>JAHDYR010000009.1:0-353646 GCA_019828565.1 Carpediemonas membranifera
AGTCAGATCCGGTCGATCGATCCGATCCTTCTTGAAAGAACACCTCGGGACGTTCTGCACAAGCTTCACGCGGCGGGTCTCCGCCTTAACGCTGCCAAGACAGTCCTCGGTGTCGAAGAAATCGACTACTTAGGATGGAGACTCAATGCACGAGGCCGCAGGATCGCTCCTGATCGCCTCCAGGCGATTCGCGACATCAAGCCCCCACCAACCTGACTGAAGCCCGCTCGGTGCTAGGCCTGGCAAACTACTTCCGCCCCATCATCGAGAGGTATGCCGACATCACAGAGCCAATCACTGTGCTCACCAGAGCCACTGCAGGCCCCTTCGCCTGGGGTTCCAGTCAACAAAGAGCCCTTGAGGCAGTCAAGACAGAGTTACTAACGGAAAGGGTGCTACGACACCCACAACCTGATGAGACACTCCATCTGTACACCGACGCCTCGGACGTCGCCGTTGGCGGCATGCTCGCGAACGAGGAAGGGCACCCCATCGCCTTCTTCTCCCACACTTTGAACCCAACCCAGCGCCGCTGGTCCACCACTGAACAGGAATGTTACGGTCTTTACTTTGGAATGACGAAGATGAAGCGATATCTCGCCGGACGCCACTTCGTAACACATACTGACCACCGCAACCTGTTATTTGCCCACAAATCCACCAACGCCAAAGTCATTCGCTGGCGACTAGCGATGAATGAGTTCGACTTCGACCTCGTCCATATCCCTGGTCAAGAGAACACCGTTGCTGACACGCTATCTCGCCTAGTCCATGTGAGCACTGCAGAAGCATCGCTCAACAAGCGCGAGACGTTCAAGGCACACCATGGCGGTTCAGCAGGACACCTCGGTGTTCGCGCCACCTGCCGTCGCATCGCGAATGCGGGACAATCTTGGCCGGGTCTCCACAAAGACGTCCAACAATGGGTAAGTGAGTGCCCAGTCTGTCAGCTCACCCGTCTGAACGTTCAACCCGTCGGCCAGCACCCGCATGCATTGGCTGGGGCATACCCCTTCCAAGTGGTACAAATGGACCATATTGGTCCGCTAGATGGTCACCCCTCACTCCGGCACGCACTAGTCGTAGTTGACACATTCTCTAAGCTCACCCAAGTGTACCCGACACAGTCGACCTCGACAGCAGAGGTCATCAACTCTTTAGAACACTGGATCAAACACTATGGAATACCCGAAGCTATCGTCTCTGACAACGCATCCGGATTCTCTTCCCAGGCATTCAAGTCATTCGTGGCCGAGAATGGCATTAGGCATGAACTCGGTACAGCTTATCACCCGGCAGGCCGTGGTGTAGTTTAAAGACGCAACGCCGAGATCAAGCGCCATTTGAAGGCTTTTACCCTTGAATCAGGCAGGAGCTGGCCTGAGGAAGTCCCCAACACAGTGATTCTGCTCAACGACATCCCCTATGAGTACAGCGGCCTTTCAGCCAACGCTGCTCTCTTCGGCAAGCAGCTCCACACGACCAACAACGCGACCGATGACTCCCCTATTTCCCTCGAGCACTTCCGCTCATCCCTCCTCGCCCTTCAGGCCCACCAAGGATCAGCAGTGTCACGTGAGCCCCCTTCGGAGACGCACGCACCAATCGTTGGCGCAGCGGTTCTACTCCGGCGAGACACGCCCGTTGGCCCTATCATCCGAGGCCCTATGCGAGTCCTCTCACCTGGCGACCACCCGAACGTCTACAACCTCAAGGACCTGACTACTCTTGCAACCGTCACAGCACACGCAGACTCTCTTTATACGTTTAAGGGGTCATATACAGATGCTGAGCTGCAACGATGGGCCGCCCGCCTGCACAACGAGTATGTCGTCCGAGGAGTTGACGCCCACCGCTGGAGGCAGAGGAACCTCCAATTCCACGTGCTCTGGCACGGCTACGACGATAGTGAGGCAACTTGGGAGCCTTATACCCGAGACCTCGACAAGCTCGCTGCCCTTGACGACTATCTTGCTGAGCATCCCCAATTGCTCAAGAAGATGAAGAGCGCCCGTAAAGCTCTCTAGTTGTCGTCATCTACTTAATAATACTCCACATTTCTCATTGCGGAGGCAGAAACCGCAGATTTGCAAGTGCGGCTCTTGTATTGTGTGCTTTGCGTTGAGAATGATGCGGAACACGACGCCGTTCAAGAATATTGATGTTGATTAGTTACTTAGCGGTTCGTTGTATGATTTTGCGTGTATCCGGACAGATTTTCCACCATGCGAGTTCACCACCATCCTTCTGAATCAATTGATGAGGGGCCGAATGGCGACCCCAATTGAACCCCCTACGAACATAGACGGCCTATGCCCACTCATGGAGGCAGTGTCACGTTGTGTTAGCTGTCCCAATCAGTTCTTTTATGATTGGTCAATGATCGTCAAAGTCAATTTAAAGTTAGTTCATCGTTTCCCTTCGGTGTTCCTGTCCCCTGCCCGTCACACCAGAATTGAGCGAGTACCGTCCTCCTCATCTTGTATTAGCACGCCTCCTTCGCCAAGTGATGAAGCGTCGGTGTAAATGTGCCAGGGTCTATCGAGGTCTGGGTATGTTAGGCTGATGTGAAGCGCCAACTGGGACTTGATGTCGTCAAAAGCAGTCAGTTGTTCCTCGCCGAAGACGAACTCGCCGGCTCTGAGTGACCGGTTGAGTGTGGCGAGTGACTTGGTGGCGTCAGGCAGGAACTGTGCGATGTAGTTGATCTTTCCGAGGATTGACTTCAACTCAGACTGGTCCCGGGGGGGCCTGAGGCTGACGATGGCCTGGATGCGGTCGGGGTCGACATGTATGCCATTTCGGTCGACGATAAAGCCGACCGATCTGACCTCGGAGGCGCCGATGACGCATTTTGCGGGCGAGAGCTTGAGGTTATGCTCCCGCAAGGCCATGAATATGGTGCGCAGGTCGTCGATGAACGTGTCATCTGAGTGGTCGGCCTCGAGGATGTCGTCGAGGTACGCCTTGCAGCGGCCGGTGGCAATGGCGGGTGCTATGACGGCCTGGATGGTACGCTGGAAGTACGAGGGCGCCGAGGCAAGGCCGAACGGGACGCGGGTGTACTGTAGGTAGTCGTCTGGCGTGACAAAGGCGGAGAGGGCTTGTGAATCTTCGTGGAGGGGAAGCTGGTGATATCCCTTGACGAGGTCAAGAGCAGCGAACCACTTCGCGCCGCGCATGGACATCAGAAACTCTCTGATGTTAGGTAGCGGGAAGTGATCCTCCACGAGGTGCTTGTTCAGCTCCGAGTAGTCGACGCACATGCGTGTCTTGTCTTTCTGCTTGACGAGGACGATAGGTGAGGCGAAAGGGCCTTTGGAGGGAGTGACGATGCCATTCTGGGCGAGCTCCGCTACGATCTCGTTCGTCTTCTTCCTGTTATCAGGCGAGAGGCGGCGCGGCTTAATCTGCACGAGGGTATCGTCCTTGACGTGCAAGACCATGGGGGGAACGTTGGCCGGTTCAGGACCGAGCGGCTCGAAGATGTCTGAGAACTCTCGCAGAAGTGGCACGACGCGAGAGCGGAGCTCGTCCGAGGGTATTTGGACTGACTGCCAGCCCGAGCGGTAGTCTGCAAGGGCTGACTGTAGCCTTGATCCGGACACCGAGAACACTGGTGTCATAAGGCATCCACGTCCGCAGTTTATGTAAATGTTCCAATCTCTTCGCCCCAGCACAGTGATCACTTTCCGAAATGAATAATTGGATTCCGCCATCACTATCGGACTTCTCTAGAGAGTCCGTTCGCGCGTTCAAACGCGCCCTCACGTTCGCGCAGAAGCATGCTCCTACCACAACCGTCATAACGGCTTACGAGTGCCTCACCGAGGATCAAGTCAGTCATGTCCGATTTGTCCGCAACGTCGACGTCGAAGCACTCAACGACGCAGAACTTCTCGCCGAAACCACCGCTCTTTCTTTCCCGAGAACCCTTGAGAAAACCATCCAAGAAATCCGGGCCCTCACGCAGGACCGAACCAAGTCCACGATCGAGGCCGTATCTCGTCTCATGGCTGAGACCGAGGAGCTGCGCTCCCACGCCCATGCCCTTCTCAACGCCGAGCTCGGCGCCAAGCCAGAGCCCGAGCCCGCCGAGGTGGATGAAGACGAGGCCGCCCTCAGCAAGGTCATCACCCAGAAGCCAGACAGCACGCCGAGTGAGCAGGACACCCCGAGAAAAGCCAGCCCCACCCGCGGACTCGATAAGATCATCGCCAAAGCTTTTTATCGCCGCCCTTCGCCCGGTCTCACTTGCCAACCGTATTCAGCAAAAGTGGGACCTCTCTGGCGCCCGGGACATCGATAGCTTATTTGTGCACACGCGCGAGCTCATACTGCACGCCATTGACGCCCGCGAAGTCCTCGGAAGCGTGATTCAAGACATATCCATCACATCCTCCAGCACGAGCTCCATCACGAGCTCCAGCACTGGCCCGAAACATAGCCAGAACGCCAACACCAGATCCCGCCGCGAGCGCCGGCGCCCTCCTCCATACGCGTGCTCGTGTGGAGGCATGCACTGGAAGGCTGATTGCCCGCACCGCGGCAGCACGCCCGGACAGCCCCAGGCTACCAAAGGCCACCCCGCCGCGGCCCGCGACGCCAGACCGGCACCTCAGCCGCAACGCCAGCCCCAAGCGGCCAACAAACCGGCTCAGCCACAGCCGGCACCAGCTGCTCAGAAGCAGCAGCAACAGTCATCCCAGCAGCCACAGCCTCGCCCCGACGAGAGACGCGCTGGGAACATGGTGCTCCGGGACAGATCCAAGCTGATCAACTCTCGTCCAGGAGTCCACGAAGTCGAAGTCGCACACAATGCTTGTGATGATGCCTTTATCGAAGAAGTTGCCGCTTCAACTGCATTCTCAGTTAAGGGAGCTGTGAATGACCAAGAACAGGTGATATTGATCGATAGCGGCTCCGCAATCACGATCATCTCCACAACCTCCGTTAAGACGCTCCAACTCGTCACACATGAGCTTGAAAAGCCATTTACTGTTCAGTCCGTTACCAATGAGCCCATCCTCATCACTCACTACGTCCAAGCGCGGATCGGACGTTGCCCAGCACATCTGGAAACGTCATCGTCGATCTCATCCTCTACATCATGACGCGCGCCACTGAACGTGTGCTCATTGGATGCGACGTGCTTCGCGCGCTCGGTTATCTCTCCGAGAGTGGCCTCCACATCCCACTTCTTCCGGATTCACGCCCGGAGGACGCCACCGATGTCCTCCCACTCCACAAGTACCTCGACGCCCCCGTCGAGGCCGTCTCCTCAAGCGAGTTTCACACCGACGCGTGTGAGATACACGAGCTCTCCACCAAGGCCCAGACCGACGAGCTACATTCGATCCTCCGTCGGTTCGATCACCTATTCGACCCCGTCATAAGCAAACAGCCGTGCTCGTCTGCCCCTATGCGCATCCCGCTTTACGACAACGCCCCTCCGATCCGTCTTCGCCCGCGCAACCTACACCCGAAGAAGCTGGAGTGGCTGTTGCCATACGTCGAGCGCCTGCGCCAGGACGAGATCACACAGCCCTCTGAGGGGCCTTACGCAAGCCCCATTGTCCTGGTCGCAAAGGGCGACGCCTACCGTCTCTGTATCGACTACGGCCGCCTCAACTCTTGGACAGTACCCGACCGGCACCCGATCCCCAACATGCGAGAACTCCTCAACCTCGCGTCGGGCTGCACACGCTTTGCGACGCTAGACCTGACGTCGGGCTACTGGCAGGTGGCCATGCACCCAGACGACGTGCCTAAGACGGCCTTCACCGCCCCGGGCGTCTACGAGGAATTCCTCAGGATGCCGTTCGGCCTTTGCAACGCGCCTTCTCACTTCCAGCGGGAGATCGAAGGCATGCTCGCCCCACTGTTGTACAAGGGCGCCAACCCCTACATCGACGACATATTCATCTACGCCCGTGACGATGACTCCTTCCTACGCATTCTCCGCGACCTGCTCACACGCGCGGACGCTGCAGGCGTTCAGTTCAGCGCCAAGAAGGGAGTCTTCGGCACCACCAGCGCCAATATTGTCGGCTTTACGGTCGACCAGGCCGGAGTACACGTCGACCCAGCCAGGACCCAAGCCCTACGCGATCTACCTGCACCCACCAACGTCCACGAGCTTCGCGTAGTCCTCGGACAGTTCCAGTACCTCGCATCATTCGTTCCCCATACACGACACGAGTACATGAGACCTCTCTACGATCTTCTGCAAAAGGACCGTCTGTGGGAATGGACAGCGGAGCACGACGCCGCTTTCGACGGCCTGAAGACCCTGTTCACTGACGATCTCTTTATCGCACATCCGGACGCCGACGCCGACTGGACGCTCGAGACAGACGCTAGCAACATCGGAGCAGGCGGCGTACTATGGCAGACAAAGGACGACAAGACACAGGTCCTCGCCTACTTCTCTCACACATTCACGTCAACCCAGTCGCGCTGGGCCACGTGTGAGCAGGAGCTATTTGCCATTGTCTTTTTGCCTTACACACCCGACCCTGTCACCCCTCCTACGCCTGAAGAGGTTCCTCCTACGGACCGACCACCGTAATATTATTTACATGATCGCCAAGTCATCCGAGAACGACAAGATCAACCGGTGGAGACTGACATTAGCAGACTACAAGTTCGATGTCGAGCACGTTCCCGGCCTACAGAACGCAGTCGCAGACGCGCTGAGCCGCTGCGGTCACTCGACCTCGCCCACTGTCGCAGCCATCACGACTGACTCCCGCTACCATGACACACTCATCAAACACCAGACAGACGACTCTACCGTCTCCAAGCTGACCGTAGACAGCGACGGTCTTCGCCGCAAGGACGGCCTCGTCGTCATCCCTACTTCAACCGTGTGCAGACCCCTCCGAAAGGAGCTGATACAGATCGCCCACAGAGGACACCACGGCGCCAAGGCTACCATCGAACGCCTGAGAGCAGACGGCTATACCTGGACAGGCTGCACAGCAGATGTCGAGGAGTTCGTCGCCTCATGTGACGAGTGCCAGAAAGCTCGCCTACGCAACTTCGCCGAGGCAGAGCTCCGCACAACAGCAGTGTACAAACCGTTCCACACTGTCGCAGTGGATACTATTGGTCCAATCCCGGCAGACGCAGTCGGCTCCAGATACATCACAGTTATGGTCGATATGTTTTACTCGCTACACTGAGTTGGCCGCGACGGACGAGAACACAGCTGATGCAGCGTCAGAGGCCCTCTGGCGCCAGGTGATTACCC
Organism: Carpediemonas membranifera; assembly: GCA_019828565.1. Lineage (NCBI taxonomy): Eukaryota > Fornicata > Carpediemonas > Carpediemonas membranifera. The sequence goes on from JAHDYR010000009.1 coordinate 7,256, forward strand.
GTCATGGGACTCCCCTGTTCATCAAGTCCGACAACGGGCCTGGAGTTCACCGGCAACGTCGTCAAGGCCCTGCTCGAAAGCGCGGACATCACCCAGCAATTCACCCTCCCCTACCACCCTCAGTCGAATGGGCTGGTAGAGCGTCGTAACGCGGAGGTCATGAAGCATCTTCGCTGTTTGATCCTCCATTCGACAAGTTCTCCCGTTGGAGCGACCTCCTTCCGGTAGTTCAGCTGCTGCTGAACACAACCACCTGCAGCGCCACTGGGGTCACACCCCACGCCATGCTGTATGGAGACCAACTCGACCCCAGCTCCACAGTCGCTAGAATCCTCCGACCGAGCGAAAATGACTCGCCCCTTGCCTCAGCCTCAGCCTACATCACTTTACTTCGAGCCCACCTCTCCAAGTTGACCTCTAGGGCGGCCGAGAAGCAGCGCGAGACTGTAGACAAGCGCCTCGCCAAGGCCAACGCCGACCTCCAGCCGACTAGCTTCAAAGAAGGCGACCTCGTCCTGCTCAACCGGACGAAGACCCCAAAGCTGCATGGCTTCGCCGGCCCGTTCAAGATTCTCGCCATCAAGGACAACAACACCTTCAGCTGGTCGACCTTTTCGAGAGCGCCCCCTTCATGGCTCACGTAGACCAGGTCCTTCCTTTCAACGCCAAGTCGGGGCTCAGCCGCCTGAAGAACCTCGCCGCCTCCGACGAGCAGACGTACGTCGTGCAAGGCATCGAGAAGCACCGTCGCCGCAACGGCACACTGCAGCTCCTCGTCTGCTGGGAGGGCGACTACGATCCCACATGGGAACCCGCTGACGGGCTCCGCCACGTCACTGCGGCACGTGACTACCTCAAGTCCCACAAGCTCAAGCTTAAGGGGGGTAGGATGTCATAAGGCATCCACGTCCGCAGTTTATGTAAATGTTCCAATCTCTTCGCCCCAGCACACTGGGAGGACGACGTCGTCAGCCGCTGGCGTAGAGTGTGTGAGCCCAAGCGATAGGCCGTCTGAAGTGAGAACGCCGAGGTCTCTGAGAGTGTCGCACCCGATTAGAGGACACTGGCGGCCAGGGAGGATGATGAAACGGACGGAGACAGCGACAGGGAATCCGGCGAGGCCCGTGAAGAGGATGGGCGCATCTACGGCCTGATTGACGGTGATTGAGCTGCCGTCGGCGAGAATGACCGACACGGGGTCGATGCTGGTGCGGGGGAGCTGCCATATCTTTGCGTAACGATCACTCGTGCATGAGATTGCTGCGCCCGTGTCAATGATGGCTTGGAAGTGGGACGTGCCGCATGAGGCGGGCACCTTAAGGGCGTCGGCTCTGTAGTCCGTTTAGGACAAGAACACTTTATGAGGAAAAGAGACGACACCAAAAGTGTCGACAGAAACCTGAAGACTATGTAAATAATGTTACTATGTAAATATTGGGTAAGACCCACGACACCGCCCCTCCATGGACCCCAAAGGGGCCATGGCCTCAGGCGTATGCCACTCGTACTGATGTACGATGAGGGACTTGACCAGTTCCGAGACCTCCGATGCCACTCATTGGACCGCAGAACTCTTGCACCTTGGCGGGGTACAAGGGTGAATACCTTGTTCAAGTCTGGTGCCAGAACTGGCGATGTGAATCTAAAAGATTCGGAAAATATCTGTGGATCTCAAAAAATCCGGTCGTGGTACCACTGGTTAGCGCGCTATGTAATATGGATGATCTTACGTGAGGCATTCCGCCCCTCCACGGTCGTAAAACGGCCGTTAGAATTTGAATAGCTCGAATGAGCGTCTAAAACTGCACATTGTGATGATCGTTGTGCTTCTCTCGGTTTGTACACTACGTCGCCGTACTTCTTATATAGCGTTTGAAAAACGCCCTTAGAGGCCTCAATTCGGCTTCGTTCGCGAGTTCTCGCGTTTTTTTGTTTTGGACGAAGCGACGTTCTCTCTCGCGGCTGTAAAAGCCTTCCTTCGTCATTAATAACATCAGTCGTGCTCAAATTGAGCATAAATACCTGTGTATCCGGATCTGTTAGTGATGGTTACGGTTTTCTTTCGAGTCGTTCATTTCCCAGTGAAAACGGGAAGCAACGAACAGTCAATGTCGGACGTTAGTGCACAGATTACGCAGATGTTGGCACTACTTGACGATGAGAAGGCCCGAACGGCCTTCAAACGGTTCCTCAACCGTTATCTCGATCGCGAGCGCTTCTTCCCTACGGTCAGCGAATACCACGCTTTGTTCCGCGCCGACACTGCCCGTGGCGCGAGTGTTGCACCCGCTGCCTCTACTGAGGGTCTTGAAAGCGCTCCCGAGGCCTCTCGCTCGCCTACGCCTTCTCCCAGTAACGACGCCGGCACGGGAGGCGACGACGTGCTTGGCGAGAGCTCTCGGCCCACCCATCAGGATAGTTCGGGCGAGATTGAGGCTGTGCCGAGCGATGATGACTCCCGACCGACGGGTGGTGACAACTCGGGTTCGGACCAGGAAACGACTGCGCACTTCTCACTGGAGGAGATGATCACGGCTGTTGCTGATGCTGGCCTGAGCTACATCACCTTGGACGTCGCTGGCACCCTGGCCGCGCTCCGTGCCGGTATGCTCTACGCATACGGGCACCTCACGGTGACCGAAACCTCTTCGGTCGTGGCCCGTGACATCTGTCGCGACGGTCTCGTGCTGTTAGCTCTATCACGTGAGTACCACACCCGGGCTGTGCTGGGTCGAACCGGTGATCCGACCGATCAAGATCTGGTGACTTTGCACCTCAGACGGCTCGACGTGAACTCGCGCACGCTCTGTCATCAGGAGCTGCGTGAGCGGATTCAGCTTCTCTCGGGACGAGGTTATACGGTCATGACACCTCACCTGCGCCGGGCCATCATGTTGGGTAATGACCCCGACCTGTATGACATGATGATCGTTGGTCACGCTCAGGGCATTCTTGACTCTGCCGACGTGCGGGAGTTCAGTCGCCAATACATCGAGGCGATCCGGACCCCCACCGGCTTCGGTCATGTGCGTCATTCCCTGATGGACAATTTCCAGTTCGTCATCGACGGTGATAATGTTCTTCCGGTCGCGCTCGACTATAACGAGCCACGCCGCTTATACGAGTTGACGGCGATCGTTGGCTACCGCTTGCATGAGGGCTCCCTTCGTCTGCTCGTGCACTACGCTCGGCGCGAGTACAGCTCGATTGTCAAGGCGACCGAGACTATCCGTGACAGTCAGGCTGGGGTCAAGTTCTTCGCTGCTCATCCCGAGTTGGTTCGATACTGCACCCGGTCTGAGGACGCGAAGGGTGCTCTCTGCGGTGGTGTTTTGGAATAAGATAAATGTCTGAACTGAGGCTCTGCTGAAGATTTACAGACCGGCTTGCCTAGCCTCGTCTGACTTCAGGTATACGTCTAGTGCCTCAAGGTCCTTAACTGACGAATAGTCTTGCCAGGTGGCCTCTTCGTCCTCACACCCGGCCCAGTGGACGAGGTATTCCCGTTTGGACATCGGGCCTCGACCCCGAGATCGGCTGATTCGCTCGACTTCCCACTCGTCGTCAGCCGTTGCTGCGAGTGCTTTGATCTGGTCCTCTGTCAGTCTGCCTGGATTGAACTTCCGAACTCTCGATGCGTCTACCGTGATCGCTTTCGAGTTGTCCTTCTCGGACAGGTCTAGGACCTTATACGCGACAACGACACCGTGTTGTTTCACTCCGGCGAGCCTTCGCATTGGTCCTCTCCACCCAGGTGATAACTTGTTCGGAGGTCTAGAGGGGTACTTGACCAGGACGAATCTGCTAATGATCTCGTTTCTCGATGCGGTGGCCTTGGCGAGTGCGTCCTCTCTCATTGCTTGAACTCGGCTGCTGGCGAGCTGGATAGCTGCTGCGGCCGCCTCTCTGTGGGACTCGCTCGCGCTCGCGGTACTGGAATCGGTCACATACACGTTCTGTGGTATCCTCAGGTCGTATCCGAGTACTATCTCGGCTGGAGACAGACGTGTTGCCGTGCGCGGTGATGAATTGACGATGAACTGGGCGACAGGTAAATTCTCGATCCAGGTTGACCCTCTGAGCTGGAACTTGCGTGCCTTAAGGATGCGTAGCACCTGCTGGTTGGCGCGCTCTACCATCCCATTGGATTGCGGGTGGTGAGCCGTGGTAATATGGATCTTGAACCCCATCTCATCTGCGATGCGCTTGAAGAGTTGGTTCTTGAACTCTGGTCCTCCGTCGGATTGGAGAACCTCAGGGCACCCGAAGCGCAATATCCAGTTGTTGACGAGGGCGTCTGCTGCTGCCGCGCCGGTGGTATTCGAAGACGCGACTAGCTCCGTCCACCGACTGCACATGTCGATCATGACTGTAATGTAAGCTTTGCCGTCGACGGCTGGGAACGGCCCCATCGTGTCGACTGCCACCCTACGAAATGGGCGATCTACGGCTGTGTGTAATCCTGCTGGGCTGTCAACCGGGAGGCGTCTAATCACCTGGCACACCGGGCAGTTTTCGATGACCTTGTTGACCGTCTCACGCGACACTGACTTGCCTTGGTCTTTGAGTCGTTCAGTTACAACGCGTCGTGATAAGTGGGCCCCAGCGGTGAGGTGCTCTGCTTCGACGTCGCCTTCTGATGCAGGCTGTATGACGTACACTCGCGATAAGCCGTCAGCCCCACCGTTATCGAGGCCGGCTACGTGCTTGACGTCGAAGTCCATGTCGGACATCGCCTCCGCCCATCTGCGGACCTTGGCGTTAGTCGACTTGTACATGTAAATTAGGTTGCGATGGTCAGTGAGCAGGGTAAACTTCCCCCAGGAGAGGTACTTGTTCCACCGCTTGATAGCAGCTACGATGGCGAATGCTTCCTTCTCACCGACGGACCACCGCGATTGCACTTGTTCGAAGGCCTTGCTCATAAAGCAGACGGGTTGACCTTCTTGCAACAGCACCGCGCCATAACCTACTCCTGATGCATCGGTCATGATGGTGTGCTCCTTGGACGCATCGAAGATGGCGAGTGCTTCTGCTTGGGCGAGCAGTGTCTTGACTTTGCGTAATGCTTGCTCTTGCTCGTCGCCTCCCAGCGGGATCTTGGCGGCCATCGCTTGTGTCAAGGGGTGAACGACTTCTGCGAACCCGGGGACGTGGTCCCGGAAGTAGTTGAGGAACCCGACGAGCGCTTGCATTCCTTTGACTGACTTGGGCATTTCGAGATCGAGGATGTCTTGAATGCGGTCTGCTGCGATGCGTTGACAACCATGGGATATGACCCTGCCCAGGAACTCGACCTCGGCCCTCGAAAACTGGCATTTGTCACGGTTGAGCTGTAACTTGACCTGTCGGGTGCGCTGCAGAACGCTCTCGAGGTTTCTGAGGTAGTCTTCCTCGTCTTCCCCGAAGACGATGATATCGTCGATATATATGTAACACGCGTGACCGACCAGTTCGGCGAACGCTGACTCCATGGCGCGCTGGAAGTGGGCACCCGCGTTCCTCAGCCCGAACGGCATTCTGGTATATTGGTATTGACCGAGGATGGTAGTGAATGCGGTGTACTTCCTGCAGCGTTTGGTCAGCTCGACCTGGTGATACCCAGATGACAGATCTAATGTGGCGAAGATCTTCTTGTTCGGTAGTTGGGCGATCACCTCGTCGATCATCGGAATCGGGTAGTCGAAGGTGGGGGTGATCTCATTGATCTGCCGGAAATCCACCACGAAGCGCGACTTCCCGCCCTTCTTCGGCACCGTCATGGCTGGGGATGCGTATGGAGAGTTGCTCTTCTCAATAAAACCCTTAAGGGACAGCTCGTCAATGTGCTCCCGTATAATGTCTACCTTGGCTGGCGGGACGAAGTATGGTCTAGCGTTGACTACACGGTCTTCGCGCAGTATGAGGTCGTAAGGCTCAAGGCGGCTAGGTTCGCTCCGGTCCTCGAACACGTCGCTGTAACGTCTTATGAGCTTGGCTTGTCGGTCGACGCTGGTCTGTGACATGGTGAAGAGTGGAGCCTGGTACTTGTACACGTCTGGAATCTCGACCTCGTCATCGTCACGCTCGTCGGCGTATGCCTGGGGAAGGATTCCCAACGACACCATGTCGGGGTAGCCGATAATCATGTCGAATTCCGTGTCGAGGAGCAGCATACGTGGCTTGTAGCTGCACGCCTTGGGTGTAAACGCCGAAGGTAACAGTCTCACGTCCCCCTCGACTGCGCCTTGTGCATGGAGGATCCCCTTGTTGGCGGTACGTATCGGAATAATCTCAGAGCTAACTCTGGGCAGCTTGGACGCCCACGTGCTCTTAATAACGGTGACTCCGGCGCCTGAATCAAGGAGAGCGGAGAGACTATGGCCATTGATCTGGACTTTGATCAGCGGCACGGACGACTTGGACTCAGTCTTCCCAGTAGACTGAGATGACTCGTTCTTAGACTTGTCGGAACTCAAAACACACAAGCACTTGGAGGATTTACAGTAATCCTCCAGGTGGCCGAGACGGCCACACTTCTTGCAGGTGTGTTTGGCCTTCTGCACTTAAACACGGAATGGCCTCTTCCCCCGCAGTTGTAGCAGGTGTAACCCGAGTAGTCTTTTGCGGGTCTCTCCTTTTTGATCGTCTTGGGCTTGAGATCCTTCTCAGAGGAGGGCTTCTTCGGGGTGAAGGGAGCGTCGTGTCTGCGCTCTTGACGAGATGAGGCGGTTTGACGAGAGGGAGCGTCCTCGAACGCGCTCAGCAGGTTGCGCGACTCTTGGACTTCACGTGCTAGGGCTAGGACCGCGGGCATGGCCTTCTCCAGAGGCTGATCCTCGATGAGCTCTTGAATGCGGTACATGGCCTTGGGGTTACTCTTGAAGGCACGAGTATACGTCTCTTTGAGGTTGTCCTCGTTGAGCGACTTCCCATCGAAGAGGGACAGGAGGAGGGTGAACTTCCGGTTGATACGTGCTACCTGCACCGTGTCGAAACTGTTGGCGCGCAGGCGGAAGAGCTGGAGGCGTGAAGTCTTCGCGCGCGGTTGAAGGGCTTGGCCGAGCCGCTTGAGGGTCCTTTGATCCTTGAGATCGCGAATGTTCTTCTTTGAGGCTATAAGAGGGGTATGCTCGTCGCTATCGTCAGGATCAGTGTCCAGAATGGTCGTAATGAGGTCTTGAACCGCGCTATCGATGAGATCGGTGATATCTCGATGGCCTCCATAGGCCCGATAGTCTCGGAAGGCCTCGGCGAATGCGATCAGTGCCTCTACTGAAGGAATTGTTAGTAGAGGCGGGATTAAGCGTTTCTTATCGTTCATGGAAGGAATTTCTAGAAATGTAGTCCGTTTAGGACAAGAACACTTTATGAGGAAAAGAGACGACACCAAAAGTGTCGACAGAAACCTGAAGACTATGTAAATAATGTTACTATGTAAATATTGGGTAAGACCCACGACAGCTCCGCGGCTTTTCGCGAAGTTGACCTGTGTCTGGGGACCACGTGACTGACGAGAGGGGCAATCTCGGTCGAAGTGGTTGCCCTGACAGTGGCGACAGGGGCGTGCCGGCTGCCGGGCGTTGTCGCCCGAGGGCCCGGTGTTGCCGTTATTGTTGGCTGGAGTGGAGCTCTGGGCGTAGTAGCCGTAGCGGAGAGCCTCCTCGCGGGCGTTGTCGTCGCGTTTGGCAACGCGGAGGGCAAGGCGTGTTGTAACGATGCGCTAATTTATTTCGACACACTGGTGTCGTCTCGGACCAAGTAGGACCAAGACGACACCCATAAAATATATAAATATTAATACGGTATTGCGACACTACCCCTCCCCCCCACCGAGAGTATTAAAGCCACTTTGCAAATTGTGTCAGAAACCCATCCGATGGTCGAGGATCTTCCTTCAGGGTGGAACCGGGTTCGACCCCCGGAGTCACCATATTTTTCATTGAATGGGTCTTAACCTGCACGACCCAGCGATGAGTCGAAAAGAAGGAGGAGGCGAAGGACGGAAAAAAATGGGAAGGGTGTACTCGATATGCCCTTGCAGCGGCCTACCTCCACCTCCTGTCTGAGGTCTGAGTACTTCGTGTGGTGGCCGAAACACGAGTCGATGGCGAAAGAGTGAATGGGGAAGATGATCGCAACGAGAGCTGAACCCGAGGGAAATGGGGAGATATATAAAGGTGATTGTACTGCTGTAGCACTAGGTTCTCACGGGCATTGGTTCCCCGCAATGCGCAAAAATTTGGAATCAATCGACTATCGATTAACTGGGGAGGTTTGGACCGAAATTCCCCGCAAAAGAGGTGTAACAAGCATGTGTAGAGCGATATTGGGCGGAAGAATTACTTCCTGGAGGGTAATTGAGCATAATTGGCTGCTCGCCGATTGAGTTGCCTAATACTGCGGCTAGGACCGGGCCCGCCACCTGCGACGAATACGAGCCAGAGTCGGCTCTAGTGCAGGGTTCTCGCGCAAATATTAGTCTAGGGCCTCCAGCTGGTCGGTGTCTCTGGTAAAACTAATCCAAGAGTCTTCGCTCGGCTCGTAGCCCAGCCAGTGGACTTTGAATTCGACCTTGGACCCCTTGTTTGAGACCCTGTGCTTGTAGACATTGTCGACCACGTACTCACCGCACTCGGCGGCAAGTCTAGCGATCAGGGCTTGCTCGTCCTCTGGCGTCTCGACAGGAATGAGTCGCTCATCGCTGACCAGGACCTCTGCCAGCGACACTAAGTCGCGAACCACGTGCGTAGCGGGCGATTCGCCGGCTCGTACAACCTTCATCGGGCCCCGGAGGCTGGTGAGCAGCTTGGGAGCTCTGCCAACGTAGCGGAGGAGTGCGAAGGAGCCATCCGGGAAGCTCGGGGGTGTGTCGCTGTCCTCGCCGCTCTTGTTTCGTTCGCTATACCGTTGGAGATGAGCCTTGGCTTGCAGACGGCGGGTAGTAAGGGCGTCGCGGAACGCCTTCAGGCAATCGGCTTGGCCCGCCGACATTTCCTTAAATAGGGCCCACACCCGCTCGTATTGCGCGACTGAAAACTGCTTGGAGTCGGATCCCGAATTGCCTGTCACTAGGCGTAAGGGGGCTTGCCCCGTGGCCCGTGTTGGCCGTGTATTAATGATGTACTGCACTAAAGGGAGGAAAGGAACCCAGTCATAGTCCTGGCTGTCAAATAGTAAACCCCGCAACAGACGAAGGACTTTTCCATTCGTGCGTTCAACAATTCCGTTGGAGGCTGGGTGATGTGGGGTCGAGTAACGATGCTTGAGGGAGAGGATCCGGTTGACTTCAGCGTCCACTTGGTTCCTAAATTCCGGTCCGCCATCAGTTTGAAGTAGCGCTGGTTTCCCAAATAGGGCCCAGACTTCTAGCATAGCTTGGGCTGTCTCGGCGGCCGTGGTTGATCTCACCGGCTTCAGTACCACGTATTTCGTGAAGACATCTGTGAAGACCAAGACGCCCTTGTACTCACCGCTAGCCCCCAGGGAGAGTTGGGTTGGCACACTGCCACAAGAGGTTCTCAGCGCACGGTTTCTCCTTCGTCTTCGCTTCGCTGCTTGATAGCAGGGATATGGAAGTTACCGCCATGTTGCAAAGCTCCTCGACCTGTCGCTTCATCTCTTCCACTTCGCCCTCGCCGTAGCGGTAGGGCGGTACGTTGACCACTCTGTCATGTCGAAGGTCCAACCCGAATGGCTCCACATCGGCCGGCTCATCAATACCTCCGAACAACCCCCCTAGCTTCGCTAACACCTCTTCGACCTCCACGGTCAGGTCCATTATCACCGGCTTGGCATCATTGGTCTTCTGCGCGCTCGACAGGTAGACTTCTTCGTCAAACTCATCGCCCTCCAGCTCCAGGAACGTCTTGGTCCCTTCTCCAGCTGTTGGTAGGTGGATTTACACCAAGCCCAAGGCCGTTAGCGTCGGGAATCCGAACACTATCGGCGGCTTAAGCCTCGGTAGGATGTAGAGTACTATCTTCGCCGTAGTACGGCGTCCTGTCTTCGGAATAACTCCTAGATCGATGTTGACTTCGATCTTCTCATGCACGTTGTAAACCGTCCCGCCTTGCAATCGAACCTTCACGTTTGTGGGGATAATTTCATCCGCGAACCCCAACTCGTCGATCAACGTCTTGTCGACAAAATCTGCGTCGGCCCCGGTGTCTAGCAATGTGTTAACGTCGCGACCGTCTACACACACCACGGCTTCAGGACGCTTCGCGGTCCCCTGGGCGACCAAAGAGGAAGAAGACAGAGAGAAACAAGCCTGAGTTTTTACACCCTTCTTGCGTTCGTCCCTCTGCTTCTTCCAGCACTTTGTGGCATCGTGGCCCACCTTGTTGCAGTAGGGGCACTTGGTAGACGCCTTGTCTTCATGCTTCTTCTTGGTCTTCTCGTCCTTCGACTCAACTGACTGACGCTGCGCCTCACGTCTACCCTTCTCAGCCTCCAGGGCTTGCTCAAAAGCCACCTTCATGGTCTCCTCCAGATCCTTGCTCTTCTTCTTGGCGCCGATTCGCTCTCTCAGGACTTGATAGCGGACTCCAGCGACGAACGCCTCCACGAGTTGCTTGGCTTGAGGCTGCAGCTCGCCGAAGTAGGAACACGTCTCCTTGAATGTCAGCACGTAATCGGCCATGTTCTCGACGAGATTGCCCGACTCGGGGCAATTCAGCTTCTTCAGCCATTCGATGGCCTCTAGCTCGTCGAGAGGTTGGAACATCTTGTTAATCAGGTCGATAAACTCCTCGTTCCACTCCGTCTCACGATCGGGGTCATGCTCATCCATCGGTTCATCCACCACCTGGAGAAAAGAGCCCAGCATGGGAGAACGGCACTTAAACGTTTCGAGCACTTCGTTTGACACCAGGTCGAAAATAGCAATCGGATCACGGCACCTAGCGGCATAAGCACGCCAGGACTTAACCATATGGCGCCACTCCGCCACAGAGACCTTATTAAGGTAGGGTGCGTAGTTCAGTACTGTTTCCGGTACTACCATGGCAATATATATTGTTGCAGCAGGAAACACAGAGAGTGATTTAATTGATCCGGGGTAAATCGGTCATCAATTGATTACATGAGCGAATCTGACAAAACGAAGATGATAAGATTCCAAAGGCGCAAGCGACCAGAGGCGTGAAAGAAGGACAGCTACGTGGTCAAGAAAGCCTCTAGTCGATTTGGCGTGAGGTCAGGTTCGTCAATCAGTTGATTGATTTTGACGGGACGACCGAAAACCGCAAAGAACGCCACTCATAGGGCGGAAGGAGAGCCGTAATGGGACTAAATTCCCTGTACAAAACACCAACAAGGACATGAAGGGCTTTACAAGGCGCCCGAGGCTCAGCGTGGACGAGGGCCAAGCAAGATTGTCTGACGAGACAAGTGCGTCTCACATAGACTGAACCCCGCGGACAGGAGTGATGACACACACGCCAGGGGAGCCCCAAAGAGTGTAGCTTCAGGAGGCCATGATGGCAGACACTGCTGGGCGAGGTATGCTACCGACCGATGTCGAGATAGTAACGAGAGGAGAAGAGCGCTAAGAACAAACAGTTAGCTCACAGACGAGAAGTTAACAATCTAATGATCTCAATTTCCGTGATAGAGTTGCTGAAGAGTTGGCCAGCACGATGAGCTCATGGTTACATTGAGTGAGAACAGAAGAAGGTGATAGAGAAGGGTTGAAGGCAATAGGAATGATCATTTGCATGTTGAGCCAGAAACTACTGCACCAGGACAAGGTAAGCAGCAAGGCCGTAGGAGACCTGTGGTTGAACAGCGGTGATGACCCCAAGACAAGGTTGATGCTGAGATCGAGTTTACGATTTTGAGATTCGATGCAATCAGGCTTGGTAAGATTGATAGAAGATCTTTATGGTATCGAAGGAAATGTAAGACTCAAGTGTACGCAGAGGTACCTATAAGTGCAGTTTATGTAAACACATCCATTCTCTTCACGCTTAGGGCTCCCACAGTTATAACTGTAACAAATGGACGTCCACATAACACTCCCAAAGTGTGAAGAGACAGGGTACGAAGCTATTAGGAAGTTCCAGCACGATTTCCGCCTCGCCAAAACAGTCCATCCGGCGCTTAAGGCATTCCTCTGCCTTTCGCTCCAGGTAACCGACGAACTACGCTTCAGGTTTGATGTAGAGCCTGAATCCATGTCCGACGACGACATCTTTAGCCATCTCTTCCAACTATCTCGGCCACTCGACGCTACGCTCGCTTTACAAGCACTACAACGTCTCTCCTTCCCATCTGGAACCGACAGAGACTTCATCCACAACCTGGGGCTGTTCAACGCCCGGTTCAAGCACGCAGTGGGCCAGATTTTTGAGTTCGAGCAAGAATTCCTCACGGAGGAGAAGGACGGCAAGGTGTCTGCGGACCTCACTCCAACCGCGAAGGGTTACCATCGCCTCGCGGTGGACGCGTACGTCGCCTGCCTGAAGCAAGCGAAGGCGGTCTCCGCCGCCAACGTCGCCCGCGACCTCGAAGTTGTGCTGACTCTCAAGAGCATTAAGCGAAAGACCGATGAGGTCCTCTCAAAGGCCATGAGCATCGCTCTCGAGCAGGAAGAGCTGCACTACAAGGCTTCTCGTCTCGACTATGTCCGGAAGAGCGCCGTCACGCCGCGGCCGCCGACCGGCGCCCCCCCGCCAGGCCAAGGCCACAACCTACGGCACGCTCGCCGAGGTGGCGGCTCGTCTCAGGGCCAAGGCCAACGCCAGCAGGACAAACCCCAGGAATCCCGACAGGCTCAACAGACCCGCCAGCAGGCAGGGGCGGACGGCCAGCAGACACAGCAAGGCCAGGGCCCGCAAGGCCAGTCGTCCAAGGCACAACAGAGCCAGGGTCAACAAGGTCAACCTGCCAAGGCGCAACAAGGTCAGGGCCAGCAAGGCCAGCCGGCCAAGGCGCAGCAAGGTCAACAAGGTCAGCCAGCCGGACAGAGCAAGCTTAAGTTCACGCCACACTGGTCCCGCGGGCAGAGCGGGCAGATGGAGCGCAGCTTCCGCCAAGTTGATGACGTCACGTCCGAGATGATCATCGACATCCAGATCAACGGCCAGGCAACCAAGGCCAAGGTCGACCCGGGAGCCACAGTGAGCTGCATCTCAGAAGCCACAGTCGCCACCCTCCAGAGGATCGTGCCCCTCAGCACCGCTCCGTCCAGCGTTGTGGCACTTAACGCGTCGCAGGAAGTGATCACCACAGGCCTCGCGCTGGTGGTCAACCTCCAGCTTACCTCTCTGGACCGTAGCCCGACACTCGAAGCACAGCCACTGGCCATCATCCGAGGCCCAAAGCACAAGGTGCTCATCGGCGCTGACGTCCTCTCCGCCCTCGGTCTCATGAACGCGCAGGGCATCCACATTGACCTGCACAGGGACGATGACGACGAGGACAATGACGGACTCCCCGACCACGCCTACCTCGATGACACGCCGCCAGGCCGTGTCGATGACGTCACCGCCGACGCCGAGGCAACCCAAGCAGTCGACGAGGTGCACGTCAACCCCGACTTCCCGCACTATCAAGAGCTCAAGGCGATCATCATACGCCACAAGGCAGTCTTTGGCCCCTTTGACCCGGGCGGAGCGGATCTGCCCCCAGTCACCATCAGACTGAAACCTAACGCACGCACGCCACACCAAAAGCCCAGGCCGCTTCATCCAGATGACCTCCGCGAGGTCCACAACCATTTCGACGATCTCAAGGAGCGAGGCATCTGCCGTGACGCCGATGGCCCGGTCGCCAGCGCACTCGTGGTCGTCCGCAAGAAGCCCAACGAGAAGGGCGAGCGAGAACTACGCCCATGTGGAGATTACCGCCAGCTGAACGAGGCCACCATTCATGACAGCTTCCCTATGGCCGACGCGAAGGCGTTCCTCGCCGGTGTGGCCGGCTCCAAGTGGTTCTTCACCTCAGACGTCAAGCAAGGATTCCACCAACAGCCCATGTGCCCCGAAGACATTTATCTCACGGCCATCGTCATGCCCGGCCGGTTTGTTGAATACAACTTCGCGCCATTCGGGCTCCGCAACCTGCCCAGCCAGTTCTAACGTGGCATGGCAGACGCCATCTCCGACTTAGCCCGAGATGAGACCCGCAACTACGTTGACGACGTGTTCGGACGAGCTCGCACCCCGGACGAGCTTTGCGCCAAGGTCGGCCGCTTCCTCGACAAGATGGAGCAACGTCGCATCCGCCTCAAGCCCTCGAAATGCTTCTTCGGCTACTCGGAGGTCGAGGTGTTGGGCACGATCGTCACCCCAGGCGGCCTCAAGGTTGCCCCATCTCGCATCGATAGCATCATACGCATCGAGGCCCCCACCTGCGTCACAGCCCTCCGGGCGTTCATTGGCCAGATCGCATGCATCGCAATGTTCATGCCAGACGCTCAACGCCATCTCAAGCCGCTGCACACTGCCGTGGCGCAAGGAGACCCGCTGCAGTGGGGCCCCGATCAGGCCAAGGCGTTCAACAACATCAAGGAACTCCTGACAGGCGAGATGATGCTAGTACACCCATACCTCGAGAAACCGTGGGTGTTGGAGACCGACGCCAGCCTGACAGGCGTCGGCGGGGTTCTGTGGCAGGTGATGCCGGAGGGACCGCCCCGAGTCATCAGCTATTACTCCAAGCTATTCACGCCAGTGCAGTCACGCTGGTCGACGTTCGACCAGGAGATGTTTGGTATCGTCTGCCTCTCCAGGCCCGACTTAGCGCCATACCTGAAGGCCCACGCGCATCTGACGCTACGTACGGACCACCGCAACCTCATCTACCTGACGGTCAAGGCACCCGAAACACGCAAGCACACGCGCTGGCTCGCGATCATCGACGAGTTCCGCTTCAACATTGTTCACGTCGCAGGCGAAGACAACAAGGTCGCAGACTTCCTGAGCCGGTACACGCCTGACAAGCCAGCTGTAGCCATCGACGACGTGGACACGTCGGTCACCGAGACCATCCGCCAGGCCCAGCAACGAGTTCCGACCGCCGAGAGAGACAGCTGGGCCGGCCCACACTTCACGATCGCGGGGGGAATCGTCAAGAAGGACGGACGTTTCCTCGTCCCGAGCACCGCAGCCGAGCTGAAGAGCTCCATCTTCGCCGACGCCCACCGCTACCATCAAGGCGAGAGGACCACGGTCGAGAACATACATGGCCTCTCCCTGACCTGGATCGGGATCCACGACGACGTCGCCACCCGAATCCGGCACTGCGTTCTCTGTCAGAAGACCCGCCTCAACAACTTCATGAAGCGGTCGCTCCACACGACCATGACGACAACGCCTTTTCACACGGTCGCCATCGACACCGTGGGCCCACTCTCCCTAGACTCACAGGGTAACCGCTACATCTTCGTCATGACAGACCTCTTCACGAGGTGGACCGAGCTGGTAGCAGCCCCGTCCAATGGCGCCCAGCCAGCCGCCTATGCGCTCTGGCACGGCGTGTTCTGCCGGCACGGCCTTCCGGCCAACATCCTCAGCGACAACGGCACGGAATATGTCAACCGCGACATCCAGGAGCTGACCGCGTACCTCAAGGTGTCCCACCACCGCACGATCCCATATCACCCGGCCAGCAACGGCCTCGTGGAGCGCCGGAATAAGGAAATCAAGCGGCACCTCCGTCCTGTGCGCCTTATTCGACCAGTTTGACCGATGGTCGGTCGCCGTGCTCCCCTACGTGCAGCTCCTACTGAACACGACGCCACACACCACGACCGGCTTTGCACCAATGGCCATGTTGAACGGCCTACAGGCGACCCCGCGTCGATTCGCCCTCGAGGGGGAAGAGCAAGCCGAACAGCCAGACGACCCGATCACCGACGCGGCCGCCTACGTCCAAGCCCTGGACGAACACCTACAGTCAGTCGCCGAGCGAGCCGCTGACTCACAGGCGGACCATCTGCGCCGCCGCAAGATCACTCCAGACGACCCAGTCGCACCTGGCGATATCGTCCTGGCCCTGAACCCACGGCCGTCCAAGCTGCACGGCCACCTTGGCCCGTTCAAGGTCCTCGCAGTGCGCGACCACCACGCCATCAGCATCTCGCCACTGCTTGGCGGCGAGGAGAAGGTCATCCACGCCGATCAGGCAATCCGAGTCGAGGCCACCGAGCCCAACGGCCAACTGGCCGCTCTCCAGGCCGGTGACGCCGAGGAGTACTACGTCGAAGCCATCCTGGGCGTCAATGAAGCCGATCCCAGCCACCTTATCGTCAAGTGGCTCGGCTACGACGAGACTTCCAGCGAGGGTCCGGACAACGAGTCCGTCATGGCAGCCGTACCCACCCGTGAGTGGCTGCAGCGGACTCGGGAGGGCAGGATGTACCAGCAGAGGTACCTATAAGTGCAGTTTATGTAAACACATCCATTCTCTTCACGCTTAGGGCTCCCACACAAGGAGCAAAGAGAAGCTTCGAGAGGAGAAAGGGGAGTGTCATGGATTAGACCACCCATGATTTACATAGTTACATGAGCCTATATATTGTGCAGGATATGCACCTTAGTAAAAGATTCCTGAACTAGGCTTAGTACGCCACAGCTCCTGCTCGTTACGTGCATTGTTTCTTTCTTGTACAACTCGTTGAGATGCCTCGGGCTGTGCCGCAACGGGGCACTTGGCTCGATTATGTCCATAGGCACCACACGCGGCGCATCGTCTCTTCTTCTTGTTTGTGAAGATCACTGATGCTCTAATTGTTTCCTTCACACACTCTGTAAAGAGATCTGGGTTTGTTATAAGACGTTCTACGTCCTTCTGATTCATTGCACGATTACGATAAGCGCCCTCGCGCTTGCGCAAAATTAGCTAATTTATGCTCGCCGCGTAATTTATGGTGAGATTAGCGATACATGAGATAAATCGCAACACAACGACAAGACCAAGACCATATGCCTTCAAGCGCCCTGGAAGTGCGAAAAGCCACACCAGTCAAGGCCGAAAAGCGCGATAATCAGAGCCAAGAGTCGTGCGAGCACGCAATGCTGACGGCAAGCGGCATGTGCACGTCCTGCGGGAAAGTCATGCCAAAGCAAGTGAAGCGCCGTCGTTCCATCGTAGTTGACGGCGAGAAGATGTATATAACGAATGAAGGAGCCACTATGATCTCCAAATCCCGCTCAGAACATCTCAAATCGGAGAAGAAGCTCGCCATAGTCCTCGACCTCGACCACACCTTCGTCCACACCGTCGACGGCCGCGGATCACTGGTATCGCTCATTGAGCAGCGCTGGGGCGATGCCAAGGAGGATGATCAGACATTCACGAAGGCCCGAAAGCCTGTGCTGATCACATACACGACGGAGTGGTTCGAGACGAAGGTCGAGAGCACCATCACGGCCAAGTGCTTCGGTCTCATGTGCATCAGGCCTGGCACCAAGGAGTTCCTGGCGGAGCTGTCCAAGAAGTACCATGTCTTCGCCTTCTCCCAGGGCATCCGCGTCTACGTTAACGCCGTCCTCGACAAGCTGACTGACGGCGAGTCTGTCTGCATCAACAGCGCGGACATCTTCGCCCGGGACTCGTCCAATGCAATGAGCAAGAAGACGCAGGACCGCATCTTCCCGAACCTGGGGGACTCTGAGTCTCTCGCCCTTGTCCTCGACGACCGCACGGACGTGTGGGAGGGCCACTCGAACGTCATCAAGGTCGAGCCATACACATTCCTGTCACCTGACGCCATGCGCCCGTATAATGCGAATTTCGCGGCACAACTGGCCGCTTTTTACGACGCCGAGATTCGGCCAACCAACCCGCGACATGACTTCTGGAACAGCGGGTCGACGGTCACGCCGCCCGTGCCATGCAAACAGGAAGTATCTCTTTTCGACGACCTCGCTGCATCTGATCACGAGATTGAGAAGATCAAGCGTAATCTTTTTGACGATTCCCGGATCCACTCCCTCTTTGACTCCGACTCCGAGCCCGATTCCGACTCCGAGGCCCCCGCCCTGACCGGCCCCCGCCCCTTTGCCCCATACCGCCGCCGCCCGACGCTGTACCACCTGAACCAGTACGCGGCCAAGCACGGCGAGACCGAGGCCATGGACGCCCAGCTCAGCGCCCTCCTCGGGGTCCTTGGGGACGTCCACGCGGCGTACTACATGGACCCTGAGGCTGGGTCAGTCCCCGCCCTGCTGGAGGCAAGGTTCAAGGAGGTCCTACAGGGCACCAGGGTCGCATTCCACCCGGTCACTGCGGCGGGGGGCAGTGCCGCTGAGGTACACCAGCTGGTAGAGGTGTTCGGCGGCGTCGTCGTGGCGGGGTCGGATCCCACCCTCACCCACTGGGTCGGCGAGCGGGGGGCTCTCAGACCGAGCTCCCTGCCGGATGGGGCGCATGCTGTCACTGTCGACTGGCTGTTCTACAGCTGTTGGCTGTGGCGTCGCCAGCCTGAGACGCGTTTCTCTGCCGCATGATTGGCAAAGCCGGTGTACGGATGTTATCATACGAAAGACTTCGTGTCTGTATAAAGTAGTACCTTATCTACAACAGCGATGGGACGGGGATCAAGAGGGGCAACGCGCTTCCAGAATACGTTGAGCTTCTGTCGCTCAACATGAGCGCGCTGTCCCACTGACACGCATCTTAGACCCCTGCGACTAACACTACCTGCATATGGCGCCCGGTGTATCTGCCGCAGTTTAAGGATCCGGATTCCGCGCCTGGCGCGCAAGATATGAACAAAGACGCATTAGAGTTTTTAGTGACGTGCATTGAGTGGACAGGTAACCCACATAGCCAGCATGCACGTTCTATGGCAAAAACCATTGAGCAGCTATGGAATCAAGGCCAAACAACTACAGTTGCCCAGATAACGCATCTGGCAGGACCAAATCTTGTCCTGGGATACAAGAAGCTTGGAAAGAGGCTTCATTCAAACGAAGAGTCGATAATTGTTGATGTACGCGATGCCTTTGGCCTTCTTTGCCTCATCCTTCCCCGCTGCTCCAATCCTGAGGGCCTCGTACGCTCCATAGCACTCTTTGGACGCAATGGACTTATATACAAAGCACTTGCCTTCCTCGGAGATATTTCCCGTCGCTTCCAGCCCTCCAGGGAGCAGCCCTACACCGCCTTGGCCTTTGAGACACTCAGCGGGTACATCCCCGCCCTCGCCAAGGAGGCCCTGCACTTAGTACTCGAGGCGGCGTGCATGTCGTGCCGCTGCCAGGGTGGGTCTGTTCAGGACGACCAACTGCTGGGGCTGCTGAGGGAAATGGCCAGGTCTGCGTCGGACAGACGGAGTCGGGCCGCGGTGATGATCTCTGCGCTTATATCCAGGCTGAAGACGGTGCCCAGCTTCACCCCGACACTCCCGTCGCCCCGCGTGAGTCTGGACCCGCCTTCTTTCGAGGACCCGACACTACGAGACCCGGAGACGTGCAAGAAGAGGCAGAAGGACGTAGTTGAGAAGGCCACTGAGCGAAACAGGGAGGCGGTGGAGCGGAAGCGAGAGCAGCGCCACGCCAAGGACCTTGCGGCCATGGCCAGGACCGCGGACCGACTCAAAGACGAGCGGCAGGCCGAGGAGAACGCCATGCAGGAGGAGTCGAGACGGACCCGGCTCAGGGTTGTGGAGGAGCAGATCGCCGCCGCGGAGGCCGAGGCGGCCGCAGATAAGGCGCAGCACCTGACTCAGCGCAGGGCATGCGAGGTCCTGGACGCACACCAGCAGGCCATGGCAGCTGTTAGAGAGGCCGATACCGCGGAGAGGTTGAAGCCAGATCCCCGTCGCGAACAGGTGCGGGCGATCGCTGAGGAAAACAGGGTGGATGCCGCAGAGCAGGCGGCAATCAAACAGCTGGCAGCACTGTTGCTAGACACAACTATGGCCAGATCTGATGCCACGCCGCTCGGTCCAGACGGCCGTGCTGTCGGTGCTGAGACGGCTCTCATCTTCTCGAAACAGGTGGAAGAAGAAATGAAAGCATCAAATGCCCGCCACGAGGCGACAGACGCTGCCATTCAGGACAACGCCGCGGCCATCATGGAGGTGCGGGCGAGGGCGCGCTCAGTCCAGGAGCTCCACGGCCGTCTGGCAGCGGACAGGCTTCGGACCAACAAGGAGGCTGCCAGGAGCATACGGGCGCCTAGGAAGCAGCCGACCATGGCGGCGGGAACTAGCAGCTGGGGCCGTGTGGGCTTTGAGGCCGATGAGGAGATCATCGCGCCTCGTCCAAACCTGGATGATCAAAATGACGATCTCAACTCAGATTCCGACTCCGACTCCGTGGACCCTAGACTTCTACACGAGCCGGAGTCTGTCCCATCTCCGGACTACCCTGCCTCAATCCGCGAGCCCCTCGACCGGAGTCCCAACCGGAACCCGCCCCGACCCCTCCGTCCAGTCGGCGATAGTCATATGATCCCATCCATGCCCCTGTTGGACGACCCGGAGTCAGAGGCGGACGAGGTTAGTGAGTTGCGGTTGAGGATGATTCCTGTGACTGGCGAGGACGGTGGGGTTGAGATGGATGACCTGGACTTGACGCCGGACGACATGAGCCTGTCTGACTCGGTGATCAGCACGTTGTCGCCGTACATGACGCCAGGCATGAGGAAGGGAAAGTCGCCATAGTGGTAGGCCCATTACACGCGTAAACAGGGAATTGAAAGGGTGGCCTCAATTGAGTTTAGAGTTTATTGTTCATGATGGTGCCCAGGCTTGTCGGCGAGGCGCAGTCGACTGCAGCACTAGACTCAGCTTGGTGGGCATGTGGACGAGCTCACATATGGGTCCAGAAATCCTAGGAATCCATGTCCTAGAGAGAGCATCGGCCTGTCGCTCCCAAGCCACTGAGTTGTGTCCGTGCTACTGTGAGTGAGAATGGTTTGGTGCAGGTTAAGGTTCATTGATTTGACATTTGGCCAAATGGAAGCTCCTGCACTTAACAAGCGGTTTATGAATGTGAACCCTGAAGAGACACACCTTGATTTCTTCAAGACTGGACCGGTACGAATCGCTGGCTTCACAGAGAACACAGTTGACCTGAAATTGCCAAACCAGCTTGCTTCCTTTGAACAAAAGTGTGACAGTGCTGCTATGCGCCTTGGTATTCACATGGCTGATCGTATGAAGATGGATCGTGCGATGCTCAGCAAGATCCAGCCCTTCACTCTCGATCGCCAGGCCATTGGCGGCGCTCAGACAATCCTCGAGGATCGCCAGGACCTCCTCCGCATGGAAGACTTCTCCCTTGACTCTATGGAGAACCTCAGGGACCACAGAGAGAGGCTGGAGGCCCGGGCCGGCCTGCTGTAAATATCTTAGACGGGCGGTCTCGCTGCGGTGTGGGAGTGGAGTGAAAGGCGTTGGGTAGGCTAGTAGGCGGTTATGTTGCCTGAAGAAGGTCTTGGGAAGATGACTCGGCCACAGTCGATTGACAAGCCAGCACATTCGAAAGCGCTAAACAAACAAATGAAGCTTTCAGCCATAGTTCTGATACTCTGCGTTACTGCATACGTTTCAGCACTGTCCTTTGAAGTTGGAGCGAACCGTATGGAATGCTTCTTTGAGGACTACGAGATCGGACAGGTAGTTTCCGGGTCCTGGCACGTTCTTTCCGGTGGTACTCTCGATATGGACATGAAGGTTCGTCAATTGCATACAGTTTTCTTATTCAGATCACAACCCCTAGCGAATTCACGAAGTATGATAACCGCGGCGACAACACTGGCTCTTTCAACTTCGTGGCTGACGAGGCCGGGACCTACCGGTTCTGCTTCATCAACACTATGCACAACACTGCCAACAAGCTCGTTATCTTCAACATTGAGCAGAAGAAGGCGAAGAAGGCCGCCGCCACTCGTGACGACCTCACCCCCCTCGAGGACTCCATCGTTCGCCTCTCCGAGACTCTCAGCGCTGTCCAGTCCGAGCAGAGGTACCTTAGGCAGCGTGAGAAGCGCCACCGCATCATCACGGACTCCACTAACCGCCGCATCCTGTTGTGGTCCATGATCCAGACCTTTGCCCTCCTCCTCACAGCGGCATGGCAGGTGTTCTATATCCGCAAGTTCTTCAGCAGGAGCCGGAAGACCAGCATCTAAGTCGACATATAAACCAACAACTCAGCGACGGGCGTGGGTACCGGGGCTTTAATGACTGCTGAGGCGTTTAGTGTCGGTTGGGGTGAGTGCTGCTGCATTTATGTGTTACATGGAGTGGACTATTTCCCGGTTGGAGACAACGAACGAAAGGCGGCAGAAATTGATGCAAGCAGAGGATACACTGCTTCGAGATGATTCTCACAGAGCCATGATCGGTCTTATTACGAAATATAGTGTCCTTGCCGGCGAATCCGCCGTTCTTTTCGGTGATCTGAACTCTAGGGCCGAAACTTCGCTTACAAGCTTAGAAACTCTCACAGGGAACGTGGAAGCCCTCAAACAGACCGTTTCAAAGCCTTCTTTCGGCCAAGTGGAGCGTCTTGCCGAGGACCCCCCACTGGACCTCAACTATATCACTGCCGACACAAGGCCGCTAAGCATCGAGGGTCTCCTCGAGAAATGTCCGCCGATGCCAGAATTCGAGCTGTTTGACGATCTCATGGAGCTCGAGACACCCAGTAAGATCAGATTCTCGAACCCGGACTTCTTCTTCCAGTGCTGGCTCGAGGAGCAGATGGCCATTCAGGAGAAGAGCAAGCGCAAACAACGCAAGTCCCGCAAGAGACGCCAGAAGATCGCGGCGGCCGAACCGGCACCGCCCCAGCCCGCCCCCACACCAGCTCCCCCGTCAGCACCTGTCCCACCCCCGCCTCCCCAGCCCGGCGCCATGGCAATCTCTCCCAACGCTCCCCCACCGCCGCCGATGCCGCGTAAGATCATGCCGAACCCGCCCCGAGTCACCCCGGCAGAGGACACGAGCCCACCGCCAGACATGCCGCCCGCACGCCCTAGCCACCCCATTCCGATGTCGACTGACAATTTGCCGGACGTGCCCCCTCCTATGCCGCCGTCTTCGCCCCCCGGCGGCCTACCACCCCCGGCCCCGGCCCCGATGCCGGTCGACCTCCCCCAGCGCCAGACGGACCTCCGCCGGGTCTCCCCCGTCACCGCCGTCTGGCCCCCCGCCCCCGCCACCCGGCTTCCTTCCCACGCCGCCCATAGGACCGCCACCCACCGACTCGCCGCCAGTCGGGATCCCAGCCCCGCCAGGGCCACCCTTGCCCCCGCCAGCTCCGAAGCCGCCAGCCCCAGCTCCTCCCGCGATGCCGTCCACGGGCACGCCATCCGCACCGAAGCCTGCGCCGGCCCCCGACCGCGCCTCGTTCCTGGACCAAATCAAGGCAGGAAAATCACTCAAGCCTGTGTCGGCCACACCACCGACAGCCCCGCCTCCGCCAGTCGCCCCGCGCGGGCCTGGAGCACCACCGCCACCCCGGCCAGGGCCAGCGTCCAACGGCCCAAGCACTCCTGCACCCGCCCCAGTTGACTTCCTCGCCCAGATTAAGCAAGGGTTCAAGCTTAAGCCGGTCAAGAAGGAGGAGCTCGAGAAGCCGAAGCCGAAGGCCAACGATATGGCGTCGATCCTGTCACAGACGCTGGCAATGAAGCGGGCAGCCATCATGGGAGACGACGACGATGACAGTGACAGCGACAGCGATTGGAGTTCCGACGAGGAGTAAATGTACTGTACGGTCTTCAATGATCGACCCACCCCATGGTGCGTTGGGACACACTGCAGCCAGTCAGGCGGATCTGCTACGCACCAGACGTATACTGTACGCTGCAACTCTCCTCTACGCACCATCCATGTAATGTGTCAATCAATCGATCTCGCCGTCGCCTAGACCTTCTTGGAGCTAGAACCTCGTCATGCGTGGTGAAATTGACTCTGGGGCGAAGTCTGAACTCCACAACTGCTTGCAAAATTGTGCAGTTTATGCGAGAACATCCCCCGGCCGAGAACAACATGGACGGTGGTTTTGAAACTGATCGTGCCGATTTACGAAAGGCATGGGATGAGTTCTTGATGTCGGACAACCATTCTCCCGAACTAATCAGGCCAAAGCCCGAAATCCCAACACAAGACGGCAAAAAATCGGTACAACTGCAGCTATACGAGGAAGCAAAGGAGAGGGAAGCGCGTCGCATGGAGTTGAAGAAGAAGGTCGAAGCAGATGAGTCGAAACCCAAGTTCCGCGTCTCTAACGAGTCCACAAGAATGGCGACCCGCAAGTTCAAACGGGATGCGATTAAGTCATTCGCGAAGTTCGCAGTTGCCCCTATCGACGACCTCGACGACAAGGCTGTCTGCTACGACGAGCTAATGTCGATCCTCCACGAGCTGGGCTACTGGCGCTCCCAGCCCACAGATAACCTTTCGATGACTGAGACCAAGCTCTTCACGGAGCTGACCAACGTCCTAGACCCGTTTAGCGAACTCACTATCAGTTTCCGCAAGTTTGATGAGTTTGTGGACGCCATTATCGCCATCAAGTTCGGCGGCGACATGCCTGACCGTATCCCCGGCCGTAAGACCCTAGCCGACATTGCCCACGCCATTTTCCAGTACGGCGAGTCGTCCCGCCTGACATACCGCCCTAAAACTGCACCCAGAGTCGAGGAGCTTCCCTTCAGGCCGACCATCAACCCCAAGAGCGCGACGATCCTCAACAGCTCTGCACGCCGTGCCCCCAAGACCACGATGGAGCAGCGCTACCACGAGCTCATGGAGAACCAGCGGAAGCGGGAGGAGAAGCTTGAAGAGAAGCGCCGCGAGAAGGAGGAGGCCGAGCTCGCCAAGTGCTCTTTCCACCCCGACACGTGCCGGGGCCCCACCACTGGCGCCAACCGGGCCAAGAAGTCCGCCCATCTTCGGCTATTCCAGCTGGCCGCCCAGGAGGACAGGACTGTCGACAACGAGGAGCTCAAGACAGAGGCCAAGGAGCTCAGGCAGTGCACTTTTAAGCCCCATATCCGCAAGGACGTGCATGTGCCCCGGCCAAGCCACGTGCCCCGGGGGTTCGAGGAGTCTGTGGAGCGGGCCAAGCGGGCTAGGAGGGAGAAGGAACGCGTGCAGTCCGAGCTCTCGAGGCCGCAGTACACGGACGAGTCGTACCGCCGCTCCCTGAAGTTCAGACAGTCGTCCGAGTTCAAATTTGCCTCCAAGCGGCGCGCCTCCGAGCGGAAGAGCAACTCTGCGCTGTTGTACATTGACGTCAACCTCCCCAACGGCAGGAGCGGACGGATCGGTATCCACAAGGGGGATGACCCTGCCCACCTCGCCAAGTCCTTTGCTGATGTTTATAAGCTCGACAGGACGACTCGGATGCGACTCCAGGAATTGGTTGAGGAGCACGTCGCTAGGTTCCTGCCTGATCACGTCATGCTGGGTGACAGCGAGGGCATGCACGGCATCGACGACGCGCAGGATTATGAGGAGTCGCCGCAGTTTAATGACCCTGGACACGGGTATGCCAGGGAGCCGATGGCGGAGCCTGCGGAGGTGCCTGCGGGGAATGAGCAGTACGACTTCGCTGATGAGCCCGCCGAGTATGATGATGGCGTGGATTTGTAGGGTAAATTTGTCACAGTATGCGACCGGGCGGCTGGGGTGCGGATTTGAAGACGAAGAAGGGAGACGAGGCGTGCGTGAAACTGCGAAGTTACTTACTAAACTGCACCCCGCCAGAGCTAGAGGATGATGTCAATTTCACTGTCAAATCTCCTTTGAGATGGATACACGATCCAAGATCACCCGAAAATGTTGATGTACTATCAAGCTGACAGTCGCATTGCGGGCCGATTGATGTCCTAAACCTATGATCGCACTAGATTCGTTGAAGACCGAGTCGATCTGATGGGATCATTTTCAGGCCAGAATCGGGAGCATCGATGGCCGGGCTCATCCACCTGCTCATTGCTCTCATGCTCGTCTCTTCCGTGGTTTGCACTGATAGCTTCCCCCATATCTTCGAGCTCAGCGCCCGTCCTTGGCTGTACCAGCTTGGCCTGAAGTATCACAAGCACATGATGCTTGAGGACGTTCCCGACAGCGAGATCAAGTACTACGCTGATCGTGGCATCACCCACATCTACCTCCTTGGCGTGTGGAGCATCGGAGCCTATGGTTTGAACCATGACAGGACCGACGCCGGTCTCCTTGCTGACTATAAGAACATCCTGCCCGATTTCACCACTGCAGACATCATCGGCTCCCCGTTCGCCGTCACTAAGTACACTATCAACCCTCAGATCGGCACAACCTCTGACCTCAAGAACTTCCGCGATCGTCTGAACTCCTTTGGGATGAAGCTCATCCTCGACTTCGTTCCCAACCACTCGGCCATCGATGCCCCCACCGCCACGTCCAACATCGACCTGTACGTCCACAACACCCCCTCCCAGTCGGCCCCCTTCGACCGCTCGATCATGACAGAGAACGGAGTCTACTACGGCAAAGACAAGTACGGCTACGTCTGGACAGACACCGCTCAGTTCAACTACTTCAACGCCGACACTGTCAAGGCCCGCACGGCCGACCTGTTCGCGGTTGCCGCCCTTGCTGACGGTATCCGCTGCGACATGGCGATGCTCGCCGTGAACGAGATCTTCAGCGGGATCTGGGGCTCGACCGTCTCCACTCGCGGATACACCCAGCCCTCCACTGAGTTCTGGCAGACTGCTATCGCTGCGATCAAGTCCCGCTACCCCGACACGATCTTCATGGCCGAGCAATACTGGGGCATGGGCGACAAGCTCCTCTCCCTCGGGTTCGACTACGTCTACGACAAGGAGGGACTTTACGACACTCTGTCTGGCCTCAGCGGCGGCGACGAGAGCTCCTACATCTGGGACATCAAGAACTACGTGAAGAACACCCTCGCGAGCGGCTTCCTTGACCACGGCGCGCACTTTATCGCCAACCACGACCAGGACCGGGCTGTGTACCACTGGGGTGTCGACTGGCGCGCCGACCTCGCGGGCATGGTGACCTTCACCGTACCCGGCCTCCGCTTCCACTGGATGGGCCAGTGGGAGGGCCACAGGAACAAGCTCGATATCCACCTCCGCCGTCAGAAGACCGAGGCCGCCGACGAGGTGTGTGTGTCCTTCTACGACATGCTCCTGCCCATTCTCCGCGACCACAAGGTGTTCCACGCCAAGGACGCCCGCATTGAGTACGTCGAGGGGTCCGACAACGACGCTTGGAAGATCCTCGCCCTCCGCATGGAGCACGGGTCAGAGGGTGTTCTCGTCGCCATCAACCTGTCCAAGGAGAGCGCCTCGGCCTCAATCCCCCTGCCCCACGTCTCCGGCGCCGGTAACGTTACCGTGAAGGAGCTCGTGAGTGGCACTGCGTACTCCAGAGACGCGGACACGCTGAGGAACCAGGGCTTGTTCGTCGAGGTCAGCTCGAATTACCTCCAGGTATTTACGTACACAGTGTAAATAGAGAGTTTAAGGCGATTTTATGATAGATGGAGGTGGAGGGATGGGATAGCCTCAATCAGTGCTAGATGGCGTCCTTTTGAACTCCCGATGGTCCAGTTTGGTCGAATTGTCAGATTAGTTTAAAGCACAAATACGATGGGAAACGTCGGTGGATCGATCATTTCGACAACAATTAAGGGGACAGCTATGCCAAAGGATGATAGTGGAGTGGATGTGGAGACCGATGGCACTGCTGGCTGGCCCCCGATGTTCTAATGGCATAAAAGATGTCTCTTGTGTGTAGCTTGAGCTTTTGCGAAGCCCTTCTTGTTACATGCCCCTTTCGGATAATATGTCTCTTACCAGAAGCTGTCTGATCACGTGTGAGTGAATGGATGGCATCAAATCTTGTGTCAACAGAAGATGCGCCATAATCTTCACCCGTATCTGACGCCACGTGGCTAAGCCTGCATATTTCCGAATCCTTGTCTTGTCCCTCAACTGTTGCTCTTGTTGGCTGAGGCCACAGTATCTCACGGCCGATTCAATCATTTCATATGCCAAGACTTGGCAATCGAAGTTGTCGGCGGCTAACATCCAACCTGATCAAGCAACGTGTTGGCCGCATCGGTGTGATGCCGGCGCTAAGGGCGCATTGTGTCTGGACTGACTTCGGCTTGTCCGCATCGTTGCTCGTAGTTGCTGCTCCATGCCATCGTGCTTGCCCCGTATTCTCGCGCGTTTCATCAGTATTTCAATCGTTCTGCCAGCATCAACTAGCTCTTGCCGGTCTTGCCCGACTAAAATGAGACAGATCAAGGTCAGTCAACGGCGCGCAGGATAAGCGCACATTTTGCCACCATCCATGCGTACGGCTTCATTCCTTCTGTTCGTGGGATGCTTGATAGCCCTGGCAGTTTCTGATGTTGTTCCCGGTATTGAGGCTATTCAAACCGGCTACGATATCGTTACTGGAGAAGGCTACCTCGCTCCCATCTTCAAATTCAACTACAACGCGAAGAAGACGTTCTACAACCCCATTGATAAGCGCACCTACACCGTCCCCGACGAGATCGACATTTCTATGATTGACCGTGTGAAGCTCGACGCCGTCGAGTCTGTCGTTGAGAAGTACTCCGAGTACCTCAAGCAGGTCTATGAGGCTTCCTGGTTCGGCATCCAGATCGGCATCCCCGGCTACTTCGCCCTTGCTTTCAGCAAGAACAAGGAGATGCAGGAGGTTCACTACCGCCTCAGCGACAAGGTCCACTCCCTGGCCACCGGCTCCTACCGCTACGAGATGTATGAGATGATCGGCACCATGCCCGAGTTCATGGAGCTTGACGACAACTTTGCCACTATGCTCTCTGTGATGCCCGCGACGATCCACACGATGGACGACCAGGAGCTCTACAACCAGTTTGTCGGCTCCTTCGGCACTCACGTCTCTTACAAGAACGTCATGGGCGGCAAGGCCAACCTCCACACCTATCTGGATCAGAGCTTCGTCGCCAAGAAGGACTCCAAGTGGGTTGCGGAGCAGCTCTCGTTCTCTTTTACCTACCACATGTGGACACTCGGCGCCAAGTACTTCCACAATAAGACGGACATCCACGTCGACAAGGAGTTCCAGCAGAACGCCCAGTCCTCGATGTACTTCTACGGCGGCGCCACCAAGTACCAGCAGCAGGGCTCTGAGCACCAGTGGCTCGCCTCGGTCACCCAGCACCCCTTCGCCCTCAACGCCACCCTCCTCGCGATCGATCAGATCATCCCCGACGCCAAGATCGCCGCCAACGTCCGCGAGACGATCGCGTACTACGTGAAGCACTCTGCCTTCCCCACGGCCCCCCTGACGTCCAATGCCGTCGCTGACCTCGCCCCCATCCCCGGCGCTGACTTTGTCGGCCACGGTGTTGACGACTCTAACCTCGGCGTCCCCCTCAAGCCCGTGGTCGACTTTACCTACGGCTCTGGCAAGGTCTGGGTCAACCCCATCTACACTGACCTGCAGTACGCCGTCCCCGACCAGATCCCCGCGGTCGAGAACACCCCCGAGTCCTTTGAGATGAATGGCACCTTCCTCTTCGACGACGTCCAGGACTATGTCCGCTGGTCGATGTCGAGCTCGAGCTCCCACGGCCTCTTCCACTCCAAGTCCAAGACCACGAAGACCTTCTACGAGCGCTACTACGAGAACGACCAGGCGATGTCGATGCTTCTCAAGGAGTACTCGTGGTACACGCTCGTCTTCCCCCCCTTCCCCCCGGTGCGCCCCTCCGCTGCCCTCGCCTCCATCCTCGACCGCATGCCCACGACGTACTCTTCCGACTACGATAAGAAGCTCTGGGACACGTTTGTCGCCATGTACGGCACCGCGTACTACACTAAGGCCGTCATGGGCGGCCAGATGAACGCCAAGACCTGGTTCCACAAGTGCTTCCTCTCTGAGGAGTCCGCCAAGTGGGTTTCCGAGCAGTCTGGCTGGTCCATCTTCGGCATTATCAGCAAGGGCCATGCCAAGAAGACCGCGGAGTCCAAGATCGACCACAACTTTAACGAGTACCACCACACTGACATCAACTTCGTTGGCGGCGACAACACCATCCAGGCCTCCGACTGGGAGAAGTGGGTCGCCACGATCAAGAAGAACCCCGCCCCCATTGACTCGACGACAATGCCCCTCGAGAGCCTCATCCAGATCACCCACGGCAACCTCGTGTCTGCCTTTAAGGCGGCCAAGCTCACCCACCAGCAGGCTATTGGCGCGCAGAACGCTAAGGACGCTACTGCGTACGCTGCCAAGAACAAGCACGAGACCCCTGACTGGTGCCACAAGAAGTAAGCGTAGTAAATTCCGTATGACGTGGGCATTGTGGCGTTTCTTCGCGGTGCAGGTAAGGTAAAGGTTAAAAGGAAAAAATCGGAAGGGCCACGCCGTCAACGCTTATCGGAAATAGTACGACAAATGGTCGCCGGGAAATGCATAGACGACTATCAGATTATGGATGAGCTTTACCGAAGTAGCAGCGGTAGCGTTCTCAAGGCACGTTGCCGTCGTGATGGCCAGATATACGTGCTCAAGCAGCGCTTGATCCCTTCGAGGGACGGAGCAAGCGAGTTTGAGCGAGAGATCTCTCTCCTCACGACTATGGACCATCCCAACCTCATCAAGTGCCACGGGCAGTTCACGTCCGGGCAATCACTGTACATCATCCTCGAATACGCCGACCAGGGCGACCTGGCCGCGGACATTGCTCGCAGGAGACGCACGCGTCAGTTCTACACCACCGACGAGGTGCTGTCGATCTTTAGACAGCTGGCCTCTGTCGTCGAATACCTCCACGCCCGCTCCATCGTCCACCGCGACATGTTTGTCCCAACAACTACACTCACGCAGCAAACCACTCAACATCCTCATGTTCTCCGGCGGGGTCATCAAGCTGGCCGATCTCGGTGTGTCCCGCCGCGTCTCGACCCAGACTGTATTCCTCCAAACATTTATCGGCACCCCACTGTACCTGGCCCCCGAGCTCGTGGACAACATGCCGTACACCGAGAAGGTCGACGTCTGGGCGATGGGCGTGGTACTTTACGAGATGTGCTGCCTCTCCCCCCCATTCAACTCACCCTCCATACTGGGCCTCATGAAGGAGATCGCCGCAGGGAAAAGGGGCCCGATCCCTGATAGATACCCGCCAACAGTCGCCCGGCTCATCGACGGTATGCTGCAGCACGAGGCGCGGTCTCGGCCTGGTTCAGCGCGGGTGCACGTACTGGCGGGAGAAGCGCGCGAGAGGCGGCCTGAGTGCCAGCAGAGGACCGTGGAGAGTGTGGGGTCGATCGGTGAAATTCCGGACATACCGGAGTTTATCCCGCCTTCTGGGCGATCGAGCAGGGTAGGGACGGTGAATCTGACACGGAGCATCGAACCCGAGTCCAGGAGTGGGGGCAGGGCAGCAGCACAAGTGTTACCCAAAGTTGAGAGTGCCAAGGTTGAGAGTGTAGAGAAGGCTCTACCACCAGCAGCGCCAAAGGCTGCCGTGCCTGAGAGCTTCAATGCTCGAGAGGAGAGGCTCCGGCAGCGTCAGGCGGCGTACAACAAAAGACTGAGAGCCAAGCAGGCAGCCCAGCAGGCGGCCAGCCCGGTCCCGTCTCCAGTAGCCGCCCCCGCCCCCAAACCAGCCCCAGCCCCGCGGCCTGTTCCCACAGGAATCGAGGCCATCATGATGCCCGACCGTAGATCCAGACAATCGCCTAGACCTGCGCCAGAGGAGCCACGGAGGGTCCAGCGCGTGTTCAAAATCGACAAGGACATTCCGATCAAGCCGCAGCAGCGGAACCCAGACCTGGGTCGGGTGGCAGAAAAGGACCGGCACGACGTGGTGCAGGGTATGGGACCCGGCCATGAGTTGGAGATGCTGAGGCGGATGCTCGGGTGAGATATGTACATGTACATAGGGATGTAAACGGCATGCGGTCTGGCGGTGGTTGATTCTTCAGGGTAAGTAAATAAGGCAAGGTGGTCGAGAGGGATGACCAGCTGTGCAAAGGAACCAAGCAGAATGTATTGTGGAGATATACAAGAGTCGTTGAGCCGACACCACGGGTGCTGTCATTACACAAGTGTGACTCGACCATGTGACAGACCCTATTACTACTCAGAACCACCATTGATTGCACCAACCCCCGCTGCAACAAACTGCAATGATCCCAACTGGCATTGCCGCTTTCGCACATGATTATGAGTCGGCGGCATCATCCGACATGTCCCAAACACTTCAAGTCGGTGCAGTTTAGCGAGACACGATGAGCACTCTTTTTCGTCCCTTGAACACGCTAGAGTCAATATTTGCAGCTTGCAATGTGAGATATGCTGCTGCTATTCGTATCCCCTGTCACGATGAAGCAGCCATGCTGTCATCAGTGGAAACGGCCATTCAGAACTCGTATCTTGGCCAGTACACAATATCTGAGAAGCATCTTGTCCATAGAGACGTTAAGTTGCCAATATCAGTCTATCATGAGAGCATCAGCCTTGAACAAGCCGTCCGCTGTGACAGCAAGGAAGCCGAAGTGGTCATCAGCCTCTACTTCACCGACAAGGACTGCATTATCGCCGTGAACACTAACCACGCGCTCTGTGATGGCCGGGAGATGCGCACGCTCCTCTCCTCCGTCCACACGGCCCCCACCCCCACCCGCGTGGTCGGAACTGAGAGTTGGGGCACACTTGCAGACGTAGCGTTGGCTGGAATACATACGACGCCGTACTATATCCCTGTTCAGGACTGCATATCAATCCACGATGCCCTTGGTTCGGCCGAGACCGTGTCCGAGGACGTCACGGTCGCCCTCCCTGTTCAATCCCTGTTAGAGTACAAGATCCGCGGCTCCAGCCCCACAGGCACAATAGCCGCTGCACTACAGCTCGCCCTTGGCCGCCGTTACCTCTCGATACACACTGAAGCTGCCTCTTGCGCCGTCTCTGTGTCGATACTCGTTGACATCAGGCCATATGTAACATGTAACTCGGAGATTGGCCAGGCGTTCGGCACAGTGACAGTTGACTGCATCATCGGCCGGGACACCACCAGTCTCACGCAGCTGGCAGCGGAGGCGTCGGGGCAGATCAAGCACAGGATCGAGCGGGGCGAGGCGCTGCGGCAGGCGTCCGCCCTGGCTGGCAACATGGCCTCGTGCTGCCCGTCGGCCACCATTGAGCTTAGCAACCATGGCCGGTATCCCTGCAGTGTCAGAATGAGCCAGTATTTCCCTGGCTATGACGGTATTTCCGTTGCAATGTACAGCGAGGGAGATACCATGCGGTTGACGGCGTCGGTGGGCAAGGTAGACCGGGGATGTGTGCGCAGCTTGCTCGAAGAGGTCGGGCGTCTGCTTGGCATGCAGTAGAATTGTATCTGAAGCATCGTTGATCTGTTTATTAATCGTCGTGTGAATGAGCCAGGTACACGCATGCTCAGGTAAATATTGGCCCGAGATCCGCGGTGTCCCGCGGTAGCACAGTCGGTCGAGGCTGAGTCTGTCATATATATGCAATATATCGAGTCAAGCTGAGTCCGATCGCGGATCTTTTCCGGACTGGCGAAGACAGCATGAATTACCTCACAACTCTCATTCACCGCGAGCGGAAAGCTCAGGAGCAGCAGAAACCTACTCCTAGAAGCATTAGTGAGCGTGTGCTTGGCCGTCAGCCTGTTGGCGCCAATCCCGGACTCGGTTCGTTGCCACATGCCCCATTCTCACACAGAAATCGCCATCTCCGGTGTATTCTCAGGCATAGCAACTCAAATGGCCCTCATCACCTTCAACAACGTCGTCCTCCGCCACCAGGCCCCTCTCCAAGGCCTCAACTCCACGGCCCTAGCTGACCGCATGGTGTACGTCGGCGTGGTCAAGAACTCCGCCCGGTGGAGCCGCAACACCATGAACAGGCTCGTCCCTCCCGCGACCCACGGCATGGGTCATGTCCCCGGCTCTGTTATGGGTGGTTTCTTCGGCGACGGCATCGCGCAGGTGTCGGCCAACATGTTCCAGAACATGATCGGCAACAAGACCCCTATGAGCAATAACGTCGCGATGATCGGCACCTCTGGCATTGCCAAGTTCATGTCGAACTACTACCTCCGCCGCTTTGTTGCAAAGGTGAGGCACTACGACAACATCGGCCAGTGCACTCCCACTGACGCCGGTATGATAGGCCTGGCTGCCGGTGCTGTGTGTGGTGCGGTGCGTGCCCCCTTCGTGGCCCGCCGCACGGGGTCGTGGGGTCAGACTCACATCATTGTCGCCCGCACCGCATGTGCCATTGGTGCCAACTACTGGGGATATGAGCTGGCCTGGAAGTTCCTCACCAAGCGCCGCGAGGACGAACAGAAGAAGTAAACATTTTCGCCGTCTGTTTATTGATTTGTTGGTGGCTGTGATGGTTTCGTGGTCACAAGACGCAACCCTGTGACAATCATTCAGCAAACCCATGAGACTTCTCTGGCTTCGTGTCTATTCTGTCTGCTTCACCAGGAGCGGGCCTGAGATCATCCACGACGATTTGCCTTCATCTCCATTCAATGTCCGATCCACCACTACTTTGCATCTCCCACAGTCTGCGGCTCAGTTTTGCTTCCCACGGTAGACCCGGGTGGGTGCCGCCAGGCTCCATGTCGGAGTCCGAAAGACGATTGGCGAACAATGTGGAAGAGCCTGAGATATGTCTCTCTGGCCCAGCAGAACCGCAGGGTGATGGATGATTCCTTGATACGTTCAGCCCAGCAGCTGGAGCGGCGTATGACTGCGTTGGGGAACTACAGATCGCGTTTCCCGCATTCCGTACTCTACGAGACCTCAAACGTCTTCTTCCTTAGCTTCTGCTCATCGGGCATTTGGCATTTCATGAATGCGGCGTGGAGAGCTCCCAACGGAACCCGCATTTCGTCCGGCCTCACTCACACCATTGTCCGCACGCCAACGACAGCAACCAACTTCGCCCTGTGGTCTGCAGCCCACAGCGTGACCAAGCACATGCTAGAGACCACCACACACCTCGAAGGCCGCTCGCTGAACTTCGTCTCGTCTGGTCTCGTCGGCTTCGCCTCATCCTCCCGTCTCGGTGCCAAGAAGGCAATTACGAACTCACTGATGGGTATGGCGTTCCTTCTTGTCATGGAGCGTGTCGGTGGAGTCGTGGGGCAGGGTGTCATGACCTATACCTCTGCCAAGCACCGCATCGTCCAGGCCCGAACTGGGCTCGGCGAGCGGGTGGGGCAGTGGAAGCTGGAGGTCAGGGATAGCAAGGAGGAGGCCGCGGATAAGAGTGAACAGAGGCATCTGTTCTTTGGATGAAGTGGCGAGGTTTCTTGGGCCACGATAAATCTCAGCGAATTGACGACTGAAGTGTTACCCCTAACGCATAAGGATGGAATGATGTCGCAGCTGATGACTTTACGGGCTCTCCTCTTCATTATCTTGTCTGGAGTACCCTTATCCACTGGCGGCACATTTCCAAACTGCCCAATGCTGCAAATAAAATTTTTAAGCGCCCGTAAGGGGTTGAAGTGGGCACCAGGGGTGCTAGATACGGCTCACACTGGGTTATCTCGGCTTAAAAACAGTTAAAACCATTTTTGCCGAGCAGGTTTTTTCTTCAGCTAGCAAGCGACGCGAAGAAGCAGAACGATGCCTAAGCTTTTCACCTCCAGCGAGCTTAAGTCTAAGACTGTCGATGAGCTTAACGGTTCCCTCGAGAACCTTAAGACGGAGCTTCTCTCCCTCCGTGTCGCGAAGGTTACCAGCGCGAACCCCAACAAGCTTACCAAGCTGTGTGTACTACCTTTTCATGTTCCTTTCCCTTACATAGTCGCATCGTTCGCCGCCAGGTTGCCCAGATCCTGACCGAGCTCACCCAGCGCGGTTTCGCCGAGGCCCGCAAGGAGCAGGCCGGCAAGAAGTACAAGTCCGTTGACCTCCGCCTCAAGAAGACCCGTGCTGCTCGCCGCGCTCTCACCAAGCACGAGCTTTCCCAGACTGCGCTTCGCACCATCAAGAAGCAGCAGAACTTCCCCCTCCGTTCCTACCACCTTTAAGTAGTCGGCTCGGCTCGGTAAATGCTCGAAAGATAGATTCCCCCAGCTGTGGGAGTGGAGTGCGTAGTCTTTGTTTCATGGGAGGAATCACCAGCTTGTTGGCTTCGCCACGGTCGACGCCCTCGCAGTTCTTGGGTAATTTCTGAGGCTGTGTCAGTCAATGCACTAGCAAGTGGTAGTCTAATGCCCGCAAATGCGCGGGGGTTCAGCTGAACTGATTCACGCTGCAATGATCCAGCCAGTTACTCTGGAAAGGCTTGTCGGTTCAGCCGAAGGAATGGCTTCAACTCACTCAGCCATATTAAATATGTGACTCGGCCAGGGCTCAGCCAATCACACTCATGGCCTTTAGGCACCCAGATGGTCTGGTTTCATCGAGCGAGCAGTTTATGTCGAAGCTTCAGGAGGCCGATGTTTTCTCTGCTTGCGCAAGACAAGAATGTTATGGTTACTGCAGATGCTGTTGGTGGCGGTAAGCTGATTACTGGCATCCTTCACACCGTTCTTATGAAGGTATTCACTCAAGAGCAGGTTGTGGAGGGCACAAAGGCGATCATTCTCTGCCCCACACGTGAGGAGGCCACTCAGGTAGTTACTATCGCAAAGAGGCTACGTTCTGAGCTTCTTCGTAAGCCCAAACTCTTTGCCATCGAGCTCCTCATCGGCGGCACCGACGTCAGCACAGGCACGGACATCATCGTTGCCACTCCCGACAGCCTCTACAGGCTGGACCACGTCAGATCAAAGGACTTCCCCAACCTGAAGATCCTCGCCGTGGTTGGTGCCAACCGCATCATGGATATTTATCCCAAGCAGTCCCTGGACATCCTCGTCAACAAGTCCCTCCCCGTGGCCGGCCAGACTATCCTGCTCGTCGAACCCAGCTCCCGGTCGAACGAGGACCTTGTCTGTCAGTTTAGTAGGGATGTGGAGCAGGCGACGTCCTTCCAGCTGGCCCGAATCCCCACGCCCGCGGGCCAGGATGCCAAGCTGGCCAAGGTTGAGGTACTGTCGAGCCCGTACGCCGCTCGGCTTGGAACCCTGTTCGCCTTTATCGCGAAGGAGATCAAGCAGACTGGAAGCGAGAAGCGCGCCATCATCGCCCTGTCATCAGCCGACGAGGTCCGCTTCTTCTCTCAGATCCTTGCCAAGCTCGCCACTACTGACTTCGTCGTCAAGTCGGAACCGGGCCCCATCGACGCCGAGTCGTCCGCCCTCACTGAACTCGCCGACTCTCCCGCGGGCCTCTGTCTGGTGACCTCCACCGCCCTGACTCGCGCCACGGTCAACCAGACCGTCGCCTCATCGGTGCACTTTATGCTCCAACTGACCCCCGCCCCCACCCTCCCAGCCCTGCTCGCCCACGGCCGGTTCACTGGTGCCCGTGTGATCATGTTCCTGGACCCCAAGGAGGAGGAGCCGGTGCTCTCAGCCCTGCCCGCAGACTTGGCCATCTCGCCCTGTGACTGGAGCATCGAGAATGCTAAGGTCAACAACGCCCGGAATAAGGTCGTGAAGCGTGTGCAGACAGCAATGGTTCTCCAAAAGCTTGCCCAGCAAGCGTTCCATGGCTTCATCAGCGAGTACAGCCTGCCCAGGGCGTCTGTGATGCCGCAGCTTAAGGACATCGTGCGGCTGTACGGTCTCGATGAAGTTGTCAAGGTATCGCTCCCCGGGATGGACATGGAGGCCAGTGGGTTCGTCAAGGTCGAGAGGCTTGAGGTGAAGAAGCCGGTGAAGGCGAAGAAGGCCAAGAGGGCAGGGTCCAAGGCTGCGGAGGCGAAGAAGGGCGGCAAGGCTAAGCGCGGGAAGGCCACCAAGGAGTAAATATGCGGATTATTGGACTGGGGCCCATGTACGCCGGGGAATGGACTCGGTCGACTGGGGTCCACCGCGGGCAGGTATTGATGTACCGCTCTGCGTGCCTCTGCGTGGGAAGTGGAGGCAGGCTTGGGTGGGGGGTCCCACAGTTGGGCAATGGCCTCTTCATACATCGCTGCGTCACACCCCCTCCTACAGCCATTCCTCTCCCTGCTGGCACCAGACCAGTCAGGTTTGAGTCAGATGTTGATGATTACCAGCATATACAAGTGTAGAAGTGAATTTAATGTGGAATAGAAGACAGTGAGACGACGTGTGAGCGATTGTGATGTTTGCAGCTGTGCTGACGTCCACGAAGAAGACGCTTTGTGGAAGCCCTGGAGAAGACGATCTCCCTACCGACTTAAGACGTGAGTAGGAGGGAGACAGGGCAGTGTTGCGCAGTGTAAACACATTATTCGACCCTTCAATAGCACATGACGGATCTGCGAAAACTGCCCGTCACGACGAAAGAGCCTGTTGCAGCAAGACAGGAGCCATGCGCATTCACTGGCCATTTCTGCGAATAATAGGACTGACTGGAGGCGTAGGGACAGGAAAAACGACTGTCTCCGCGATCTTTCGCGACAGCTTTGGTGTTCGGGTCATTTCCGCCGATGCCATCAGCCGGCATGTCATGAGACCCGGTAGACCTGCATATAGGCATATTCTGAAGCACTTTGGCGAAGAATACACTCTTCCCAGCGGCCATCTCGATCGCAGGAAGCTTGCCAAGCTCATCCAAACCGACCGGGAAGCTCGTGCAAAGCTTCAGCAATGCACCAACGTGTACATACTCCTTAGTATATGCAACCAGATCCTCTACCACTTCTTCCACGGCGCCCGCTACGTTGTTCTCGACGCCCCCCTCCTCCTCGAGACCCGCCTCCGTCTCCTCATCAACCCGGTCATCGTCGTGTGGGCCCCGCCTGATGTGCAGGTTAGGCGGCTTGTAGAGCGAGATGGGAGCCAGATCACGGAGGACCAGGCGAGGAAACGGGTCGAGTCGCAGCTCCACATAGATATGAAGACGAACCTCGCAGATTACGTCATCAGAAACGATGTGGACTCTGTTGAGAACGCGCACCAGGAGGTGCATCGTATTCTGACTGAGATCACGACATCCTCGCGTCGTGCGGGCCACAGCGTCCTTGGGGCGCTCATCCTCAACGGGGCACTGACTCTGTTCTTTGTCCTAGCGATGGTTGGGTCAGGCTGGGCCATGCGGGGCATCCTGTTCACCGTCTGGGTCCTGGTCATGCTCATGCTGTGGATGTGAGGCTGGTAGATGTAGAGAGAAGCGGATTCACCGAAGCTGACGCGTGGTCAGATATGGTGAGACGGTTTACTGGTCTAGCTGTGGCTGGGTCAGGCAGTGGGCGGGCCTTTCGTCATTTATTGCCATAAAGGACTTACCACAACGAGCAGAATAGGATCGCATCGCCACGAACGAAGATGATCGACGCGTCTGTGGAGTACAAGGTGGCCCAAGAATCGATAGATATCGATGCCTGCAAGCAGTTTGTGCCATTCAAGGTCTGGTATGAGCGTATTGAAGCTGATCCCAACCTCGTTGTGAAGGAAATCATCTTCAACTCTGTATCCTACTTCGGCGCGAAGAAGCGGATCGGTTTCGTCAAGCTCACGACGAAGACCTACCACAAGGACACCAATCACACTGTCCCCGGCATCGTCTTCCTCCGCGGCGACGCCGTCTGCATTCTCGTCGTCCTCCACTGCGCCGGCAAGAAGTACGCTCTCCTCACATCCCAGCCCCGCGTTCCTGTCGGTGAGAGCGAGTTCCTCGAGATCCCGGCTGGCATGACTGACGGTTCATGCAACGTCAAGGGCAAGGCCATCGACGAGATGGAGGAGGAGACCGGCTTCAAGATCACATGCGAGTCCATCTTCGACATGGGCGCCGAGGTCTTCCCCGACGGCATGTTCTACCCGAGTGTCGGTGCCTGCGATGAGGGACTCGCCGTCTACCTCCACGAGCGCGAGATCTCACCCGAGGCTATGGCTGAGCTCGAGGGCAAGCTCACGGGCGAGAGCATCCACGAGCACATCAAGCTGGTGGTTCGGCCGCTCGAGGACATCATCACGCTGCCCGACTCGAAGAGCGTAGTCGCGTACGCCCTGTACCAGCACCTCAGTGCCCAGGGAAAGATCCCGAAGCTGTTCTAAGCACCATGTAAATAAGGCAAAGGCTCGGATAATGGGGCTGTGTGGACTCCTGGAAAGGCCGAGTGTTGCCCGATGATGCGGCAACTGCATGGCGGCCACAGCGACGGCATACTGCCTTGGTCGTCTTCTGCCCATGTCCTGGGTCTAATGCTGTCTCATTAACGTGATTTATGGCGCGCAGGATAGCCGATAACAGAAGCAATGAACGAAGAAACGCCACAAAGAACTCACTTCGTAACACCAATAAGATACCAAATCATCGACAAGGACAGTGGATTTTGTCTCGTTGATAGCAAATCCGAAGAGATGGACGCACAGCCCGCAGACGCGTTCAACAACCTAATCCAGGTCTTCACACAGTTTTCGAGTACAATGACCAAGACTATAGACATCGACTTCGTTACATTCGCTCCCACCCAAAAGAAGAAGTCCCACCGCGTTGCTAGCGCCTCTGTGGTGCAATTCTATTCCAACGAGCTCGCCAAGTCCCTTCGACGCCCGCGGTCGTCTAGGGGACGAAACAACGCGGACAACTCGGGGCAGATCATGTACCTTGCCAACTGCTACGCCTACCTGAACGTCAAGAAGAACTCGATCCGCTGGAAGAAGGGACCCAACGACAGTGCCACAGCCGCAGAGTCCATGATGTGCCTGGTGGTGGCCGCACTGTTCCCTGTCAGAGTGAAGGAGGCGGGCAGGGCTACTGTGGACGCGACACTCGAGGCGTTCAAGACGTTTTTGTTCGACACAACCTTCAAGGCCGCCCCTAGAAACGCATACAGCCTGGCAGGTATCAAAAACCTCATGACTGAAGTGGAGCAACGCACGGTGGGTGACAAGCCCGACTACGAGGGCGACCAGGCTCTGTCGACTGCCCGCAACAAACTGCAGACCGAGTTCCTCCGTGGAATCGCCCTTAAGCCAGCCCCCCCGGCCAAGAAGGTCGCCACCGCCGTAGATGCGGACAAGGTCGCGCTGCACACGATCATGGTGGTCAACGGGGCGGGGCTCACGCTGTTCAACAAGCCCTTTGCCCGCGAGGTCGACGACAAGGTTGGCCCCCTGCTCGTGGCGATGATGACCTTCTCCCAGCAGGTCTTGGGGATGACTGCGTCGTTCTTCCGACTCTCGGACACGTCTGTGGCTGTGTATCAGCGTGACCGCACGATATCTATCGTATCTCATGATACACGCGTATCTAAGACCCTAGGCACGCTCATTGCCCGGCGAGTCTCTGACAAGTTCATCGAGGACTACGGCCGCACCCTCAACGCCGGGGGCACCATCCAGAAGACCGAGTTTGCTGCCTTCCAGTATGAGCTCGTCAACACGATGCGGCAGTGCCTCGAGCCTGTACTGGACCAGTTCAACGCCTTCCTCCGTGACAGCTTCAGCGACTCCGAGGCCTTCCTCGTGCTCGAGGACGACCGCGTGCTCCCGGTGACCGTAGATGGTCTCAACGTCATCCTCATCCGCACGCTGTACTCTAGGGCCCATGACATGGCCGAGCCGCTCCATGCGACGCCCCGGGACATGGTCATGGGCGACCAGGACTACGTGATGCTCACCAGGACCGTGGGGCGCGTGGTGCTCGCAGTGAGCGCGTATGTGCCGACCAAGGACAAGGAGGCCGCCGTATTCGAGGAGTTCGACCGGGTGGCGCTGCTGGTGCGGCATGTTTATGAGCTGATCGGGTGAGGTATCGTTGGGTTGCTTGAGTGCTCGCAGCGATGGTGGTGGTATTATATGTCTCTGTAAAGTAGCCACGTGTAAATATGTAAACTAGGTGTCGTTTGCTCCTGCTCGGACTGAATGCACGGTTTCCCTGGTCGTGGTCGGGCAGTGGGAGTGGATGGTGGGATGACTAAACTGTTCGACTATGCGACTAATAAATCTTTCCCATCTCAGTCTTATGGTACTAATTAGGCCCCTATTGACATGCCGTATGTCTCAACGATTCTTGTAGATTGGCGCACAAATCAGCCGGGGTCGACCAGACCCCCAACCTACCCCTTGGACTATCATTCAAAATGGTGTACGCGCGCATGCTTTAGAGCCCATTCCGCAGCTATATCGGCCATCGATTTGGTTGGCGGCATATTCACCTGACTTTCGAAATCGTCCCGAGACTGCGGGTCCGAAGCTGAGCGATGCCGTCACCTCGACTACTACCATCGAATCGTTGTCGGTCCACCATAAAGCTTGTATAGCCCTCCAACATCTGGATCCGGGCCATTACCAGCGGGCGCACGCTGGAAGTATGCGTTTGGGGTCGGCCCAAGCTTCAGTTTCGACCGACATCGAACATGACGAGTAGAGGTCAGAGAGGGCTGAAACTCACACCATTGCATCACAATACAAGCTCATACAGGATGGCTGACCCATATTTATTTTTTAAACTCCCAACACAAAGTCTCTCTCTCTAAAGGCGTCGACAGGCGACGAAGAAACGAAATAACAACATGCCAAGCACAGTGAAACGTGTTTAAAATGTATCCGAGGACCTACAGTAGCAGATCCTGCACTGCCGACCACCCCATCCTCAAAGCCGAGGCGATGCAAAGCAGCCAAAAGCCGGCCAGAAGAGCGTCGCTGTTAAGCTTACCAAAAGAGTTGAGGACAAAAGTACTGCCAAAGATCGACCCCACGCCAATGGGGACGACGTAGTAGAAGTCCATGGACGCCAGCAGTAGCCGGGTGGCCGCGGCGAACCATATGGAGAACCAGATAGCCATGGTCGAGACCGGGATAGCCTTGGCGCCGGGCAGTTTAGCCAACATCGTCAGCAGCGGGACGAATATGACCCCGCCCGAAAGCCCGAGGAAAGCCCCAATAGCGGCGCCGACCGAGCACAGGGGCAGGGTGGGCCAGACGGCCATGGGCTCGGATAGTCCCGGGAGCCGGACAGACTGGACGCGCCAGGGTCGGCGGAGGGTCGCCTTGAGGCCAGCGTAGTAGGCCTCGAGGACCAGGCGGGGCACACCGCCCTGAAGGCCGGCGAGCAGGCTGGTCTTGGCGGGCCCGATGGTCTGGACGAAGGTGTCGACGTGGAGCACAATGGCGTCTGCATCGTCGGTGGCTGAGGCCGTGTGGTCGTCGTGCACTGGAGCTGTAGTGGTGTCATCACGGTCTTCGTGGTGGGCATCCTCTGCCTCGGGGTGTTCCTCGGAGGAAGTCTGCTCAGACGGGTCAGCCTCACCGCTAGTATTGCTGCCCGCGGTGTCGTCCGGCAGCTCGTCGATGGCGAGGGCCTCAGCGTCCTCGGTGTCGGAAGGAGCCGGCGATGCTGAGGCCGAGGCGATTGACACCGTAACGTCGGTGCTGGCGTCCACGACCGGGTAAGCCTTGATACCTCTGCGCTTCCTGATGACACGCAGGAGCTTGGTCACGGTGTGCATGCCGATGCTGGTCAGCTTGATCGAGGCCAGGCTCAACATGAAGATGGCAAAGGTCGCCTGGAGAATGGAGGCTCTGGGTATGAACGTGGCAATCAGGCTGCCGATGATGGAGCCAGGAACAGCGAAGATGACGAACGGGATGCCGGCGGCGAACGACACACGACGCTGCCGTACCATTTTGAAGAACGAGTTTGTAGACGTGAATACGATTGCGCCTGTCGATATATTGGTGGCCGCAAGGCCGTCTACACCGAACAGGATCGTCATTGCGGGCACAGTGATGATTCCACCGCCAACACCGAATAACGCTGCGACACAACCTACAAAGAAGCCGGTAACGAATAGCCACAGCGATAGAATCGGGTCTGCGTCGTTGAGGAAGCTCAGCTGGTCCTCAAGCAACATCCAATGAGGGTTTCTTCGTCGCTTTCATAAACCGCGATCAGCG
The DNA here is from genome assembly GCA_019828565.1 of Carpediemonas membranifera. Taxonomy (NCBI): domain Eukaryota; phylum Fornicata; genus Carpediemonas; species Carpediemonas membranifera. The sequence goes on from JAHDYR010000009.1 coordinate 51,151, forward strand.
CGGATTATCCGCAGCGATCTGAACTGACATGCCACCTCGTGAGAAATGTATCTGGCAAGCGAGCTAGTGCTTCTGATTGCAGTCATGCGGTATTTTCCCCAGGTCCAGGTCCAGGCACAAATTTTGTCAGGCAGAGTTCGTTCAGATGCTTCTCAGCCCCGCTATGTGTGCTATGAGATGGTCTTGTTGGGTCGGAATTCAGCCATATTTCTTGCGAGAATCTGAGAGAAGATCAGCTGGCGCACGATGGTACTGGGCTCCAACGTTGACGAGGCTATCGAAAAGTTGTATGGAGGCCAATTCCTCGATGAGAAGGCTGTTACTAACATCTGTGAGCGGGCGAAGGAACTCCTCACGACGGAGCAGAACGTTGTTCCTGCCAAGGCTCCCATCACCGTTGTTGGCGACATCCACGGGCAGTTCCACGATCTTATGGAGCTTTTCCGCTATTGTGGCAAGACTCCCGACACCAATTTCCTCTTCATGGGCGACTACGTCGACCGTGGCTATTACTCTGTCGAATGCGCCACCCTCCTCCTCGCTTTGAAGGTCCGCTATCCCTCTCGTCTTACCCTCCTCCGTGGTAACCACGAGTCTCGCCAGATCACTCAAGTCTACGGCTTCTACGACGAGTGTGTCCGCAAGTACGGCGGGGCCAGCATGTGGAAGGTTCTCACCGAGCTCTTCGACTACCTCCCCCTCGCCGCCCTCATCGAGAACCAAATCCTGTGCCTCCACGGTGGCCTCTCCCCCGCCATCGAGACGATCGACAACATCCGCACGCTCGACCGCGTCCAAGAGATGCCTCACGACGGCCCCATCTGCGACATCCTCTGGTCCGACCCGGACGACCGGTCGGGCTGGGGCATCTCACCCCGTGGCGCCGGATACACCTGGGGTGCGGATGTTTCGCAGACTTTCAACCGTGTGAACCAGCTGAGTCTCATCGCCCGCGCCCATCAGCTGACCATGGAGGGGTACGCCTGGGCCCACGACAGGAACGTCGTCACCATCTTCAGTGCCCCGAACTACTGCTACCGCTGCGGCAACCTCGCCGCCATCTTGGAGCTCGGCGAGAACCTACAGTACACGTTCCTCCAGTTCGACCCCGCACCCCGCAGGGGAGAGCCGCAGGTGGCCCGCCAGGTGCCGGATTACTTCGTCTAATAGAATGAGTGACAGAAAAGGTTTTAAATTGTTCATACTTACCGGTCTGCCGCGAAACTGCATCATATTTTGAACTTTGGCGTCGACCTCAGAGGAAATAACAACATCTGGGGCAAGATAGAGTTCATTTGCGCTTGGGTCGGGCTGCAATCGTCTTCGTCACAATTACAAAGGATCCGAATTTGAACTCGTCAACTTTTTTCACGCATTTCCGCATGACGGCACGATTGGACGACTGTTGCTGCTTCCAAGCACTCCAGGTGCCGAATTCGGAAAAATAGTTCTCTGCCTTGAAGAAGAAGAAATATTTCATTCCGTCTCTTACGCCCTTTGTCGGCCACCATCAGTGCCGAACTAAACAACATCAATCAGGTGAGCCGACGGGACCCTGGAGCGGCACAAGATAAGTCCGCCACCATCTTATGATGTCAAAATCCTAGCTGTGCGCTACGGCGTCTTCGGACCTGTGGTTTGGCATTGGCCTCTGGCCCTTACTGCACACCGGGACAGCCGCGCCACTTTGTACGGCGCGGAACCCGGCTTCTAGCTAGGAGCGCGCAGACTGTGAGACTGCCGCGCGACATCAGATGGACCTGGGACATTGAGCCTAGATGATACACTTGGACGACCCAGCAGCTGCTGGCGGTCAGCGACTGTATGCGGGAGGGCAGCCCGCGGCGTGGAGCCCCCATCAGAGTTATACCCGTGGGGGTTACTAGCGCCTCAACTGTCTGAATTGTCAGATTTGCTCAGGCAGAGTCTAGAGCCCTGCCACAAACGACAAAACGTGCGTATTGGCTAGTCCGATGCACCAAATGACATCTACGCGGCACTACCTGCCATGGCTTGCAGTCTGAACTTGAGCGCAGGTTATGTCACGCCGGAAGATGAATCGATTGTTTGAAGAGCTAGATCAGTTAAAGGAGTACAATGAAAAGCTCCGAAGCAACATTGCATCATCGAAGAACGAACTGCAAGATCTCGAGGCCTCGATTGCCACAGAACCGCAGGAAACGGCTCGAATTGAAGAGAAGATCCTTAGCAGCTCGTCGTTCGTTCCCAGTTGTTCTATTTATGCAGCAAGAGCATCCATTATCAAGTCATCAGTGACTATATGAGCCACGGGATGAAGCAGTTCCGTGATGAGTTCGCCGAGTTGAAGCGCGACATCAAAGCGGCGAAGGAAAAGTTCAAAGAGAGTCAGGACGCCGTCCAGCGGCGTATTGTAGACATCACGAACGCGTGCCAGGCTCAGACGCAGTCACCCTTCGCGTCGCTCATCAAGGCCGGCGAGCAGCTCCCCATGGAAATCGCCGCACTCGAGACTGAAATCGCTGAACTGAAAGAGAAGCGTGACGGAAAACAGACCGAGTTGGATATCACAAAGGGCCGCCTTGCCTCGGCCGAGTCCCAGCACGCGATGCTCCGCGACCAACTCGGGGCCAAACTCGAGCAGCGTGACTTCCTCCAGACTACTCTGGACAGCCAGATGCAGCAGGTCGAGCAGCTGAGGCGACAGGTACAGGAGGCTACCGATGGGAGCGCTGGGCGCCGGCGGGAGATGCTGGCACAGATGCAGCGTCGACTCCGGACCGACATACTGAGACTGGAGGCGATCCAGCGGACGGCGGACATAGCACCACCGCAGAGCTCGTATCTGGCAGCAATGCAGAGCCACAGGTAATTATACATGACGATTATGTATACCGTAAATGGCTGGATCACGATGACATCAACTCGAATTCACGAGAGCCCTTAAATCAGGGAGCACGTCAGAATAATGGAGTATCCCACTATCATCGACACTATCGGCAACACGCCTCTTATCCGTCTGCAGCGCAAGTCTTATCCGAACAACAACATCGTGCTCCTTAAGCTCGAGGCGCACAACGCCGGCGGCTCTGTCAAGGATCGTCCGGTCCTGAACATGCTTGAGACCGCGCTGAAGGAGGGTACGCTCAAGAAGACCGACAAGATTGTCGAGCCCACGAGCGGTAACACTGGTATTGCCCTCGCGATGATCTGCGCAATCAAGGGCCTCGACCTGACACTTGTCATGCCCAAGGCTATGTCCATCGAGCGCCGCAAGCTCATGGGTAGCTATGGTGCCACTCTTCTTCTCTCGAACTCGATTGAGTCCGCCATCACCAAGGCCAAGGACATGGTCACGAACGAGGGGTACAAGAGCCTCAACCAGTTCGCCAACCCTGCCAACCCCGAGATGCACTACAAGACCACTGCTCAGGAGATTGAGCGGCAGACCAAGGGTGCCGTGACACACGTCGTGTCGACCATGGGCACCACTGGCACCGCCTGCGGCATCGGACGCTACATGAAGGACCACGACCGGGATGTCCAGGTCATTGGCGTGCAGCCGGACGAGAGCAGCAGCATCCAGGGCTCGAGGAACTGGCCGACCGAGTTCATCCCGGCCATTTTCGACCGGAGCCTTATTGAGGACGTCGTTGACGTCTCCGGGGCCGAGTCCCTGGAGGCCATGCGGGATCTGGCTACCTCCGAGGGTGTCCTTGTTGGCCAGAGTGCGGGCGGCGCGTTCCTTGTCGCTGAAAGGATTGCCCACGACCCCGAGGTCAAGAACGCCACCATCGTCGCGATCATGCCCGACAGCGGCGAGCGCTACCTGTCCATGCCTGGCTGGTGGGAACCCAACGCTAAGGGCTGCACCGAGTTCGAGTAAGGTTAAAGGTTAACGTATGAGACATGACGGAGAGGCGCAGAGTCGACCTATCAAGCATCCTCTGGCTTGGGTGAACGCGGTTTGATAGCCAAATCTGCCTTAGGAACAATACTCAAAGCGAAGCTGTTGACATCTTTGGCTTGTTGGCCTTCCAGTCTGGTTCGTCAGTCCGTTTTTCTTGACATGAAAAAATTCTCTAGCATAACTAACCACCATTACTCGTTCGTCACGACATTTGCGGGCATCTTGCTGCGCAGATCGCTTATAGTAGCTTATCTAGATGATCATTCTCCCCGAAGAGCACGATGTTATCCGCCAAGTGTTGACAAAGGCATTTGGGGACGCTGAAGACCGTCCGCAGATTCTGGACAGTGATTTCAGCGACTATGATGGCGTTCGGATTGCTATTCACTATGCTGCCAGCGAAGGCACCATCCTCCGCGTCAGCATTTCGTCTCCATGCTGGGAGGAGCTCCAGAGTTTCGATGTCATGAGCTACCTCGACGAGAAGTATGGCCAGTGGAAGGTTGAGCCTGCTCCCAACATGAACTACACGCTCCAGTTCGACATTGCCACTCCTCCTGACAACGTTGAGGACGTGATCAGCTCCGTGGCCCGCCTCAAGACGACCATGTACTCCGCGCCCTTCAAGAACACCATCAAAAAGGTCGTGGATGGCAAGGCTGACAATTCTATTGTCCAGCTGGCGTACCGGCCCAAGGAGATGATCTACCTGAAAGCCCAGAGCGACGGCATCCTCATCATCTTTTCCCTCCACTTCATGGACGTCACAGAGGCCGCAATCGCCCGTGTGTTCTGCCAGGAGTTCCAGGATGCCAAGAACAACCATGCCCTGTCTTCGTGCCCGCCCTGCCGCTTTGACGACAGCGTCCCCACTGATCTCGAGGGCGTCCCTGGCGTCACCGACAAGGACATGGTCGGCTTCGTCTCCTTCAAGCTCGACCCGCACCACTATGCCGGCAACCACGAGGAAACGGTCTCTGCCCGCCTCCAGAACTTCCGGACGTACCTTGCCTACCACATCAAGGCGACCAAGGCCTTCCTCCACTTCAGGATGAGGAGACGCGGGGCCTCGTGGCTCCAGGAGTGGGAGAGGAACGACTAAATGTACAATCTCATCGTCTGACTCACCTTGCTCCAGGGTGACAGTTTATCTCTCTCGAATCCTCCTGACCATGGGCCACAGGCCAGAACCGACAATTCGCGCATCCCAGGCCCCGAGACAAGCCAGCCTTCGCGCCCTCGTCAGATTGATCTTGACAGTCTCGGCTTTTGAGTCTAACAACCACAGCTGGCTGGGCCCAAAAGACTCATAGCTGCTCCGATGCCATGGCTTACTGGTATAATCAGCGAGGAACTGGCTTCTCCAGATTGCCAGATCCACTAGTACTAGATCGCGATTTGCCATATCAGTTTTTCTTGTCATGAAAAAATGTGTAAGACATCATTTGCTTGTAATGGCTGTGATCAAGGCAATCCACGTTTGTTTAGTGTCATAGAAGCACCAGACGTTCAACATTGGTATCGTTTATCGGGCTTCGGAGACAATTTTCTTCTCTTTTATGCAGGCTCGTCAGATTTTCGATTCCCGCGGTAACCCCACCGTCGAGGTTGACCTCAAGACTGAGGACGGTCTCTTCCGCGCTGCTGTTCCCTCCGGCGCTTCCACCGGCGTCCACGAGGCCTGCGAGCTCCGTGACGGTGGTGACCAGTACATGGGCAAGGCCGTCCTCAAGGCCGTTGCCAACGTGAACGAGAAGATCGCCCCCGCCATCATGGGCATGGACGTCACTGAGCAGAAGAAGCTCGACGACCTCATGATTGAGCTCGACGGCTCTGCCAACAAGACTGTCCTCGGTGCCAACGCTATCCTCGGTGTCTCCATGGCTGTCGCCCGCGCCGGTGCCGCCGCCTCTGGCAAGCCCCTCTACCAGTACCTCGCTGACCTCGCTGGCAACACCGAGCTCCGCTACCCCGTCCCCTGCATGAACGTCATCAACGGTGGCTCCCACGCCGGCAACGCCCTTGCCCCCCAGGAGTACATGATCGCCCCCACTGGCGCCGATAACTTCATGGAGGCCATGCGCATCGGCTCTGAGGTCTACCACAACCTCAAGTCCATCATCAAGAGCCGCTATGGCATTGATGCCGTCAACGTTGGTGACGAGGGTGGGTTCGCTCCCCCCCTTACCGACCCCGAGGAGCCCCTCAAGCTTCTCGTTGAGGCCATCAAGAAGGCCGGCCACGAGGGCAAGGTCAAGATCTGCATGGATTGCGCCGCCTCTGAGTTCTTCAAGGACGGCTCCTACGACCTTAACTTCAAGGGCAAGGAGTCCAAGATCATCTCTGGCGACGATCTCGCCGCTATGTACGCCAGCTGGACCGAGAACTACCCCATTGCCTCCATCGAGGACCCTATGGACGAGGATGACTGGGCCGCCTGGACCAAGTTCCTCTCCCTCGTCGAGGGCAAGTGCCAGGTTGTCGGCGATGATCTCACCGTCACCAACCCCAAGCGCATCCAGGAGGCTGTCGAGAAGAAGTCTTGCAACTCCCTCCTCCTCAAGGTGAACCAGATCGGCTCCATCTCTGAGGCCATCGCCGCCTCCAACCTCGCCATGAAGAACGGCTGGTCCGTCATGGTTTCCCACCGTTCCGGCGAGACCGAGGATACCTTCATCTCCCACCTCGTTGTCGGCCTCGGCTCTGGCCAGATCAAGACCGGCGCCCCTTGCCGCTCCGAGCGTGTAGCTAAGCTCAACGAGATCATTCGGATCGAAGAGGAGACCTCTTTCCCTTATGGTTTCGAGGCCTGGAAGTAAGCGATAAACTTCTTACCTGTGATTGATGATCGTTGTTTTGCGCGGATGACCCGATAATAGGGTTGTAGATCGAGTGAAATACAGTGGGATCCCCGGCCCTGGATGGTGCAGGGTCGTGCTTGGCTGGGTTGTCGGCGTCGGATACGACTTCGATGGCCAGGCCCTTGTCGAGCAGAGTTGGGGTTACCCAGTTGCCATGATTGGTGCTTTGTGGCGCTTTATCAGATAGAGGACAGATGGCGTCCGACTATGTGTCCGGCAGGGCTTTCGATCTTTCATAAATGTGCAGTTTAGAACCCCCATCCATTTCGGGCGCACCGCTCAACCCCAGCAATCGGCACCGTCACCACCATCTCCGACCACTGCAACATGTATCATGAGCGGACTGTAGCTGAGATATGACCCGGGGTCGACTCGATCTCAAGTATTGCACCCTGTTTCGGATACGACAGCATGGCTGCTCGCTACGGGATCATGCGCGTGCTATTGCTCGTATTGGCTTGTATAGTGCTCGCATCTGCATCCGCTATTCGCGAGGAGGACGAGATTCTGTATATCAACCAAACTCTGCCGATTCTGGTGGGGCACGGTGCCAACAACGATCTCTGGAGTTCTGCAGCAGCCGCTGTGATCCATGAATCATTTGAGTTCATGAATGGCATCGATCACGCCAAGCCCGGCTGTGTACCCGGCAACCAAATCGTCACATTTGACCACAAGACGATGCTCCTCACGCCCCAGCACACGAGCAAGTGCACCAAGAAGTGCCACCACGAGTACATTCTCGCCCCACCGCATCCTCGGTACAAGCGCTCCGAGCTCGTCAAGTGGCGGCCCCTCGACGGCCCCACGGTCATCAACACCGAGTACTCGCCCGAGAAGCTCGTCGGGTCCGTGCATGTCAAGGTCAGGTGTGTGTGCAACGGCCGGCCTATGCCTCTGACTACTGAGAGAAACACGGTGCTCGCAGACTACCAGCTCAACGCCGTCAAGCCGCCCCCAGAGGACAGAGTTCCACTGTTGGGCGAACGAGCTCTTACTGACCGCATGGGCGGCCTGAGGAACGTTGTGGTGCTCTTACACGACACGTTGACCCGCACCCGGGCCATCAACTACATGCCCCAGTACTTTAGCAAGATCCGCGAGATGAACTCCATGCCCGAGTCAGAGAGACGGTGGACGGCATTCACCATGGGCTCTTACCACTCCTCGGGGTATAACACACCAGGTAACGAGATGCCCATGTTTGCCGGCATCGGCCGGAATTACTTTGAATGGAAATGTTGCGGCGGTTACTTCCCACATGATAATAACCCCAAGAAAAAGATTCAGTGGATCTGGAACGATTTCAAACAATATGACATTGCCACAGGATGGGGGTGCCAGGCCTGCATCGACCTCATGTCGTACACGGACGGGCTCAGGACCGTTGAAGACCAGTTTGACTATATTTATTATGGGGCGTACTGCGAGGGGATGCCGGGCAACCACTTCTTCCGCCTCCAGAAGAACGAGCGCTTCTGCTTTGGCGATGAACCCTATTCGTTCTCGTTTATCGAGTACATCGCCGACGCCCTCCGTGCCGAGGAGGGGCAGCGCCCCGTCTTCTTCTTTACCAACTTCCTGGAGGCCCACAACATGGTCCTCCCCTCCACCGCCCGGTTCTTGGAAGAGGGCACGCTTCTCGGGATGAAGCGGTTCCTCGAGGAACGAGACGACACCATGGTCATCGTCATGGGTGACCATGGCATGCAGTACGGCTCGTGGTACGACACTGGCTATGGCGTCATCGACCATAGGCTGCCAGACATGCAGATATTCATCCCTCAGTGGTGGCTTGAGGGACACCCGGACGCCAAGGCCGCGTTGTACCAGAATCAGCACGAGATATTGACGACATACGACCTGCACGCCACGTTCCAGCACCTGGTCCACTACCCAAACAAGACCCTCGCCGACGTTAAAAGCGCCAACATTCTCAAACACATGGACAGCAAGAAGGCCCGCAGTTTGCTCGAGCCGCTGTCAAACCCCAAGACAGGCGCCCCTCGGACGTGCGATGAGGCCGGCTTGAGCGAGGACTGGTGCCTCCTCCAGCCCGGTGTTGTCAGGGCGATGACGTCCAAGGACCTCGGGTGCAAGGTGGGCAAGCGCATGATGGACGCTGCGTTGGCGGCCATCAACGCCAAGGCGGACAGGGGGGCGACGTGCGAGAGGGCGTCACTGAAGACGGAGAAGATCAAGCGGGGCTCTGTCGCTAGTCTGCACGAGTACGAGTATTGGAGGTTCGACTTCGATGTTGAGCCTTATAATGCGACTTTTCACGCAGAGTTCCGTCTGAGAGTCCGAACCCAAGACCCGAACAAGCCGAAGATGACGGATGAAAAGTTCGAGATGACTCTGCTCAAGCAAGTGAGCTCGTATGCCAGGTTCGAGGTCTGTCGCAGCAAGGAGGTCGAGCATGGTTTCTGCCTCTGCAACTACGGCCCCGATGCGTCCAAGCCCGAAGAGATCGACGACTCAAACGACGTCGAGACGTTCACTCCCGATGAGCCGAGAGAAGGCAAGCACAGCACGAGCTTCCTCGTCGGTGTGGCGGCCTTGGCGATGATCGGGCTGGGTGTGACAGCTGGCGTGGGTAGCTATATGCTGTGGAAGAAGTTTGCCGTGCTGAGGACGGGGCTGGGGGGCCACGCCACCAGTAACAGCGGGATCAGACTCAACTAGTCTGCTGTAAATAGGATAAGCGTAGAACACGCTCGGCCGTCCAGCTGGATAGTATTTGGGGCGCATAAGCTTTATCTGACAAGCATTTTAGACACCCTTGCTTTCGTTTCTTGTCGTATCAGCTGCATTTCTTCTCATTCGTTGTCTCTGGTTGAAGAGTGGCGTATTTGGCCGGCTGCCTTGCCTTCTTGTTCGTCTCAGACGGGTTATGTAAACCGTAAATCGGCGCAGTATATCGTAATCTGGAGACAGATGAATACAAGCGGTATCGAGGACCTGCTGTCCCCGATTGCCAAGCTGACCAATGAAGAGGGCACTTCTATAGAGTGTATAGTTCCTGGATTCGAACAGGAGCGGCTTACGAAGGCGCTGACTGAAATCGCAAGCGAATTCGTCGATCAGCCCGCTAGTTCACTCCTTCAAACTGCAGATTCGTACCCTGTTTTCGAATCGTCCACTGCAGCGGATGAGCCTATTGCAATCTTCGATTCTCCCGTCGTCGAGCGTCAACCGATGTTCGTCCCCTCTCAAATCGCCGAAGAAACCCTCCTCGCCGAGACTCACCTACTCCACCGAGCCAACAGCAACATGGACAACTCCGTCATGCGTTTCCTAGGCGTCGAGGAGTTTGCCCCGTCGGATTCTGATCTCGACGACGACCTCTCCTGTGTTGATCGCATATGGTACGGCCCCAACGAGAACGGCGTCCGCAAAGCACGCATACCGTATATTGAGTCCATACTAGCAGCAGACGATGCCGCCTACACCCTCCGCCCGGCCCACACAATCGCCACTGTCGTCAGGTTCAATCATCACCTGCTCGACGAGACCAGGATCCTGGTCATCGCGTGCGGGCTGATAGAGACGGTCCGGTGGCTCCACCGCCGCGGTCTATACCATGGCGGCCTGACGCCCGACACGGTGGGCCTCGCCATGGGATTCGTGCCGAGAGTTCGCGGTATTTTCCCCACAAGAACCCCGCCCCTGCAGCCCCCAGACGTGGTCCACCGCTGGGAGTACACTCTGACACACCAGTGGGCGGTCGGCTCGATTTCTAACCTCGAGTATCTCCGCGGGCTCAATCACATGGCCGGCCGACGCGACCACAACCCCTTCTTCGCCTCCGTGTACCCCTGGGTCGTCGACTTCACCTCCCCCAACGGCGGCTGGCGTGACCTGCGCCAGAGCATGTTCCGGCTCCACCACGGCGATGCGACGCTCGATGCGACGTTTACAGGCTCGATCCACCCTCACCACGTTTCCGGCCTCGGGTCCGAGGTGACGTACTTCTCCTACCTGGCCCGCCGCACGCCCCTCTCAGATCTCGTGGCCCACGTCCGCGCCCGGTTCAACCCCGCGGAGTACCCGTCCACTGTGGCGCGGATGTTCAAGTGGACGGCAGATGAGGCGATCATCGACTTCTATAGCAACCCGGACATGTTTGCATCGCTGCATGACGAGTTGCCCGACCTCGGCCTGCCCCCCTTCGCCCCAACACCCGAGGAGTTCATCAGCTGGCACAGGAGTCGCCTCGAGCACCACAAGGTCTCTGCCCGTCTCCACCGGTGGATCGACATCACATTCGGTGTTGGTCTACTCGGTCAGGCGGCTGAGAAGAACAAGAACGTCCCAGCCCAGTGGGCCGCCCCGCTCGACTCGCCCGACTCGCACATGTCTGCCCCGGGGTACGTCGCCCTCTTCCACACCCCACACCCGCCCCACCTCAAGGAGGCACAGAGTAGGGCCGATCGGGCAATGGCCCACGCAGCACCCAGCGCCCCCTCATCCCGCCCCGAGAGCCCCATGTCCAGCCACGAGTCCGACCTGGGGTTGCCCGGCGTCAGGGGGGTCGGCTACGACCGCGTGGACTTCGAGCCGATGACTCCGGACAACGGCGGCGAGTCAGACTCCGACTTTGACTCGGACTACTGCCCTGTACCCACCCCAGCCCCCACGTCTGTCTCGATCACCCAGGCCAAGTCGGGTAAGAACCTCGCACAGCGTCTGGGCACTAACCTCGGACGGATTGCGGGGATCAACTCAATTTTTAAGGAGGGGTCTCGTCGGAACTCGGCCTCGGAGCTCGGCAGGAACCCCCTGAACGCGGCCATCAAGCAGAGTGCCAACGTGGAGGACCACATCCGATTCTGTATGACTAATCCGCTCGGCCTGGGGGATCGCGGTTTCAGCACCGAGGATAAGACCGTCGAGGAGCTCCAGGCCATCGACCGCAACTCCCTGTGTCACGTGCTGTCCGTGCTCGACGCCAAGGCCGCCCTCCCGACCTGGGGGTCTGCGGGCCCACTCAAACCTATCATAGCAGCAATCAAATCCGCCGGACTCCAGGAGGCGCTGAGCCGCCTGCCCAGCCACATCCACCGACTGACGGAGCTTTACTCGACCATCTCTGCCCTCCGCACTACCCAGGCTCGACTCGAGGCCATCGCCTCTGGTGTGGGGGCTCTGCCCCGCTTTGGTAACTTCTTCCTGGCCGTCCTGCCGCTTTGGCGCATGGCAGTGGAGACGGCGACGATCCCTGACCTGGTGGAGCCGAGCCTCAGGGCCATTGTCGCCATCTGTCGCATGCTCGACATCACCCAGATGAGGGCCGCGTACGCACACATCCAGCGGAAACTCCGCGCTGTCATCGTAGCTGCGGACCAGAGAAACACTCCCGCAGCCAAGGATCTGCTCGACAAGCTCATGGCGGTGTACACGCCGACGCTCACGGGGGGCGACATCAGGCATTTGGCAGAGGTCGCCACGAACATGTTCCTCGCAGACGCCATGCAGGACGGCCCCCCGCTCCCATTCGTGTCCTACGACGGCGTGCTGGACGCCCCGCCCTCGGCCGCGGTGCTCACGCTGCTCAGGCAACAGCACGACCTTGCCATCAGGTTCCAGGGCTTTGCCATGGAGCTGATCGAGTCAACCCTCCGCGCCCTCCACACTGACACCCAGACCATCGGTCAGGTAGGCACCCTGGCGGCTGCAGTGACCGTGCTTGACTCAACTCTGGATGGGTTACAGACCGACGCCCTCGTGACGGGGGCAGTCAACCATCTTGGGCCAATCCTCACTGTCGCAGCACTCGAGGCGGCGGACAGCGATATCCTACGCCGCGCAGCAGTGGTCCTGTGCAGCGGACTCGCGTCGATTACTGCCAAGTGCCCCGCCGTAACCGGCTCCGTCCTCGCAGTCGCCCTGCTCGGCTGGACCTCGCCCAGGGAAACCCGACTGGACCGTCTGCAGTCACCCCTCATCGATCTGATGAAAACGGAGCCGAGACTGCTGCCCGGCATGTATCTTCTGATGGACCGGCTGATCTCTGACCGCCGTATCCAGGTCCAGACGGCGATCGTCCCCATCCTCCCTGACGACCTCCCAGCCCCTTGGGCCAGCCTCATCGCCAACCTTGGCACGCACACTCCCAAGGTACGGCCCAAGCCGGTCCAGGTGCCCTCCAGGGACCCGGCTGCCATGCTCGGCGGGCTCGTCGTGTGCAAGAAGCTGCTGCCGTGTGTCACCCCGCACGCTAAGGTCGTCAACCACGGAACCCGCGCCCTTGTCTGGACCCCGGGTGTGCCTGGCGTGACCCTGCTCGACACGGTGCTCCTCGAGTCGCTTCCGGCAGAGGGCCTCGAGACATGCGCCGCACCGGATACTGCAGACTTGCTCTCGGATGCGATAGTCACCGCGGGGGACGGCAAGGTCTCGGTTTACACCCTGCAGGGAGACCTCCTAGGCCGGTGGAGACTCGGGCCCGCCGGTTCGTCCGCGGCAGTTGTTGTGACTCAAGAGGAGTCTAATCAATTGATTAAGGTCGCCGTGGCCGGCAATCTGGTGACAGTCGACCCGAAGGAGCTTTTGGTCCTCGAATCTATTCGGATCCCAGACTATATCCGGACAATCTGGGCTGATGCCGGCTCCCGTCTCTTGGGCCACACCAAGCGGAGCATTTACCTGCTGAGCGCGACGAGCCCTCTCGTGGCAACGACCCCGTCAGACATTGTTGCCGTCGCGGCGCATCCCACCATTGATGGTGCGCTGATTGCCACCGCGGACAAGGCCGTCTACGCTGTGAATACGACGACAGGGCTCACCCGCATCGCCACGCTCCCGGACGCCGCAGTGGGCATCGGCAATGTGTGCGGGCATGCGCTATTTGCCCACAGCCTCGGGGTCTCGCTGCTCGTTGACGGCTGTCTCGAATCGTACAAGGTTGCCGAGTTCAGCAAGCTTTCGGCGTTTTGCGAGGCGAGCGCGGGCATGAATAGTTGGCTCGCGTTCTTTGATGGCCATGTGGGCCTCTTCTCGTAGGGCCGTGGATAGTTTTATTTAAATTGTACTGTGCGCTGACCAAGCCAGTCGTTCAAACTTCCCCTGCTTCGGCGACACGCTTCCGTCGTCCATGCAAGCTCCGGCCAAGACAAGAGGGTTCAGTGGGTTCCTTCGTGCCGAGTGCCATGGAGGCGGCTGTACGGCGGCCGTTCGACTCTCATCATTTTCATTTTTGATCGGCTTGCGTTGCATTGCGTTGCGAAAAGGGCGATATGTACCGGAAACGCAAGTATGTGAAGATGCAGCAGGACTACCTGTATAGAAAGAGCAAGGAGTCCTCCCAACAGGAAGAAACGGACAAACGGAACAAGATTGTATCGGCTTTGAAAGAAGGCAAGGCTATTCCGACCGAGCTCCGCCGGGACGCGTACCAACTTGCGAAAGATGCCGAGTTTGACGACGTTATCTCCTCAGAAATTGTCCAAAACCACCTAGACGACGAATACCAAGAGGTCGGCATCCGGGAGCCCCGAATCCTCATCACCACATCCCACAACGCCTCAGGACCCCTCAAAACGTTCGTTAAGGAGCTGAAGCTCATGATCCCCAATGCTGAGAAGGTGAATCGAGGGAAGGAGACGATGCGTGACGTCATTGAGAATGCTCGGGACAACTTCACGGACGTGATCCTCGTTCACGAGCACGGTGGCAAGCCCGACACCATGATCATATCCCACCTGCCCTATGGGCCTACCGCCTACTTCAGCCTCGAGAACGTAGTGCTCCGCAGCCAGGTGCTGGCTGCTCTCGAGCGCCGCAACCCTGGCGCGAGCAAGAAGCCGACCAGCGGGGCCGCTCCGCACCTGATATTTGACGGGTTCAGTACCCTCCTGGGTCAGCGCCTTCGTATGATCCTGAAACACATCTTCCCCGTGCCAAAAGTTGCATCAAGACGCGTTGTCACATTCGCCAACGAAAACAACCACATTGTCTTCAGGAACCACATCTACACGCGCGGGAAGAATGACGAGGTGGAGCTCGAGGAGCTCGGGCCCCGGTTTGACATGAGACCCTTCCGTATTCAGGCCGGTACTTATAATGAGAAGGCGACGGATGACGAGTGGGCTCTGAGAGGATTCATGAACAAGAGCCGCGTGGACTTGTGAGGCGCGCGGCCGCGGTAAATATTTTCGGATTGGTCGGGTGGGAAGCAGAGCGACGTGCGTCGGGTCCCACGCTGGGTGTGTCGGAACACGAAGCTGTTCTCGTTCAGCATGTGCCCCCAGAGGTCCTGCGGCGGTGGTTCTTCGGATGGCGACTAAATTGATGCCTAATAAATTTGCTCAAAAAGGCAAATGTGTCGATCTTCCATGCATTACCACTGTTTACCGGCGCGATTAGGACCTCGGGCGGCCTGGCGGCGGCTGACATTTTTTCCGCAAAGGTGGAGACGTGATGAAGGTTTCTCTCGAAAACGTCGCAACCAAGGAATCTGTCCGCGTTGATGTACATAGCCACATTGTTGGACTTGGTTTGGGCCCCACCGGCGCTCCGTTGCCCATGGGTAGTGGCCTAGTTGGCCAGCAGAATGCCCGTGAGGCCGCTGGCATCGCTGTGGAGCTTATTAGGGCAAAGAAGCTCGCTGGTAAGGCCATCTTGTTCGCTGGCCCTCCTGGAACCGGTAAGACAGCTCTTGCGCTCGGCATAGCGAAGGAGCTGGGAGACAACGTCCCCTTCTCCATGCTCGTCGGCTCTGAGGTGTACAGTGCCGAGGTCAAGAAGACCGAGGTCCTCATGGAGCACCTCCGTCGGTCCATTGGCCTCCGTATCAAGGAGAAGAAGGAGGTCTATGAGGGCGAGGTGACCGAGTTCACTCCCGTCGAGGCCGACGGCGCCATTGGTGGCTACGAGAAGACCATCAGCCATGTGATTCTTGGGCTGAAGACTGTCAAGGGCACGAAGTCTCTTAAGCTGGATTCGACCATCCACGAGATGCTTCAGAAGGAGCGTGTCGCTGTCGGCGACGTCATATACATCGAGGCCAACAGCGGCGCCGTCAAGCGGGTCGGCCGCAGTGACAGCTACGCGACCCAGTTTGACCTGGAGGCGGAGGAGTACGTGCCGCTCCCGAAGGGCGACGTCCACAAGAAGAAGGAGATCGTCCAGGACATCACGCTGCACGACCTCGACGTCGCCAACGCCAAGCCCCAGGGCGGGCAGGACATTGTCTCGATGATGAACCAGCTGGGCAAGCCCACGAAGACGGAGATCACCGACAAGCTCCGTACAGAGGTCGACAAGGTTGTCAACCGCTTCCTCGAGAGCGGCGTGGCCGAGCTTGTCCCCGGCGTGCTGTTCATCGACGAGGTTCACATGCTCGACATCGAGTGCTTCTCGTTCCTCAACAGGGCGCTCGAGTCCAGCCTCGCGCCCATCGTCGTCTTCGCCACAAACCGGGGCAAGTGTGCCATCCGCGGCACTGAGATCGTAGCGCCCCACGGCGTCCCCGTGGATCTGCTTGACCGGCTGGTCATCATCAAGACTATGCCCTACTCGAAGGAGGAGATCGCCGAGATTGTCAAGATCCGCGCCAAGATTGAGGATATCACTCTCGACGACGGTGCTGTTGACAAGCTGTCGACCGTGGGTGCCCAGCGGTCGCTCCGCTACGCCATCCAGCTCCTTACCCCTGCCAGCATCCTGGCCAAGTTCTCGTACGGGGCCGAGACCGTCGTCCAGGACCACATTGACGAGCTCATTAACGACGAGAACCCGCTGTTCCTGAACGCCCGGCAGTCTGCGGCGATTATGAAGGAGCAGGGCGGGTATCTTCAGTAAATGCAATGTCCAGGATGACCTCTTCACAGTCAAGCCGCTGCACATGACTACGGTCTCCAACGAGCATGTTGTGGGCGCGCGACCTCGGCCCGGGAGTTCACACGTGCGCTCCAGACCATAGTGCCTATCCTGAGGTGACTGGGCCCAGGTTATCCGGGCCGCAGTTTAGCGTTGTAGATTTGGCGGTGCTGCGCAAATGCAGTTCAACAAGCCCACACACTGCACATCGTACATTGATTTCGGCACAGAATACAATTTCTTGCCGACATCCGTTTCATTTTCCACTGAGGGGCGTTACTTCGCTGTCGGAGGCTCCTTTGTCGATTCCAAGGATACTGGGGAGCCTGACGCTGTCCTAATCCTTGATGCGTTTGATCAGTTCCTTGTGCGCAAGATCAATGTCCGTAACCTTGCTCAGGATGATCCGCTTGAACACCTTGCATTCGGCCAGTCAAACGCCACGATTTTCACACTGAGCAGGTTCGGTAAGCTTTCAGTCTGGGCAATCACTGACCCATACTGCGATCCTGTCCTTCTGAATGCGGCTGAGCTCCTCCCTGAAACTGAAAGGACGACCAGCGTCAGCCAGCTCACACTCAAGTTTGAAAACGGGACCCCCAAGGCGCTGGTCACCTTCCTCAACCAGCCCCCTGTGTTAATCAGCTGGGACTCAAGCTGGAACCTGGCACGCGAGCACTTGGACCTGAGCGCCCTTTTCGGCGTCGACCAGACCCTCCAGGACGTTGCAGCCAGCTGGGTCGACCATGGCATCATACTCACACACGCGGCCACCACAGACATTGTCCTTCTCGACCCGACCACCAGGGCTGTCCTGGCCAGGAGAAAGGATCCGAAGCTCCGGGGCCATCTGGTCAAGAAGGTCGTCGCACACGGGCCGGACGTCGTCATTCTCAGCCAGAGTCTGAAGGTGTATATCTCTACTATCATGTCCTATCGAGTTACTCAATCAAAGATATCGGATTCGACCAACTTATCAGATTCGACGGCCCAGCAGTTTTATGTCGACGTTGACCTCAACTCCGATGGGTCCTACGCCCTGGGCATCACTGCTGGCCTAATCAGCATGTTCTCCATTGAGCGGGGCATGTTCGACTCGTCCATTACTGGGCCAGAGGCCACACCGTACGCCAAGACGGCTGATTTCACTATACAGAAGGTCAGCGCCACACCTGCCATGCCGCCCGCCCCGCCCATGGTGATCGTGCTCAGCGAGGGCGTGGCTTGGGTCCTGTCAGTTGACCCACCCCAAAACTTCGCTGCATATAAGCCCGATTTCATTTATTACGACCAGAACAGGGCGTATGAGGAGCGCGAGACGGAGTTTGACAAGGAACCTGAGGCCCAGCCCGAAGATGACGCAGAGAAGGCCCAGGAGGAGATGGACGTCAGGCTGATGGGCGAGCCTGCCATTGCTGATTTATCAGGGACCCTACGGTGTATATGAGTCATGTAAATGGCCTAGGTGGGGTAGTATTATGGTGCCAGTGGTGTCCGGGGCTGGTTGAATGCCCCACAAATCTTCAGAGTCACAATGCGGTGCTAAACTAGCGGACAATGACAGATACCCTGGGAACAACCAGTGACCATATGCACGGAGCCAGGATGACTCAGTGACTCGCTTACTTGGATCTGATCCGGTTGAAAATGGTTAAAAACTAAGAGATGCCCCTCACCTCTGGCTGACACCCCCACCCTCTTGGGAGCCCTATTCCATTTTCTCGGCCCTCCCAATAGGTCACGATTCGTCTGCGCTATGATTCCCGTAAGGAATACTCGGAGCAAATCGTATCTAGGTAAGGCAGAACGAGAGTTGTTTAGAACTTTTCAATGTCCACTTGCGCGTCCCTTTTCAACGTTAAGGATAAGGTTGCCATCATTACGGGTGCCTCTTCCGGTCTCGGAGTCCAATTCGCTGAATGCCTTGCCCAGAACGGCGCCAAGACTGTCATCATGGCTCGTCGCGTCGAGAAGCTCGAGGAGATCGCCAAGAACATCACTGCTGACGGCGGTGAGTGCTTCCCTATTCAGTGCGATGTCGGTGAGCTCGATGACGTGAAGAAGGCCGTCGCTGCCATCAAGGAGAAGTATGGCCGCATCGATATTCTTGTCAACAACGCCGGCATCGCCGAGTTCTCCACCGGTGTGCTTGACCACACCCTCGAGGCCTGGGATCGCGTCATGAAGTGCGACCTGACCGCAGTTTTCCTCATGACCCGCGAGTGTGCCTATGTCATGAAGGAGAACAACTACGGCAAGATCATTAACATCGCCTCCGTCGGCGGCATCCAGGCTAACAACCTCCAGACCTCCTACCACGCTGCAAAGGCGGGAGTAATCGGCTTCACCAAGACTGCCGCCAACTCCCTTGCCGAGCACGGCATCACGGTCAACGCCATCGGCCCCGGCGTCTTCGTGTCCGAGATGACCGACCAGGTCAAGGACGCCCCCGCCATGGTCCAGATCCGCGAGCGGACGGCCATGAAGCGCTTCGGCAACCCCGGCGAGCTCAACGGCGCCATGCTCTACTTCGCCACCGACGCCTCCACATACACCACCGGGCAGTCTATCTTCGTCGACGGCGGCCTCACCTGCTCCCTGTAAATCACCGTGATCGTTCCTTTGTCCAAATCCGGAGAATGATCTGATCGTGATCAAATGCGGGAATGTGCGAGAAAATGAAAACTAGCGCGAGCCGGTCGTACGGCGGGAGTATGGCCGACCTGCCACTCGTTTTGCACATTTGGTCTGGCCGTATCTTTTGGGATCTAGTCCATGTCGGTCAATGCAGACCGATTGAGACTCAGAACACCGTCTTGAAAGACAAACCTTCCAGCATGCCCGCTACCATCGAGAACCTTATCGAGATCATCAAGCGCCGCGATCCCGTTCGTCTCCTGCAGTTTCAGCGCTCAGCGACTGCTCCTTCCTTGACAACCGCTGCACAATCCGTGCAGGCGGCTCATTGAAGGCGTAGCAGAAGCTCTAGCAACGATTTCTGCTTATTAACCACTAACGCAGGGCCAGCCCGAGTTCCAGCAGGCCGCTTTCGAGGTTATCGAGTCCGTCCGCCCCCTTCTTGAGAAGGAACCCAAGTACATCCCCATCATGGAGCGCATGCTCGAGCCCGAGCGCGTCATCCAGTTCCGCGTCCCCTGGATCAACGACAAGGGCGAGCAGGAGGTCAACCGTGCCTTCCGCGTTGAGTTCAACAGCGCCCTCGGCCCCTACAAGGGCGGCCTCCGCTTCCACCCCAGCGTGAACCTCTCCATCATCAAGTTCCTCGGCTTCGAGCAGATCCTCAAGAACTCCCTTACCACCCTCCAGATGGGTGCCGGCAAGGGTGGCTCCGACTTCGACCCCAAGGGCAAGTCCGACAACGAAGTCATGCGCTTCTGCCAGTCCTTCATGACCGAGCTCTCCCGCCACATCGGCGCTAACACTGACGTCCCCGCTGGTGACATCGGTGTCGGCGGCAGGGAGATCGGCTACATGTTCGGCCAGTACAAGCGTGTCCGCAACGTCTTCGAGGGTGTCCTTACCGGCAAGGGCCTCAACTGGGGTGGCTCCCTCATCCGGCCCGAGGCTACCGGCTACGGCGCCGTCTACTACGCCCAGAACATGATGGAGGCCAACGGCATGACCCTCAAGGGCAAGCGCTGCGCCGTCTCCGGCTCTGGCAACGTTGCTCAGTTCGCCATCGAGAAGCTTCTCGACCTCGGCGCCATCCCCGTGACCTGCTCCGACTCCTCTGGCTACATCCTCGAGGAGAGCGGCTTCACCCGTGAGCAGCTCGCCGAGATCATGCGCATCAAGAACGTCGCCCGCGCTCGCATCTCCGAGTACACCAAGTTCTCCAAGACCGCCAAGTTCTTCCCCGGCAAGCGCCCTTGGGAGGTTGCCTGCGATGCCGCTTTCCCCTGCGCTACCCAGAACGAGGTCGAGAAGGCTGATGCCGAGGCCCTCGTCAAGGGCGGCTGCAAGTGCATCTCCGAGGGTGCCAACATGCCCACCACCCCCGAGGGTATCGAGGTCTACCTCGCCAACGGTGTCCTCTACGGCCCCGCCAAGGCTGCCAACGCCGGCGGTGTCGCTGTCTCTGGCCTCGAGATGGCCCAGAACTCCCAGCGCCTTGCCTGGACCCGCGAGGATGTTGATGCCAAGCTCGCTAGCATCATGAAGAACATCTTCGACAACTGCGCTAACAACGCCAAGCTCTACGCCGACAAGCCCACCAACTACATGGTTGGCGCCAACATCGCTGGCTTCGTCAAGGTCGCCGACGCCATGCTCGACCAGGGCTGCGTGTAAGTTTCGTGTTTTAAAATCATGTTTAATGCTTGATGCCCACCACTGCCAGCCTGGCTATGCGTGTTCTTGATGCCATGTGAGTGGAGCGGTGGGTCGGGTCGACCTGATCCATACTGCCCAATCCCCTAGGTTATCTGTTAGCAGTTTTGTCACATAACATAAGGTGTGGCTTGCAGTGGCCTCCACATACACCACCGGGCAGTCTATCTTCGTCGACGGCGGCCTCACCTGCTCCCTGTAAATCACCGTGATCGTTCCTTTGTCCAAATCCGGAGAATGATCTGATCGTGATCAAATGCGGGAATGTGCGAGAAAATGAAAACTAGCGCGAGCCGGTCGTACGGCGGGAGTATGGCCGACCTGCCACTCGTTTTGCACATTTGGTCTGGCCGTATCTTTTGGGATCTAGTCCATGTCGGTCAATGCAGACCGATTGAGACTCAGAACACCGTCTTGAAAGACAAACCTTCCAGCATGCCCGCTACCATCGAGAACCTTATCGAGATCATCAAGCGCCGCGATCCCGTTCGTCTCCTGCAGTTTCAGCGCTCAGCGACTGCTCCTTCCTTGACAACCGCTGCACAATCCGTGCAGGCGGCTCATTGAAGGCGTAGCAGAAGCTCTAGCAACGATTTCTGCTTATTAACCACTAACGCAGGGCCAGCCCGAGTTCCAGCAGGCCGCTTTCGAGGTTATCGAGTCCGTCCGCCCCCTTCTTGAGAAGGAACCCAAGTACATCCCCATCATGGAGCGCATGCTCGAGCCCGAGCGCGTCATCCAGTTCCGCGTCCCCTGGATCAACGACAAGGGCGAGCAGGAGGTCAACCGTGCCTTCCGCGTTGAGTTCAACAGCGCCCTCGGCCCCTACAAGGGCGGCCTCCGCTTCCACCCCAGCGTGAACCTCTCCATCATCAAGTTCCTCGGCTTCGAGCAGATCCTCAAGAACTCCCTTACCACCCTCCAGATGGGTGCCGGCAAGGGTGGCTCCGACTTCGACCCCAAGGGCAAGTCCGACAACGAAGTCATGCGCTTCTGCCAGTCCTTCATGACCGAGCTCTCCCGCCACATCGGCGCTAACACTGACGTCCCCGCTGGTGACATCGGTGTCGGCGGCAGGGAGATCGGCTACATGTTCGGCCAGTACAAGCGTGTCCGCAACGTCTTCGAGGGTGTCCTTACCGGCAAGGGCCTCAACTGGGGTGGCTCCCTCATCCGGCCCGAGGCTACCGGCTACGGCGCCGTCTACTACGCCCAGAACATGATGGAGGCCAACGGCATGACCCTCAAGGGCAAGCGCTGCGCCGTCTCCGGCTCTGGCAACGTTGCTCAGTTCGCCATCGAGAAGCTTCTCGACCTCGGCGCCATCCCCGTGACCTGCTCCGACTCCTCTGGCTACATCCTCGAGGAGAGCGGCTTCACCCGTGAGCAGCTCGCCGAGATCATGCGCATCAAGAACGTCGCCCGCGCTCGCATCTCCGAGTACACCAAGTTCTCCAAGACCGCCAAGTTCTTCCCCGGCAAGCGCCCTTGGGAGGTTGCCTGCGATGCCGCTTTCCCCTGCGCTACCCAGAACGAGGTCGAGAAGGCTGATGCCGAGGCCCTCGTCAAGGGCGGCTGCAAGTGCATCTCCGAGGGTGCCAACATGCCCACCACCCCCGAGGGTATCGAGGTCTACCTCGCCAACGGTGTCCTCTACGGCCCCGCCAAGGCTGCCAACGCCGGCGGTGTCGCTGTCTCTGGCCTCGAGATGGCCCAGAACTCCCAGCGCCTTGCCTGGACCCGCGAGGATGTTGATGCCAAGCTCGCTAGCATCATGAAGAACATCTTCGACAACTGCGCTAACAACGCCAAGCTCTACGCCGACAAGCCCACCAACTACATGGTTGGCGCCAACATCGCTGGCTTCGTCAAGGTCGCCGACGCCATGCTCGACCAGGGCTGCGTGTAAGTTTCGTGTTTTAAAATCATGTTTAATGCTTGATGCCCACCACTGCCAGCCTGGCTATGCGTGTTCTTGATGCCATGTGAGTGGAGCGGTGGGTCGGGTCGACCTGATCCATACTGCCCAATCCCCTAGGTTATCTGTTAGCAGTTTTGTCACATAACCTAGGGGATTGGGCAGTATGTCAGCGTGTTGTCTGGCAGAACTGAGAGACCAGTCTCTGCGAAGGCTTCCGCCTGAGTGGTCGTCAGCATGGCTTAAAGAACCCCATCTTGCTCATGTTGTGACAGTCTGGTCGAGGATGGCTGGACTGGTCACACCCATGACGCAGCGGCTCGGCCTTGACAGAGGGACGGGCGCCGGCCGTAAAAGGAGTCAGCTGCGGGGCACGGTCGGCAGGACGGGTAGAAACCGTGACAGGCGGAGGGCGCGAGGTGGAGCATGTGCGGACGCGGTCTCAAACAGCACGACGACTCAACGGGCCTCGGCTTGGTCGTCAACTAGGAAGAGGGCGGCCCTCTTGGCGTCGACCAGAGTCTCGGAATGCAGATGCTTGACATGCTCCCGGAGGGCAGCGGCACTCAGATTCTCACGACGACTACTCGCATTCATGGCCGGTCACCTTCGCTATGCGTACTACGCAAAGCCAATGCAGACAGAACCCACTGAACACAACCGAGCGAAGAGGAGGACGATTCAAGGAGACATTGACGGTCGTATCCAAGAACAAGCTTTAATCCAGTCTAATATCGAGCGTGTAACAAGTTTAGCCTCCGAGATGATTGAAATGACGAACGATGCCCGCCATGGCTTTGCTGAGCTCATAATTGATCTTGAGCGGACATCAGTGGTAGCTAATGAGCTCGAAAAGGTGGTTACTTCGTGTGATGACATCTTTATAGGTATAGAGGCGGTGGAGCGTGGCCTCAACCTCCTGTCGTCCTTGAAGGGCAAGAACCAGCTACTCTCTAACGAAGCTGAGTACCTTAGAGTTATTGCAGATCACACGAAGGAGGCTGAAGCCGAACGGGTCGCGAGCCACGAGACGTGTGAAACGTTGCAAGCGGAGCTTGTTGAGGCTACCGCGAA
The DNA here is from genome assembly GCA_019828565.1 of Carpediemonas membranifera. Taxonomy (NCBI): domain Eukaryota; phylum Fornicata; genus Carpediemonas; species Carpediemonas membranifera. Next base: position 75,065 of record JAHDYR010000009.1, read on the forward strand.
GATGACAAGATTCCAGCAGGAAGTCGAAGCACGGCGCAAGAAGGAGAAGATATCGGGGAAGGTCTCTCTCGCAGACCGTCTCGAAGTTGCCGCCACCAGGCTCCCACGTGTCCCCAAAATGGGAGGCAGTAGAGCCAAGGCAAAGACTAAGGGCCAGGACGCTGATCTGTTGGACGTGATGCTGCCGTCATCGTCATCATCGAAGAAGAGTTCCAGCATGACTGCGGATGCCGAGTTCGCGGCGCTGGAGAACTTGCTTCTCAGCGAGATGAAGCGGAGCTAAGCGGTTGGGTTGCTAGTTTGAATGATTAGGCTGAGGACGGTGTGGCTGTATCGTAAAGATCGGGCCGGGAGGGGCGTGTCATCATTTTTCTCCATGAGCGGTTGCACCCCTGATTCGTGTCTGCCAGGGAGAGCGCCCAGCTGTCAGGTGAATCTTGCCGATCCATGCTGGCATGGCTCCGCTGCATTCGACTCTGCTCGACTGTGGATGTCAAGATGGGGGTGGTAACAATATGAGCTTCTTGAGCGCAGCTGCCTCTCCAAAGCTGTATCAAGCTGATACTCCACCAACAAGAAAAGTACCATCGGCGGCATTTGAGGCTCTTCGGAAGCAAATATCGAGTGGTATCGTCCTCGTTCAAAAGAATGCCCACAAGCTTCGCCAAACTGCAGAAAGCGCGTCTGATGTTGAAACAGAAGAGCGAATCAGGTCCAATTTAGAGCTTATCAAGAAGATCAGCGGCCAATTGGAGCATGAGATGCAGCCGATGCTCCGACGTGAAGACGACATGGAGGTCTACAACCTCATGAACATCACATACGAACGCTTGGTGAAGTCCCTAGACGACACCCTGAAGCGGAACAACAAGTCCATGGAAGTTGCCGCCACCATTGCCCAGAAGAAGCGGGTCCATGCGGCGAGCAGATTACCCGCAGGGGAGGATGAGCCGGGCTGGAGGGGGATGGCAGACGAGGAGCGCGAACAGCTGTTCGAGGCGGTGGAGGTCGACATCGATCACCACGAGAACATCCTGCAGGAGTACCGCGCGGGCATCCGTCAGATTGAGAGCGACATCCACGACATCGGCGAGCAAATGATCGACCTTGCCCAGGGAATTGACGAGCAGGGTCAGCTTATCGACGACCTCGTCGACAACGTGGCCGTGGCCGAGACCCACGTCGACAAGGGCCTCACCGCCCTCGAGAAGGCCAAGCGGCTACAGAAAAAAGCCGGCAAGAAGGCTCTGATCCTTCTCCTGGTCATGATGTGCTCAATTCTAGTACTCGTCGCAGTCGCCCTGGTGCTACTCTTTATGAGTGGCGGGGGCGCCGTTCTCATTCACATATTCTACTGATCGCACAGGTGCAGCATAAAACCAACGTGGCAGACGATGATGCCATCTTTCTTCATTCATAGGGAGTCGGAAGGACCCTTAAACCGCGATAAATTTTCTTGTGCAGTTTAACGTTGTTCCACTTCTTCGCGACGCAAACACGCTGAATTCGATGGATGCACTGCTCGAGTTGGTACCAGCTGTATTACTGTACTACACAATGAAGCGGGGCAGCTTCAGATACTCGGTCTTGCTTCTTCATGCCATTGTTGAGGCCGTGAAGTTCGTCATCCTTGCTGCATTGATCATGCTGCAGCCAGGACATCGCCGCGCCCGTCTTCTATCAACGTTCCACTGGATGACGCTTGTAGTTCTCATTCCGAGTGCTGTATGCGATGTTTTTTACTTCTTTGGCTTCATTCTAGTCCTCGAACTCTCTGACCCTCTCGCGAACACCCTCCTTCACCAGTTCTGGTGGCTCTATGTTCTCTTCGCAAAACTCCTCATCTCGCATCGCGTCTCAGTCTACGAAGTCATCGGCTCCCTCCTCACCCTTGGAGGGTTCCTCCTGGTCCTCAACTCAGATCCTCATTTTAACAAGTTCGGTGTCTTCTGGTGGTGTCTTGGCTATCCGTTCTTCACGAACTCGGCCAAGGCGCTCTCCGTTACCTGGAAAGCCTTCTTCCTCGGCGGCAACGTCGGCCCTGCCACCCGGCCGGCCCCGCTCGTCATTGCTGCCGGATCCGCCATGGTTGGGGCGATTTCTTCAGCTCTGCTGGCCATTGTGTTCGAGCAGAACATGATTCGACACTTTACCCTCGAGGACTTGTCGCTCTTTGTGCCGCTCTACGCTGTCGTCGCTGTCGTGCTCGAGTCGGCCTACATCATACGAGTCGCATACAAGCCGGTAACTGGATGGCCAAGGCATCTCTCAGTCGCAGCAGCCTCGTCACTGGCGCTGCTCATCGCCACCGTGCCCCCCTGGCCGCTCAACGCCAATATCTTTATCTCTGCAGCCATCATCTCCGTCGGCTGGTTCCAGCTGAGCACGGCCAACAAGGACGACAAGGACATTCTCGGCCGGTCCCTATCAGAGCCTGCCAAGCGGATCAAACGGACAGAGTCGGTCGAGTCGGTCCGGCACGGGGACCCAGAGTCCCTGCTGGCCGGCACGCGCGTGACACAGACGGAGGACATCGACCTCGACACCATGGGGTCGCCCGGCGTTGTGGTGAAGACACCGCGGCTGTCAGTAAGCCTGGTGCCTGTTGACGATGACGCACTCAGTGATATTGGAGATAAGGTGACTTGAGTGGAGCGGGTTTGGCAGATATACTATTGGGCTTATGTTGCAACGATAAATACCCGGTTAAGGAACAGCTTGCTGTGTCGCGGGACTCGGGGGGTTTCAGTCTGTCTGATCGCGCTTCAGGAATGATTGAGAGGGTAGCAACGGAAGAAAGAGGGTTTACGAGTGATGAGCAGGCTCGTCAAAGCAACAGTATTGCTGTTTTGACTGAAGAAAAGAAAATTCAGGGGTTGCAGGGTGGGGTCGAGGGGGGCACGCGGAGCGTCAGGGTTGGGTTGGAAGTGACGGCGGACAATCTTCTTGGTTGCAGTCAGGATGCGGGACGGCATAACCAACGGTATCACCACCTGTGTGTGACTCTAATGTGGTGTTTCATTTTTTTCGGGAAAAAAGTGAAAACGCCTTCAAAGCTCATCATCAGTGCCCCAAAGCGATGAACGACAACGTTGACGTTATCGAGCCGATTGATTCCGTAGAAATTGTCTGTTTAACATCTCCTTGCTCTCTTACAGCAAGGGGAACACCAGCTTTCTTACATAGCCTCTTGAGGAGCGCCAAACGACTCCCTATCTCACAAAATACGAACGCGCTCGTATTCTTGGTGCCCGTGCTCTTCAACTTTCCATGAACGCCCCTGCGATGATCAATGTGAAGCCCGGTGTCACCGACCCCCTCGAGATTGCCGAGATGGAGCTTGCTGCCAAGCCCCCGAAGATCCCCATGATCATTCGGAGATACCTGCCCGATCGGTCGTATGAGGACTGGAAGCTCAGCGAGTTGAACATTGATTGAGCAGCGATACTAGAATATAATGCGATAAACTTGGCTGATTTAAGTACAACAAGCAGCAGGCAGAGTGGAGAGAGTGATCAATCGGCCCCTGTCTACGAAGGCGACTATGCTGCGCAATTCTGACAAAATGTTCCATCGATGGCTCATCGACTCCTCCAGGCCTCAGACGGACAATTCGACATCAAGTCTAGAATCATTTAGTCGTACAATCGCGAATGTAACCGCGTTTTCCCGCCAAGGACCGCGTCCCATTCAGTTTTGCTTGCTTTCACACCTTAAAGGACCTAGCGGCCCTGGCGGCGGGAATATCGAGACATCTCTGAACTCCCTTGTATCCTTTAACGCCATCCGCGTTATTGAATACCCTGAAGAGCACCTATCCGTCGTGATGACGACCGACCACGTCCGTCATGTCGCCCCTTTTCACACAGTACGTTCAACTCGCCAAGCAGCAGGCTACGCAGGCCTACCGCGACATAGCTGCAGGCACAACATCTATCCAGAAGTCCGACGTGGCCAGTGTATTCGCCCAATTCGAGCACCTGCTGCTACCCATGACGGCCGTCTCCACCATCCCTGCCTCATACGCCGAGAAGCTGTTCACCTCAGGTAGTGCACCCCGTATCCTGGGCGAGTATGGCCTGATGCACGGCGGGACGATGCAAGACCGGGGCCTGGTCTACCGACTCACAATACCGGGCTTCAAAACCCTCAAGGAACAGATTATCGCCGGTAGGAAGGCTCTGTTCGAGAGGCTGAAGAAGGCAGGCATGGAGGGAGATAGCTCGGTGCTGAGGAGCAACGCGAAGCCTCTCAAGGGAAGTTCATTCGACCCTTCGTTCCACGTATTGGACCTTGTGGGGGACGGGGTGGCTATGGTCACTGCCATCGGAGGGCGTCCGACGCTGAGGTTGGTCAACCCTCTGTTTGATGTTTGATCGGAACAGCTCGCACTTTTAAAGCAGCCCGAATGATCTTTTAATTCGAAATTAGAGCAATCGCATGGACTCTTGTGGTTATGCAGGCAACATTTGGCACCGGCTAGCGCTGGATTAGTCTCAACCCGTTGATGTCGTCATTTTACATAAACTGCACTATTCCCACAAACCTGACGAATTCTGACAAATATGGCGTCGCCAACAGCTACTGATGCCCAATATGTGCAAGAAACTGTAGGGCCTATTCTTGCTAAGGCTATTGCCGAAGCTGCGATGCTTAAGCCCGAAAACCCCATCAATTTTGTTGGAAAATATCTTCTCGATGATATTGACAAGAAGAAGGCTGAAGAGGAAGTATGTCCACGCATTTGTTCACTCACTTAGTTCAGGCTGACGATTGAGCGCGCCAAGGAGCACCAGGTTGCTTGGAAGGAGGCCATGGAGGCCCAGGCCAAGCGGGAGAAGGAGGAGGAGGAGCGCAGAGTCGCCCGCGTGGCACTTGAGGCCGCTCAGCGTGAGAAAGAGGCCGAGGCCCGCGCACAAGCAGAGGCAGCGCAGGAGGAGGAGGATTGATGTTCATATGATAAACGACGCCCTGCTATCCGCTCGGGCAGGGTCACCATCTCCTGCTCATCGTTGACTCCCATGGAATAGCACAAATAAATCGGCCCATCGCTAAAAACTGCATCTGTTCTGTGTTCGAACGAGCAACTCAGCTCAGATAGGCTCTTTTCGATGCAGGCGAAGCTTAGAAAGTTAGTTAGCAAGAAGAAACGTCGCTTAGTGATCGATGGCTTCGATCTCGACATGGCCTACGTGACGCCCAACATTGTTGCCATGGGTTTCCCCAGTACCGGCCGCGAGGCCATATTTCGCAACCCTCTGAGCCATTTGAAGGGCTATCTGGATAGTAAGCACGGCTCGCACTACAAGGTATACAACCTGTGCTCCGAGGCCTCACGTCAGTACCCCGCCACCGTTTTCGACGGACGTGTCGCCTACTTCCCATTCGACGACCACAACGCGCCGCCCTTCTTCATGATTGAGGACTGCGTCAAGGACATGCACGCATGGCTTCAGAAAGACCCTGAGAACGTCTGCTGTGTTCAGTATGTTTCCCCTCCCCTCTCACACACAGTTGCAAGGCCGGCAAAGGCCGCACGGGCGTCATGATCTGCGCGTACATGCTCTACTCCGGCTACTGGACCAAGGCCGTTGATTCACTCAAATTCTACGGCGCCGCCCGTACCAAGAACCAGAAGGGCGTGACGATCCCCTCCCAGACCCGCTACATCCACTACTTCGAGCGGTATCTCACACGCAGCACTGCCCCGTCCCTGCTGGCCCTGCGGCTGAAGTCGGTGAGCCTCACTGGTCTCCCAAAGAAGTACAGCAAGTTCTCCATCGTCATTCTCGTCAACACATTCGAAGTCTACAGATCCCCGATGACTGTCGCCCCCAAGGCGGGTCAGCCCCGCGAGGTCCCGCTGTCTGGAAAGGAGATCATGCTTTGCGGCGACGCCAAGTTCGTAATCTACGGCCAACACGGGTGGCGCGGCAAGAAGAAGGTGTGTGCCACAGCATGGGTCCACACTGCGTTTGTTCGAGGCGGGGCAGTAACCCTGACCAAGCCCGAGATCGACAAGGCGTGCAAGGACAAGAAGCACAAGAAGTGGCCAGAGGACACGAAGCTGTGCCTCTACTTCGACACCGCCGGGTCTGGGGCTGGCACTGGACTGGGGCGTGGCGGGTCTCTGCTGTCCCTGGGCCCAAGGCTGGTCCCGCCGCTCGCAGTGTAGAAGGGCTGTCTGATTAGATCATTTAAAGTTGAAGTCACTTGGCTATAGGCATATGGAGAGGTAACGCATATTCTGGCATCAAGATGACGAATGATTGAGGGGCTAGCAACGGAAGGAAGAGGGTTTACGAGTGATGAGCAGGCTCATCAAAGCAACAGTATTGCTGTTTTGACTGAAGCGTGTGCATGTTTGATCATTTCATTTATCAGAATTGGCCGCTCTTTAGTCAAAACAGCAATACTATGCCCTATGAAACATGTGGATTAACCACAACGCCATTGTGCCCTCGTAAGCTCCCTCCCTGCCGTTGCATGTTCCATGATCACTCGAGCCTGCCCCCTGACAGCTCCATGAGGACCTGATGCACATCGAGCACCGGCTGGGCAACCTCATTGAGTCGTCGGTAGTCTACGCATAGCCTCCACAACATGTCTTTCTTGCGCAGCAGCACGATGGGTGAGGCGAAGTGCAGCCGAGATCGTCGGATGAACCCGGCCCGTAGCCGCTCCTCGACTCGCCGATTTGCGACGTTCGCCAAGCACCCTGCCCATACGACGTAATGTTGAGCCCGCGTCGCGGACCCTGACTAGACCACGGTCCTCGGGATGAAGGTGGCCCTGAGCGAGATCTCACTCCGGTACTCCTTGACATTAGCCAGGATGGCTGCGTACTCGGCCATGCTTTCTGCTAGTCTGAGGCATCCCCAGCCGTCTTGGTGGGCCGTCCGGGTCTTGTCTCGGTCACCAAGTGAAAACGTCTGAAACGTCTCACCTGGTCTCTTCGGGTGGCAGACCCTTCACGCCTTAAATCCTCTCAGAGGGTTGTGTCAAGCCAGCCGGCGTCTGGCCGGCTGACCTGTGGTGGGTGAAGGGGAGAGTTGGCTGAGTCACCACGGGCTTCATGCTCGGTCTCTGACTCAGCTCTCTCCCCTTCCCCACCGTCCACTCCAGCCAGAGCAAGGAACTCTGACACGGCAGTGTCGTCGATGTTCTACGCCTCTGGCTGGGTGGGGGCCTCAGTCTGGGCGGGGGTCGGGCTCGAGGGCCTGTCACCCTGCTGTTGACGCACCGTTCGGCCAGCGGCTACGCGACACGCGTATGCTTCTGCCTCGAGGAAGGCAGTGCGGTCTCGCGCAGGGCTTGCTGGGCGGGCCTCCTCAACGCGGCTGATCAGATGGGCGAAGGACTGGCGCCTGGTCTTCACACAACGAGATGCAATCTCAGTCGGGCGGATCGGGCGAGGGTACTCCTTCATGAGTCGTGCATCTGTCCGTCTGCCCTTTATCGTGTGTGTTCGGCGACGAAAACAGCGATCATCGCTCCAAGGTGACAGCATGTGACTCAACGGGCATCTCAACGTCAGCGTCACCCTGGCCCCAGTCTTGTCTCTCGAGGGGAACACGGCGCTGCAGGGGGAGCTCGACGAGGATGATATTGTGACGTTAAGAGTGGCGAGCGTGGAATTCATTTAATCAACAGATTATGACTAGTCAACGACAACCTCGAGTGACTCGGCGTCGAAGTAAAGGACGAGCTGGGATAGCGACGCGCTGAGAGTGGAGTGTTGTGGTTGTCACGGGTCGGCTGGCTTTGAGATAACAGATTCTGGATCCTCCGGGAATCTGGAAGTATTCTCCCAACGCAAGAGTCAACATGCCAATTCCAAGCTCAGGCAAAGCATATGCACCGACTTCTAGTGAAGTGCGGATGGGGGACCGTTGAGCTATTTATGTCTCATATTCTGCACTTTTGTAGTCGCTTTCGTTCGAAACAGCGATAATGAGAATGAAGAACTGGCATTTGATGCCACTGTTCTTCCTTTTATGCGCTGTTATTGCGATGGCGCCACAGCAAGAAGAGCCAGTGATTCAGACAGACCATATCGATGAGCTCGCCAAAAGTAATCAACCTCCACGCATTTCGGCCGAAGAGGTGGTCATAATCATAGCTGTGATGTTTATCATCACCTTCTTGATCGTGTTGCACACGATGGTGTTCTGCGGGTTGTTGCTGAGCAGCAGGCCTTGCACTCCAGTGCGCCACATCCTGCTCTCGTCCCGATTCAAGAGCAGCAAAGGCAGCACCTTGGCCATAGTCCCTCCGGCAGCGGGCCTCTTCGTCTCCTGCCCCAACGCTTTCCTGCCCACGCCCACCGTGGACATGGAGCTCTGGGGGGAGGATCCCGAGTCGCCTGTGGAGGCCGAGGCCACCGAAGACGAGGACCTCGAGAAGGGCGCTGAGTGTAGTCAGTACCATTACGACACGGAGAAGTCGGCCATCGCAACAATCCGCCGCTCTCACCACCGCTTCCAGTATCTGAGGTGAAAGGAGGTACCCCCATGTACATATCATGTATCTATAGCTATTTTATTGTTCTATCTGACCTGTAAAGTTCCCTGTATCATTGTCACAAAATCCGCCGATCACGGGCAAGGCCGGGCAGTTGACTGGGGCACCAGTGTCCGGGCGAGCGGCCCAACCCGTCTTGAGACACACACGATGAACCACGTGGAACTCTCCAGCGATTCTGAAAGGAAGTCCAGTTCCGGTCCTGTCCTCGAATGATAGGAAGTCGCTGGGCGAATCTTCAGGTGGACCGGCCCTGGACCGTCACCACCCAAGCCAGCAACATCAACGACCTCGCGTGGTTGCTCAGCGATATCTTCACCGCTCTCCCTTTATCTGACCTCAGTTAAGCTTGGCAGTTTATAAATGTTGCGTATAAACACATTGTTTGACCCTTCAATAGCACAATAAATGTGCTGCGCAGGATTAGAATTGTTGAGAGCCACCACAATAAAAAGTTCCTTATCCTGCGTAATACCAAATGAAGAATCCGTTTCGCAACTTAGTGACGAAAGGAAACATTGCAAACGGTATTTCCTTTCTAGTACTTGTTATTGGGCTAATTTTGAAGTTCGTACCCTGGGTGCGGCATTGGTTCATCGTCACACTCATATTCAACGCTGGGTTGTTTGGATTTAGCGGCGGCGTCACAAACAGTATTGCTATTAAGATGCTGTTCGATCGTGTGCCGTTTTTGATCGGATCGGGCATCATCCCCCGCAAATTCAAGCTGATCCGCACGACGATCCGAAACGTCATCATCAACACATTCTTCGACACCAAGTTCTTGGCCGACTACGTGCGCCGCCAGTCTGGAATCATGCTTGAGGCCATCGATATCGAGGCCAAGATCTCTGCGCTCATCAACTCCCGCCGTTTCGACTCGCTTCTCGATTCGATGATCGCGGCGCTGTCCTCCAGGTCCGAGGGCATGGTGCTCGAGATGGTGGCGGGTGGGGCATGGGAAGAGAAGTTCAAGAGGGAGCTCAAGCCCCTCATTGTCGGGATGACGGCCGAGTTCACGCCCATGCTCGTCAACGCCGTCGACCCGGTCAAGCTGATCAGCGAGGACGTAATCAAGACCCAACTCGAGAAGCTCATGGACACGAAGCTGCAGGAGCTGACTCCGACGACTGTGAAACATCTTGTGGAAGACATGATCAGGTCACACCTCGGGATGCTGGTCATCTGGGGAAACGTGTTTGGTACCCTGTTTGGCGTGCTTGCTATGATTATCGTCTATGTGCTCGAGTGGGCAGGTGACTGGATCGAGTACTGGCAGCGGAAAGCCATCTTATCGGGAATAAACGCCTTCTAGATTGACATCCCCATGGTTCTGTGTTGCCTCGCTCAGTGATGCAGCTCTTTGAGCTCGCAGCAGACGTGTCTGGCCGGCTGCACCTCTGCCTGTGCCTTCCCCGGTGTCTGGGTGTCAGTACTTTTTTTTTTCTCCAGTGTCCAGACCTTGGCTCCCAGGCGGATGGCTTCTCCCTCGGACATGAAGGTGGCGCAGTCGGCCCCGGAGTCGGGGTTTACCTGAGTGTCATCGAAAGAAGATTAGTTTGGCTTATTTGCTTCCTGAGTAAAAACCCGCCTGATCATGTCACGGATTGGTTCATACGAAGCTGTGTTGAAGGCGTTGGTGAAGTCGGCCAAGTGGGATGAACCTTCTCCACTTCCCTCCCATATGCATTCTGGACTCGGTCGTCAATCTGATACCATGGCAGATGCAGTCATCACAGTCGCACTCACGGTCGGGCAGAGCACTGAGACGTAACGCGACTATCATCAGCCATGCCAGCAACAGCTGCTCAGAACTATTGCTCCCGTGTAAGAAAGCGTCTTCTGGCGCAGCTCTGGGAATATCTTCCTCGGCGTAATGTCGTAGCGACGCAATCAGTCGACAAGACAATTCGACCGTTCCCTGTCCGCATTGAACTCCCGGCGGTTGACCTGTTTCTATAAGAGCAGCCGATCAAGGAAGATGCGGCAGGCCAGCCAGACGCGGTCTGCGTGGGTAAGGCTCTCAATGTACTCGATGTCAGCTGGGTAACATTGGCCTTCATCCCAGAGCCATGATAAATTGAGCAAGTCATGTCAGGCCGGTGACCCTCGAAGGGAAGACTCAACACCCTCCCTGAGAACTCTGACCCGCAGGGTGTTGCCACCGTCGTTGCGACGCAGCCCACCAGGGTGTGCACACCCTTCCTGGGGGCATTGCTGTCATACGCCCGCAAGAAAGTCGCAACCTGCGCGGTCTTGAGGCTGGTCTGCTCGACTCCCACCGGATCCCGGGTCTCTATGAGCTTCTGTACCGCATCAATGACCTGTTTATATGTCCCCATGTAACTCGTAACTGGCCAAACTTCGGCGAGAAACTCGTCGAACGGAAGAGCGAAACCTCTGGATGGCTGAGTTTGAAAGATCGCCTGATCTTGGCCCATGGGATGAAAGCGACCAGCTGTTTCGTCCACGTGAATCCTACCACCAGCCCTATGGCGATATGCACCACGTTTCGCAAATTCCCCACAGCAAGACGTCCATCGCCGAGCTTCAGGGTTCCTCCAGACATACACGTAGAGATGGTTCGAAACCAGCCATGTTTGCGCACGATACGCAGCTCTACTCGAAGCTTCTCGCCGTGCACCAGGCGCTCAACAAGAAGCTCCACGCTGGGTCCCCTGAGCCCCAGAACCACGAGGCCAACCGCGAGCAGAACCACAGCCATCCAATGCGGCCTACAGATCTGGTGATCCCCGGCCAAGCTACGTCCGAAGCCATTGAGACCAAGACGCGAGGCCAGACACAGCCCCAATCCCGGAGACAAGACGATGTAGAGCACCAGCCGAGCCAACACACAGGCAAGTTGACCCCCACCCGTGACAGGACATGGGGCTCTGAAAAGCTCGAGTCGCTCCGGTCTCAGCTGGCTGAGTTGAACTCTCTGGTCCCAGAGTCCATCGACCATATTCTCGCAGAATACCCCGAACCACAACCACAACCGCAGAGGAGCCCGTATAGAAGCCGCACTGACCACGGCGGGGCGGGTCATACCGGGCTTGACGGCAGCGTGGCCATGGAGGTGGTACACGACGGCGAGGACGTCGAATCAGGCGAAGAGGAGCATGACAGGGGACATGCCCTTGTGGATAGAGACGACAGCGATTCCCGCCGCCATGCCCGCATCCCCGGGTCAGATTCGGCGGACGAGCTGCAGTCCGACTTCACACTGAGTCGAAGCCCAGAGGACCCAACCCACCCTGCCGGTCGACTCGACTCGACTGACTCTGAAGGACCAGGGCACAGGTCACACCCTCTATCAGCCTCGGAGCTCTCCACGGCTGATAACACATCCCATGACCACTTGGTGAGGCAGCAGAGGCTGCTCGCCCAGCTCGTGGCTGAGAGAGATGGCACGATCGAGCAGCAGACAAAGGAGATTGAGTCGTTGAAGTCGGATATCAGCAGATTTGAGACGACTCTGAATCGTCTCGAGGCCGAGAAAGAAGAGGCGGCCAAGGCTTGGGAGAAAGAACGCGCGGAGCTTGAGCAAAAGCTGTCCAACGCGGAGGTCAAGGTCGTCGCTGCCGAATCCGAGCGAGATTCGATGAACGAAATGCTCGAAAACGCGCAGTGGGACTCGAACGACGATAAGAAGCAGCTAGTCGAGCTCAAGGAGGCTCTGGAGGAGAAAACGAGCAGTTTAGAGGCGGTGATGGGTGAGAACGAGACCCTGCTCGCCCGGGTTGATGATCTCAAGAACGAGGCGGCGGCCATGGCTTCAGAGATCTCCAGGCTCCAACAGGCCGCTGATGACGCCGAGGCTGAGCTCGTTGAAGTTCAGTCGCTTCAGGCAGAGATGCTCCAGGCCCGCACCTCCCTCTCAGAAAGGCTCAAGAAGGCCGAGGAGATGCTCTCTGACGAGAGAGATACGGCAGCTCGCAGGGCAGAGCAGGAAGAGGCGATGCAGGCCCGACTAATCGAGCTCAGAGCCCAGCTTCAAGATGCGCAGGATAAGGCTAGCGATCGGGATGTGATGGAGGCGGACTACACGGCCCTGCAGGCCCACTGCGAGGACCTTGAGAGCAGGGTTGACGAGCTGGGCGATCAAACAAGTGCCCTCGCCGAGCTATCAAGGAAGGCGACACTCTATGCTCAAGAGCGGGATAGCTCTCGTCAAGCCGCGGCCAATGAGAAGAAACGGGCTGATAAGCTCGAGTTTCGGCTGCAGAACGAGCAGCGTGAGCTCGTTGCCGAGCTCAACACCCTCCGTGAGGTCAAGAACGCCCTGCAGAGCGAGCTCCTCCGCAGGAAGGGGACACAGGCTGCCATGAGTTTAGACGACTCGCCCGCGATACCGACTAATAGACCGAGGGTGGCCACCCCAGAGGATAAGGGCCAGCTTGCAAAGGCACTGGCGCGGAACCTGAGGCAGCTGAGGGACGTGCAGAACTTCTTACAGCCACATGACTTGGGCCGGTGATGGCATGTCGTTTTACTGATGTATTTTTATGAATCTAAAGCTCATGTCTTGAGTCGACTTACAGGGCGGGACGCCTGAAATAGCGAAGCAGAGGGTGCGATTCAGTGTGTCGGCTAACGTGTGTGGTTGGCATGTTGTGTCTGTGCCGTCGACGATGTTCATTATTGCGGGGCGAGTACCCTGCTTCCACGCCGTCTGCATCGGAAGCACATGTTCTCCCTGCGACAATTCACGTTCGGTATCGTCGAGCTTCTTGAGGGTAGGTTGGGTGGCTCGTATTCAGTCGACAGCGAGCAGTTTACGGTTATTGAGCTTGATGAACTGAATTTATCTTGTGTGCACTTTATGCTCCACTACACTTGATGAATGTCGCCACAATGGACTGATGTGAACAGGGTGCAGTTTATCTCACACTACATTCTCCTCCAGAGGAACTAGTCCAGTCTGTTGGCACGTCTGTGACCGGACTGAGGCTTGGCCTCGAAAGCCTTGATAGCACGGTCAAGGTCAGGGTGAGATGAACGATAGTGGGTGAGAGCGGAGAGCGTCTTGATCTCAGTGTAACGCCGCTCGCTGTCTTCATCTGATTCATGCCCAAGCCAGTGAACAGTCAGAACTGGCTCGAGAGTGTCGGCTTCAAGACGCCAACCAACGATAGAGTCTACGACACCCCAGACAGTGTCGGACATGAACGCAACCTTGGCCTCTCCAACCGAGGGCTTACGAGGGAGCTTTGCGAGTCTGTTCGCATGACGCTTGATGATGACCTTGGTCACAGGATTCATCAGGCTGTAGGTATCAGGACCGTCAGCGGCTCCTGTCACCAGATAAGGTCCGCGCAAGTGGAACTCAAGACGAGGTACAGGCTGGTCACGCTTAACCAGGACCCAATCGCCGATATTGAGCTGCTTCGAACCGAATCGAGGGAAATGCTCATCCTTCCACCTCCTCCGGTGAAGCTGAGCTGCCTGTAGCTTGGCAATAACGCTCTTAGCGCGCTCCTGCGTCTCGGCAGTGATATGCGATCTGTCAGGAGTGATAGGTTCGCCGTTCTTAACAGCGTGATGGACAAGTGCAGCCGAAAGAGCAACCTCTCTAGGCGTAGCGCCTCCCAGTGACACACTGGGGGTAGCATTGATGTTAATCTCCGCTTGGGACATAGCATTGCGCCATTGGTGGCGCGGACAATCAGATAACGTTCCAATAGCGACCCTAAGGTGCTTGTTGGCCTCCCGGTTAAATCTCTCAACGAGGCCATTTGCCTCGTGCCTTTCAGGCGTAGTTACGCGATGGTAAATGCCGAAGGTAGCGCAGAAGGTCTTAAAGTCATGGTTGCAAAACTGAGTACCACTGTCAGTTACAATCTGGTCGGGGCACGCCCAACGCGCGATGATGATCGACCGGATTGCCATAATAGTCTCGCGAGCCTCAGTGCTCCTAAGAGGGATAAGGTGGGTGAGGTGGGAACCTCCGTCAACGCATGTCATGATATACCGGTAGCCCGAGTCCTCAGGAGTTATAGGTCCGATAGTATCCACGTGGAGCGTGGCCAACGGCCTGTCAGCTGGCAGCTGGCGCTCGATGTACATGACATTTGGTTGAGCACGGTGTGAGCGCTGACATGTCACACACCGTTCTACATAAGACTCCACGTCCTTTCGAGCCCCAGTCCAACTGAGTCCGGCAACCTCCAAGAGGTGTAGGGTGGTGTCTACTCCGGCATGATGCCTGCTGTGCACAGACTGGAAGCGAGATTGCTTGATGTCGTCAGTCAGAACAGCGTTCTCCCCAATATACATGATGGGAAGCCTTGACAGGCTGTCAGCAGCCGTGTTGTCGCGCCCGGGGATATGCACGACTTCATAGATGGGGAAGCGGGCCATCTCTAAGGCCCAACGAGTGACCTTGGGCGTCGAGGATGCAACCATCGACACAAGGCATGAGTTGTCAGTGTGGAGTGATATGGGCGTACCAATAAGCATAGGACGGAAGCGCTCCAGAGCAGCGAACACAGCCCACTGCTCTTTCTCGACAGTCTTCCAGACACACTGCTGTTTGTCAAAGCGGCGTGAAAAGAATGCCAAAGGGTGGCCATCCTGCACCAGGACGGCACCAACGCCCACGTTGCTCGCGTCAGTATAGAGATCGAGTGGCTTGTTGGGATTGAAATGATAGAGTGTGACCGCCTCACTTGCAGCCTCTCTCAAACACTCAAGGGAGTGGCGTCTCTGCTCAACTGAAATCGTCTCCCCGGCCTTAAACCTCTCGAGAGGGTCTGCCTTTCCGATGTAGTCCGGTATAAATCTTCTGATAAAGCCAAAAACCCCGAGCACATGTTGTGCTTCGGACTTGTTCAGAGGGACACGGATATTAGTCAATGAGTCGAGTCTGGATGGGTGGATCGAGACCCCCGTTCCAGACACAACCGAACCCAGATAATCAATTTGGGTTAAGCCAATGTGAGACTTGGGCCCCGACAGCCGGATTCGATGATCACAGCAGACGTCAAACAGCTCCTCAACCACAGAAAGGAGGTCTGCAGCCGAGCCTGCGTAGCAGAGTACGTCATCAACAAAGATCAGGCACTTAAGCTTGTACTTGCGACGCAGACCATCAAGTCTGGACTGAAAGATCATAGGCCCATTCATGAGGCCAAAGGGCAGACGACGGAAGACATATCTCTCGCCACGATGTTCAAAGCCTGTCGCCATAGAGGCCTGCTCGGTCAGATTGAGCTGATGGAAACCCGAGCGGAGGTCGAAGCAGGCAAACACCTCGGAGCCTCGACATGCCTCGTAAAGCTCTTCCACAGTTGGCATAGGATGTTCCTCGACCTCAGTAGCCGCGTTAACATGGCGGTAGTCGAGAATGGGTCTGAACGGTGGGTTCGCGGAGGGCTTACCAACCATAAACACGGGGGAGAGCCATTTCAGGTCAGCAGTTGTGCTCTCGATGGTCCCGTTATCAAGCATAGACTCAATAAAGGTATCCATGGCCTCGAGGTGGGCCTTGTTCCGGATAGGTCTCATGATCTGGGAGGGGACGATGCCATCCTTCCAGATAATGTCAAACTCTGCCAAATCAGCTCCCGATGGGTGCAACGGACCAAAGAGCTCACTATGCTTCTCGCACAGTGCATGGAACTTAGGTGCAAGATCACCGAGGTTCGAATCATGGATAGTAGGAAGAGTGTAGCCGCCGACATATAGGTTAGCTAACTCAACAAAGTCGTTGACCGGATCTGTCGAAGGAGTCTTATCCTCCTCCGGCTCTGGCTTATTAACGCCAAAGGACAGTCCTACTGCACGCATGGCAGTCTTACCCAGGATGAGTGCCGTGGGTAGGTCAGGGATAATAACAGCATCAAGCTGTCGGCCACGCACCGGGAAACAACCGGGCATGGAGACAATAGGGCTCAGCGTCGTAGTACCAACATAGCAGCCACACTGGCCATTCCAGCTGTTGACGTGGCCCTCGGCCGGTGTAACGGTTAGACCCAGGCGTTCAGCCGCCTCAGGCCTCATCATAACGGCAAACTGCTTGGCACAAGAGTCGGCCTCTGCAACAACCACAGGACCGCCGTGACGTGTGCTAACCTCGACGAGGAAGTCATCGTAGGTTTCAGGCAGCTCAGTCATCATGGGTTCAACATAGATACCCGAGTGCTCAGCCTTCGGGATAAAACCATTGTAAGAGTTCTTGTTGCGTGTCGAGCGCCCTTCAGTCTTGACTCGGTCAGCGATGGACTCCAGAGTCACATTGTGCGCCTTCATAGCAGCTAAAGCAGTCTTACAAGGCTGCTTGTCGAGATCCTGAGCTCTCCGGACATGGTTCATGAGCTTGGGGATGGTAAGGACCTTAGTAATGTCGGCTTGCTGCTTTGCATTCGCAGCCTGTAGGACGTGGCAGTCACTGCTACCGTGGTCGTCGACGAGGTGGAAGCAACAGAATTTCCCACCGGAGTTCTTCGGGCCTGCGGTCATCGCCCTCGGAGCGATGTCTCCCTTAACAGTACGGGAGAAGGGCTTGGACTGAGTGGAGATGGGGGTCACAGCCTCCATGACTCCATCAACTCTACGTAGAAAGTCGCGAAGCTCAGTGGACTTCTTGAGAGCCTCGCTAATCAAGGTGTCAACAGTCACAGTATGATCGAGTATGCGCCGAGAGTACCCCGTGCCAAAGAGGTAGTTGAGGGTGACGTCATTCGGGGCACGCACTCCTTCGATGAGGAGCCTCTTAATCTCACTTCTTAGACCATGGTCATCGGAGCACTGAAGCGAATCCAGGGTCTGGCGGAAGGCCAATAGGAATGTGATGGTGGACTCGAGCGATTCGAGCCTTGTTCCGTGATTGACCTGCGACACAGCCGCCAAGATAGCTAGAGCATCAGAATCCGTCATCTTAAGTTCCTGACGCAAGTAGTCAAGGTAATTGTCGGCCTGCTTACCGAGGGCTTCGGTCTTGGATAGGGCCGTCTCCTTAGGGAGAGCGAGCGAGTGCTCTATGGTCTCCTCCATCGTCGTCAAATAGTTAGCTCTTGCCTTCGAGAGCTTGTCTTCACGCTTAGCCTTAGCATCAGGCGTCTCCTCATCGGGAACAATCTGAAGAGTAGTAATATACTCCTTAAGCATGGTTACTGTTCGAGAGAGCTTCGTGAAACGGTCAGATGAACCGTTATACATCTTCGATGAGAGGTATGGCTCTATCTCTTGGGCCAAATACGACACGAGTTCAGTAGCAGAGGTGATGTGCCGAATCAAGGCAAGAACTGGTGAAGTGGTTTAAACTGACAAAACTCACTGGAGCAACGAGACAGGAAACGCCACATCCTGCCCCTCCTCAAGATCCTTGAGGATTAGCTTGCCCTTGGGGTGGTTGGCCAGACTGGCCATCGGCTCCTCGGTGGCCTCCGAGGCCGGGAAGCCATCCCATTCGATCAGAAATGTGTGAGCGTCTCTGTCGCAAGACAGGATGCGGGATGGGAGGAACTCCTCCCGATCACCGACGGCAAACATTCGCATCTGCTCAAGCGTGGCATCGGCGTCAAAGAGAAAAAGCTTGTCCTGGTGGACAGTGCGCTCCGACAAATCGACAAGATGCTGAATGGTGACAGCCTTGTTTTCCCCTATGCTGACCACCTTAAAGGGGCCAATGGCACCGTGGAGCTTGGTCTCTCTCTCGTTGGCTAGGAGGACGAAGTCGCCCGCTTTGAACTGCGCTGTGACAGCGGATCTTGACCTGATGATGCGCTCCTGCTTCGCCACCGCCTTCGCGCGCAGCCCGTCAAGGTACGACTGAAGGTCGGACATGTAGTCGTCCAGAGAAGCCAGTGGCTCGGTCTCGGCCCTGTCAGCCGGCTCGTGTACAAACGTGAGGCCGGCGGGGTAGCCGAAGAGGAGTTGGTGCGGGGTGAACCCCGTTGCGGAGTGACGAGAGTGATTGATGACATGTTGCACGTACGGCACCAGCGGGGACCAGTTGCTGTGTGTGTTAAACTTCGCGCAAAGGAGGCGGAGATGCCGTTTGATCTCGTAATTCACGCGCTCTACGATCCCGTTCGAAGCCGGGTGGTACGGCAGAGTGCGGTGGTGTGTAACGTTGAGGCGTCTGAGGAGGGCATTGAGGACCCTGTTCACAAACTCCGGGCCATTGTCAGTCCGAATTGTGGTTGGTAGGCCATGTCTGCCCATGATGGCGGTCCAAATTGCCCCTGCGACGGAGTCCGCGGTGTGGTTGGGCATGGGTACAAGCTCCACATAACGCGTGAATGCGTCAATGATGACCAGGATAAACCTGTTGCCCCATGCGTCTGTATGAAGGGGGCCGACTGTGTCGACCGAGACGGTGTCAAACGGTGTGTGTACCATGGTGGACGCGAGAGCCGACTCTCTGAAACGGGCGAGTCGCGCCTTCTGGCACAGGGCACACTTGCTCACGTAAGAACGACAGTCGTCGATGACGGCTGGCCAGGTGAAACCCATCGCGCGTAGGTTAGCGGCTGTGTTGACGGCGCCGGCGTGGTAGCGGTGGGCCTCGGCGATGAGCTTCGCCTTCAAGTCGGTAGCTCCCTCGGGGATAACGGCGACCCCATCGTGAACGTGGAGACCGTCGGCGTCAGTGGGCAGGCGCGAAACCGAGGGGTCGGCGGCCTGAGCTGCTCGCACCTCTGCAGTGGGTCTTACCCAATGTTACATAGGATTACCATTTCATAGATTTATATAGTATTGACCATATTCACCACATCATGGGTTTTCTTATATTAAACAATCTTTCCCTAGCCATAAGGCTACATTAGTACTAATCCCACCAACATGGTATACGGGAAGGCCAAAGCGCCGATACTAAAGGGCACGTCCGTGGCTGAATTAGTCACGTTCGTGGAAGCGCTCCAAGATTATCGAGCACTCGGCGGAAAACAGCGCTCAGACCGCCTAATAGACAGCTGCGTCCGTGACTACGTTGACGGAGTACTCGGCACGGACGACAACGATCCTCCCGTGGCGCTCATCAAGACCAAGACTACACGCCGGCGCGAACAAGACATCGCTTGTGTCAAGCGTCTCGGCAAGGCCTTTAGACCACGCCACGAGGTAGCAAGGCTTGAATACTTCCGCTTGAACGCCACATCCTTCACGCCTAGCGAGGTGGTACGCATCAACAAGCGCTTTCAGACATTGCTGGCTATTCTGCAACCCGAGTCATCACAGGAGACACTGTGTAAGACGTACGCCCGCTGCTTCAAGCAGGGAACAGGCAGAACTATGTACCGCATTCAAGAGTTGATCGAAGATTCCACTCTGAGTGATGCCATGCCTCAGGTACTCGCCATTAGCACCGAGCTGCGGGACGGCGAAGAGCTGAGAGAAGCGTACCTAGGAGACGGACAGAAGCACCCCAAGAGCATTCACCCGACAGGCGGCCATCCTAGCGGTAACAGAAAGAGAGCAGGCCGCAACGGCCATCCTTATCGCCAGCCGCTGCCGTCTGAGGAGGGAAGCAACAAGACGCTGAACCGGGATAAGACAGAGCGTAAGCCCCATCCCGGTAGCACTGACAAGAAGCGCGACTACACCTGCTGGAACTGCGGCGGCAAGCACGCATGGCACAAGTGCCCCAAGCCGAAGCACACGTGCTCGATCTGCAAGAAGACTGGTCACCTGGAGAGATATTGTCGGGATAAATCTCCGCAATATTCTCTCTCTATCAGTGCAGATCAGTCCAAGTCCAAGATCAACCTACCACTCGTTCCGGTTTCAGTAGGCAAGCAGAAGCTGACAGCGTTATTAGACTCGGGAGCTAACGTGTCAAGCATCCACCCTCGCCACGCAGCCAAGCTCGAGGTCATCTCCACCACGCAGGAGCGTGTCGCAACAGCAGGCGGCGAGAAACAGTCACAGGGTCGAGTCAACGCTACGATTAAGCTGCAACCATCATCGTTCACCCCGCGCACTTGTACATTTAACGCCGAGCTACTTCTACTCGACACCGACTTCGACCTGATCCTAGGATACCCCCATATGGTTGAGTTGGGTATTCTCCCTCAGGCTGAGTGGAACAAGGAGGGTAGCGACGAGCTGGACATTCCGTCGCCCGCCAAGTTCGACGCTGCCGTCTACCAGTTGAACCCCACTACGAGCGATACACAGGCCAAGATTCTCAAGGAGTTCAGCGCAGTGTTCGAAGATCGCAACGAGCCAAGCAAGCTCGAACCGTACGACTTGATCCTGAAGAGTGACAGGGTCGTGAACGCGCGACCATACTACATCCCCCCGGCGAAGGTAGCCGTCGTCAAGGAGCACATTGACGCTCTCCTGGCGAAGAGATTTATCCGTGCCTGTCAATCGCCTTACGCTTCGCCCGCGATGACAGTACCCAAGAAAGGGGGTAAGTCCCGATTCGTAGTTGACTTCAGACAAATTAACGACATCACCGAACCTTTCAACTACCCCATACCTCGTATTGACGAGGTTATCTCCCCAGCTAGCGGGGAAGAAGGTCTTCGCAACCCTCGACCTCTCCGCCGGTTACCACCAAGTCGAGCTGACCGAGCGCTGCCGCCAGTACACCGCATTTACTACGGCTCTGGGGCAGTACGAGTACTGTCGGATGCCCTTTGGGCTACGCAATGCTGGAGCCCATTTCCAGCGGGCTATGGAGTCCGCCTTCCGGGGGCTGGTCGGCACAGCCTGTTATATATACATTGACGACATCATCATCTTCGGGGCAAGCGAAGAGGAATATCTCCAGAATCTCCGCAAGGTCCTCCTTCGCGCACGCGAGACAAAGTTACAGCTCAATAGGGAGAAGTGCCAGTTTGGCCGTGCCGAGGTCGAGTTCCTAGGTTGGGTAATCTCCGAGGGGCAGAAACACATCGCCCCCCGACCGGGTAGCCGACATTGCAGAGCTCCAGTTGCCCAAGAGCGTCCGTGGGATGCAGGGCTTAGTAGGCTTTCTGAACTATTTCAGAGATCACGTGGACCGTTTCGCCGAGATCGCCCTCCCCTTGACTGAGGCAATGGCCGGGCGCAGGCCTATCGGCCAGCCTGAACAGGACGCAGCGCTGAAGAAGATCAAGGATGCTCTCACATCGGCGGACGCACTCGCCATCTTCGACGCGACTAAGGAGCACACTATTATGACCGATGCCTCAGGGCTCGGCTACGGTGCAGTACTCCTCCAAGAGGGTAGGCCAGTATGCTATATGAGTAAGGCCTTTAATGAGGTGCAGTCGAGATGGTCCACCAGTGAGAAGGAGACGTACGCCATTATAGCTGCCGTGCAACGCTGGCGCAAGTTCCTCAGTTGGGGCCATTTCACAATCCTGACCGACCACAGGAACCTCCTGTTCATGTTCCGGAGCGTTAACGCCAAGGTCAAGCGATGGGCTGACACCCTGTCCGACTTAGACTTCGGTATTGAGCATGTTGCAGGTTTAGACAACGCCGGAGCCGACGGACTATCGAGAGTTTTCACCGTACGCTCCCAGGCGACCACTGATCAGATTAAGAAGGCACACGAGATGGCAGGCGCTCATTTCTCGAGAAGACAGACAATCGACAGACTGAGAGCCGACGGGTTGAGCGTATCCCGCTCAGCTGTGGACGAGTTCATCTCTCATTGCCCCACGTGCCAAGTGCTAGAACGACCACCCGAGCAGACTGTGGCCGGGTTACATACGGCTGTAGAGACCCCGTTCAAACGCGTAGCGATCGACACTATGGGGCCATTCCCAACGCGGGACGGTATGACGCACATTACGGTCATGGTCGACATGTGCTCACGGTGGACCGAGCTGGTTGCCGTCTCCGGGACCACAGCCGAAGCAGCAGCTGACGCATTCGTCAACAACTGGGTACTGCGCTTCGGGTGCCCAGAGGTGTTACAGTCCGATGGAGGGCCAGAGTTTAACAACAAGCTATTCCAACGGTTGTCCAAGGAGTTGGGCTTTGATACGCACATCACTACGGCCCACCATCCACAGTCCAGACCTTACAACCGCTACGGGCTCAACAGTCAACGATCAGGAGCGCCAGCCCGATTCCAGCGTGGTTCCGGCAACCGTCGTCGGCGATTCGCGTCCGTCTCGCCGTGCTAGAGGCAAGCGCCGTATCGGCGTCCGTGATCGAGTTCTCCCGCCGGCAGTCACGGGCGCGGACGTGGTGTTCGAGCCTCCCCGCATTGATCGCGCCACACGGCTGCGGGGTGAGCTCGATCACGTCATCTCGACGGTCACGGCGACGTTATCGACATTCTCATCGCATCTAGAGCTGTCAGTGCAGCCGTTCCTCGATGTGTTGATGAGCGGTGCGCTTAACCAGGCATCGCTGACCTCCGTTCAGCGCCTCGACGGTGGCGTCATCGCTCTGTCTGGGGCAGTCGATGACTACTATCTGCTTGTCGGCTTCCGCAAGTACTTCGATCTTGGCTCCGGTGTCAGCGACCGGGAGATCATGAACCAGGTATTCAACGGTCGCCGTGCCGGCGATATCCGCCGGGAGGTCCTGGATGAGGCGGCACGCCTTCTTGCCGTTGGGGTCGACACGGCACGTAGCCACGTCCGCCGGCTCTATCTTCTTACGCATCATGTTCCGTATTATGCAGTGCTACAGCACGCGATCTGGAGCCGGGTGCTGCAGGGCCGGCAGTGCCTGTATCGATTTGCCCATGACTGCTACGCCCTTGCCTGCGCCGAGGAGCTGCCGACCCTCAGCCTCCCCCCGGTAGGTACCCCGGTTTCTTCGTCTTACACAGGATATGACCCGCTTTCAGGTCTACGAGCGCGACCGGTATTATCGCGTGCTGGCTGTGCGTGGTCACTGGTGGCTGTTCGTTGAGCAGGCCTACCGTGGTCGCGCTGGCTCCTTCTTGCTCCTTGTCGCCTACGACGGGTTCCCTGAAGCAAGTCTGACGCCGGTTAACGCAGACCTTGTCCGCGTGGCTGTGGTCAACCAGTACCTCAGGGCTCATTCCGAGCTCTGGGACGTTCTGCCTGAGTCCCTGCAGGTAGAGTTGGAAGAAGTGGTGACCAGTGACGAGGAGTCTGCCGGTGACGAGTAAATGTTCTGATGATCTTGGTTAGCGCCTTGATAGTCCGTTATTTACACGGCTATGTACAAGGGCTATCCGTCTGTATTGTTCGCCAGGAAGATGTCGAGAGCTGCGCAGTCCTTAACGTTCTTATATGGTTCCCACGTGGCTTCTTCGTCCTCAAATCCGGCCCAGTGCACGAGGTACTTCTTCTGCGACATGGTACCTGACCCGCGTGCTGCTGAAATGCGGTCGACCAACCACTCGTCCCTGCTAGTTGCAGCGAGTTGCTGGATCTGGTCGTCAGTTAGTGTACCGGGGTTGAACCTTCGCACTCGTGCGGCATCGACCTTGATGGTCTTACCATTCGTGGGTGACTCTGCCATGTCTTGGACTTCATATGCCACGGTGACGCCTGATTGCTTGATGCTCTTAACGCGCCTCATCGGGCCTCTCCACCCTGGTGATAGTTTGTCAGGTGGGCGAGAGGGGTACTTGACCAAGACGTAACGACTCAGGATCTCCGTACGCGACGAGACGGCCTTCGACCACGCGTCCTCCTTCATCGCTTGGATGCGAGCCTTCGCCAGCTGAATTGCCGCGTCGGCGGCTGCCCGGTGTGACTGCTTGGCGCTCGCTGACGCTTGCTTGGTAACGTATATTGAGCTAGGCACGGTGAGGTTATATCCCAGGACGATCTCAGCCGGTGATAGGCGGGTTGGGACTCGCGGCGTGGCGTTGATGATAAAGCTCGCGACAGGCAGGTGATGTATCCAGTTAGAGTCTCTTATGTGGAACTTGCGTGCCTTCAAGATGCGTAACACCTCCTTGTTGGCTCGCTCCACCATCCCGTTTGACTGTGGATGGTGGGCCGTAGTGATGTGCGTATCAAAGCCCAACTCCTTGGACAACCGTTGGAATAGCTTGTTGTTAAACTCTGGCCCTCCATCGGACTGTAACACCTCTGGGCACCCGAAGCGCAGTACCCAGTTGTTGACGAATGCGTCAGCTGCTGCTTCGGCTGTGGTCCCGGAGACGGCAACCAGCTCGGTCCACCGTGAGCACATGTCGACCATGACCGTAATGTGCGTCATACCGTCCCGCGTTGGGAATGGCCCCATAGTGTCGATCGCTACGCGTTTGAACGGGGTCTCTACAGCCGTATGTAACCCGGCCACAGTCTGCTCGGGTGGTCGTTCTAGCACTTGGCACGTGGGGCAATGAGAGATGAACTCGTCCACAGCTGAGCGGGATACGCTCAACCCGTCGGCTCTCAGTCTGTCGATTGTCTGTCTTCTCGAGAAATGAGCGCCTGCCATCTCGTGTGCCTTCTTAATCTGATCAGTGGTCGCCTGGGAGCGTACGGTGAAAACTCTCGATAGTCCGTCGGCTCCGGCGTTGTCTAAACCTGCAACGTGCTCAATACCGAAGTCTAAGTCGGACAGGGTGTCAGCCCATCGCTTGACCTTGGCGTTAACGCTCCGGAACATGAACAGGAGGTTCCTGTGGTCGGTCAGGATTGTGAAATGGCCCCAACTGAGGAACTTGCGCCAGCGTTGCACGGCAGCTATAATGGCGTACGCCTCCTTCTCACTGGTGGACCATCTCGACTGCACCTCATTAAAGGCCTTACTCATATAGCATACTGGCCTACCCTCTTGGAGGAGTACTGCACCGTAGCCGAGCCCTGAGGCATCGGTCATAATAGTGTGCTCCTTAGTCGCGTCGAAGATGGCGAGTGCGTCCGCCGATGTGAGAGCATCCTTGATCTTCTTCAGCGCTGCGTCCTGTTCAGGCTGGCCGATAGGCCTGCGCCCGGCCATTGCCTCAGTCAAGGGGAGGGCGATCTCGGCGAAACGGTCCACGTGATCTCTGAAATAGTTCAGAAAGCCTACTAAGCCCTGCATCCCACGGACGCTCTTGGGCAACTGGAGCTCTGCAATGTCGGCTACCCGGTCGGGGGCGATGTGTTTCTGCCCCTCGGAGATTACCCAACCTAGGAACTCGACCTCGGCACGGCCAAACTGGCACTTCTCCCTATTGAGCTGTAACTTTGTCTCGCGTGCGCGAAGGAGGACCTTGCGGAGATTCTGGAGATATTCCTCTTCGCTTGCCCCGAAGATGATGATGTCGTCAATGTATATATAACAGGCTGTGCCGACCAGCCCCCGGAAGGCGGACTCCATAGCCCGCTGGAAATGGGCTCCAGCATTGCGTAGCCCAAAGGGCATCCGACAGTACTCGTACTGCCCCAGAGCCGTAGTAAATGCGGTGTACTGGCGGCAGCGCTCGGTCAGCTCGACTTGGTGGTAACCGGCGGAGAGGTCGAGGGTTGCGAAGACCTTCTTCCCCGCTAGCTGGGAGATAACCTCGTCAATACGAGGTATGGGGTAGTTGAAAGGTTCGGTGATGTCGTTAATTTGTCTGAAGTCAACTACGAATCGGGACTTACCCCCTTTCTTGGGTACTGTCATCGCGGGCGAAGCGTAAGGCGATTGACAGGCACGGATAAATCTCTTCGCCAGGAGAGCGTCAATGTGCTCCTTGACGACGGCTACCTTCGCCGGGGGGATGTAGTATGGTCGCGCGTTCACGACCCTGTCACTCTTCAGGATCAAGTCGTACGGTTCGAGCTTGCTTGGCTCGTTGCGATCTTCGAACACTGCGCTGAACTCCTTGAGAATCTTGGCCTGTGTATCGCTCGTAGTGGGGTTCAACTGGTAGACGGCAGCGTCGAACTTGGCGGGCGACGGAATGTCCAGCTCGTCGCTACCCTCCTTGTTCCACTCAGCCTGAGGGAGAATACCCAACTCAACCATATGGGGGTATCCTAGGATCAGGTCGAAGTCGGTGTCGAGTAGAAGTAGCTCGGCGTTAAATGTACAAGTGCGCGGGGTGAACGATGATGGTTGCAGCTTAATCGTAGCGTTGACTCGACCCTGTGACTGTTTCTCGCCGCCTGCTGTTGCGACACGCTCCTGCGTGGTGGAGATGACCTCGAGCTTGGCTGCGTGGCGAGGGTGGATGCTTGACACGTTAGCTCCCGAGTCTAATAACGCTGTCAGCTTCTGCTTGCCTACTGAAACCGGAACGAGTGGTAGGTTGATCTTGGACTTGGACTGATCTGCACTGATAGAGAGAGAATATTGCGGAGATTTATCCCGACAATATCTCTCCAGGTGACCAGTCTTCTTGCAGATCGAGCACGTGTGCTTCGGCTTGGGGCACTTGTGCCATGCGTGCTTGCCGCCGCAGTTCCAGCAGGTGTAGTCGCGCTTCTTGTCAGTGCTACCGGGATGGGGCTTACGCTCTGTCTTATCCCGGTTCAGCGTCTTGTTGCTTCCCTCCTCAGACGGCAGCGGCTGGCGATAAGGATGGCCGTTGCGGCCTGCTCTCTTCTGTTACCGCTAGGATGGCCGCCTGTCGGGTGAATGCTCTTGGGGTGCTTCTGTCCGTCTCCTAGGTACGCTTCTCTCAGCTCTTCGCCGTCCCGCAGCTCGGTGCTAATGGCGAGTACCTGAGGCATGGCATCACTCAGAGTGGAATCTTCGATCAACTCTTGAATGCGGTACATAGTTCTGCCTGTTCCCTGCTTGAAGCAGCGGCGTACGTCTTACACAGTGTCTCCTGTGATGACTCGGGTTGCAGAATAGCCAGCAATGTCTGAAAGCGCTTGTTGATGCGTACCACCTCGCTAGGCGTGAAGGATGTGGCGTTCAAGCGGAAGTATTCAAGCCTTGCTACCTCGTGGCGTGGTCTAAAGGCCTTGCCGAGACGCTTGACACAAGCGATGTCTTGTTCGCGCCGGCGTGTAGTCTTGGTCTTGATGAGCGCCACGGGAGGATCGTTGTCGTCCGTGCCGAGTACTCCGTCAACGTAGTCACGGACGCAGCTGTCTATTAGGCGGTCTGAGCGCTGTTTTCCGCCGAGTGCTCGATAATCTTGGAGCGCTTCCACGAACGTGACTAATTCAGCCACGGACGTGCCCTTTAGTATCGGCGCTTTGGCCTTCCCGTATACCATGTTGGTGGGATTAGTACTAATGTAGCCTTATGGCTAGGGAAAGATTGTTTAATATAAGAAAACCCATGATGTGGTGAATATGGTCAATACTATATAAATCTATGAAATGGTAATCCTATGTAACATTGGGTAAGACCCACTGCAACGGTCTGAGGGAATCCGTAGTGGCCGGCGAACTGGATGAATGCGCGGCAGGCAGACTCGGAGGAAGTTGAAGGGACAGCAACTAGCTCTGTAAAGCGTGAGAAGTTGTCAACCGTGACGATGATAAACTTGTTACCAAAGTCATCCTCCGGGAAGGGACCCATAGTGTCGATGGAGACGGCCACGAACGGGTCAGAGGAGAACGTAGGACGCAGGGTAGAAGTCGTCTTCTTGGCTGTCTCGCGGACCTTCTGACAGATGGGGCATGAGGCAATAAAGCCCTTGATGTCATCCAGCATGTTGGTCCATTCGATGCCGCGGAGCTTGAGGCGCTCCATGGTGGTCACGGCGCCCATATGGCCGGCGACGGGACCATGCACGGACTCAATGTCCACATGATGGTCAGACAGGGAAGTGACAGCCTTGAGACAGCGAGAGAGGACATCTGCGGCCGCGTTGTCGAGGCCGGGGATGTGATGAATCACGAAGACATACTCTTGGAGACGGAGGCTCCAGCGCACGACCTTCGGGGTCTCACTGCGCGACATGTAGATCAAGTTCTTATGATCGGTCTGGACCTCGAAGAACTGGCCTCGGATGAACGGATCGAACTTGGTGATGGCGAAGAAGATTCCATATGCTTCTTGCTCGATCGTGGCCCAAGCTGACTCAGTCATCGTGAAGCGGCGCGAGACGAAGGCGACAGGTGCCTCCCTTGCCGGAGACGGGATCTTGCTGCGCGAGGAGAGCGCCACAGCCGAGCGAAGAAGCGTCGGTCTTGATCACCAGGGGCTTCGAGTAGTCTGGGAAAGATAGGAGGGGTGCCTGGACGATAGCGCGCTTGACGGTGTCCCAAGCAGTCTGTTCGGACTCACCCCACTCGAAAACGGTCTTGGAGCCGCAGAGGTCGTACAGGGGAGCCATGATACGGGCGAAATCTGCGACATGGTCACGGTAATAGTTCGCGAGACCGCAGAAGCTTCGCAGCTCGGAGGGGTTTGACGGAACGGTCATTGAGCCGAGGGCTTCCTTGCGCCAGCTGGAGATGCTGATGCCCTGTGAGCAGACCGTGTGGCCGACGAACTCGAGCTCGGTGCGGAGGAAGACGCACTTGCTCAGCTTCAGGCGTAAGTTGTGGGCGCGGACGAGTTCGAAGACCTGATGCAGAAGGGAGTTGTGGCCCTCGATCGTAGACGCGTGTACGATGACATCATCAAGGTAGCACTCGACCCCGCGGCCCAAGAGTGGAGCTAAGATCCGCATCATGCCTCGCTGGAAGTAGGAAGGCGCGTTCTTGAGACCGAAGGGGACTCTAACGAACTCGTACAGGCCGTTGTGCGTGGCAAATGCAGTCCGAGGAACAGCTGTTGCGTCGAGGGGGAACTGGTGGTAGCCACTGCGCAGGTCAAGCGTGGTGAAGTACTTGCTGCCATTCAGGCGAGACAAGATGGACTTAATGTTCTGCAGGGGGAATCGGAAGTCGCGGCTGACTGAGTTGAGGAGGCGGTAGTCTACGACCATCCTATGTTCACCGTTCGTCTTTGGCACGACGAAGCAAGGGGCGGAGTAAGCCGACTCCGATAGGCGGATGATGCCAGCCTCAAGGAGGGCCTCGACCTCTCGATCGATGACCTCAGTCATGGCCGGGGAGAGCCGGCGAGGGGGAACGTGGGTCGGAGTTTCGTCCGTGACGGCGATCTCCATAGGCTGAACCTTGGCAGGCTCACGAGGGATGGGACCGAAGATGTCTTCGAACTCGCGAGCGAGGGCTGCGACGTTTTCATCGAGCTCGATCTGGCCATCTTCGTCAAGGGGTGTAACCTCGCCGAGGTCCTGAGGCTCAGTCGCGGGAGGATCCAGTAGGTTGAACGTTTGGATCACGTCGAACCCAAGGATGAGGGGCTCACCGGTGTTGAGGACGTGGGCGCTGATAGTACCTCCGACTGAGTGGGGAGACCTGTTGACCTTGATGTCAAGGAGCGTGCGATGGGCAGACGTGGCGATGCCATTGGCCGTGCTTATCTTGAGCTCATCAGGGATCATGACCAGGCCCAGAGACTTGGCCAGCACTGGGCTGATGAAGGATGAGGAGGCGCCTGTGTCGACCAGGGCGTCGACGCGGTCGGTGCTCTGGGGAGCAGGGGAGCCGACGGGCGCGAAGGCTCGTACGTTGGTGCTGAGGCGCATGACTGGTCCGCTTGTTGCCATCTTCAGAGAGATGGGCGTCGTCCGGCGGCCCGTAGCGAAGAAGCCGGGCTTGGACTTGTTGGGGCAGTCAGGCCTAAGGTGGCCGGAGAGGCCGCATCCATGGCAGACAGGCTGCGGCTTGGCAGGGGTACCGGCAGGCTTATGGTTGTCTGGTTTGTTGGATGGGAAGTGTGGAGCAGGCGCTGCGGTAGCGTGAGGACGAGTGGGGTGGAAGCTCGGAGGCGGACGTGTGGCCTGAGGGCGCGGGACCTCGGGCTGACCGAACTCGGCGATGGTGCGCTTGGCCTCAGTCAAGGTCTCGACCTCTTGGAAGGCGGCACGCTTGGCGTCGGCGAGCGTCTCAGGTTCGGAGGCCTTGACCCGGCGGCGCAGTGAATCTGGGGACAGTCCGCGGATGAAAGTGCGGCGTAGTGTCTTCTCGTCGGGGAGGTAAGTGGAACAGAGGTCCTCGACGCGGTCGAACCTGTCGAGGTAGGCGAGCAGAGCGCTGTTGCTGGCCGTCGTGGAGGACATGGCGGTTGCTTCCAGCTTAGACAGAACGGCCTGAGTGCTCTTGGGAGCGAAGAAAGCGGAGTAGATCGCCGACAGGACGTTTTCATCTGGAAGGTCGTCAAAGTTGTCAATGCGAAGGCGGATCAGGCGTAAAACACGGCTGGAAATGAGCATACGGACAGATAGTGCTCTGTCGTCGGGAACTTGGGCGGAATAGGCCTCGAACTTGTCGTTGAAGCTGCAGAAGGCCGTTTCGGAACGAATGTCGTTGAGAAAAGGGGCTGAAATCGTTTGATAGTCCATGGCGGTGAGTAAGCTTACTGTGGCCAAATAAAGAGAACTAATGACGAAGTGAGGTTTATTCGAAACCCGATCAAGGGCAAAAATGGTTATAAATAAAATTGCCCAACAGGCGTAGTGGACACAACGGAGGATGAAAGTTGCTGACGAAGGGCATCTATCTGCCCCATCAAGTAATCGACGGACTTGGTGGGCGCAGAACTCTCGATGACAGTGACGAGATCCTCCTTAACATGAGTGGATGCAACATCGTCAACAACAGGTACCTCAATTTCCGATAATGTCGACATTGTGCCGAATCAAGGCAAGAACTGGTGAAGTGGTTTAAACTGACAAAACTCACTGGAGCAACGAGACAGGAAACGCCACAGTGAACTTTCGTGTTGATGAAGAGTCGGAATTGGGCAGAACCTTCAGCTCCGCCGTGGGGTCATGAATGGTGGCTAAGAAAGCCAATGCGGGTGCGTTCGATAGAACCTTCCCAAGTGTCAGCACGTTCTTGTGTGGTGTGACTCAGGTCACAACAGGTATTATCCTGCACATTTGGTGCAGGATTATGGCAGTATTCTCTCTAAAGTCTTTATTGGTTCCCTTGTGTCCAGGACTGACCACAATGATATCATTTCTTCCGGAGGAGATGAGCTCAACGGTCCTGGCGCAGGAGAATCAATATAAGCAACATCAATTGACATTTTCACCAGAACCAATTTCTTCCGTTAGCGCAATGCAAATGTCTCCGCGGTGTCGACAGTTCAACTGAAATTCGCAAGCAACAACAAGTCTAGAGCGTTTAGTTCAACAAGACCATCAACTTCCACCAATGCACTATAGCATACAAGCAAACAACAGGCCAATACCAGTAACCAAGCTTCAATAAGCTCCAACAAACGATACAGCACCGCAATACCAGCTCTGGAGCGCCAATCAAGCTCCTTCAGGACAATCGACCGAGACCAGCAACGAGACCAGTGGCCAGGCCAAGCACAAGCCGATACAGTGCAGATAGCACCAGGAATAAGCACCACCAAAGCCGCCAAAAGGCAAAACAAACCGAAACCACGCCGAGGAGCCAGCCACTTCCACGTCCAGCCAAATCGAACACCCCGAGACAGTGCGAGAAGAAGCCAAGAAGGGGCAGTGACCCCAGTAGACTCACTGACAGACCCACGCACGACTTTGACCAACGTAGACCTCCAGAATCAACGTCCCCAACCATCATCCAGAGCTACCTAGAGAGTAGCAGCTTGGCCACATGCGCCCAGAGCAAGTCATACATCATTCGGGTCATCCAGCAGACCATGAGCAAGCGTGGCACAGGGCCAATGGCCCAAGCCAGACAGGCAACTACCATCATCGACGATGAAAAACCGAAAGAGGTAACGACCCATCTGGGGACACCAAGCTCGGTTCCTACAGTCGTGGGAGCGATCCACACTATTTATATGTCTACATGAGGCCATGTATACCTTCCTAACAAATGCTCAGCAGAGCATGTGGAGCACGTAACTGCTAGCAGTGGGTCCTAGACGGCCAGTTATATCCTTCTATCAGTGCTGAAACAGCACCCGTATTGAGCAGCTTCAAGGTTTGCTCTCCAGTTATCCCCGAACATGTGCGAACTCGCCAGCTTGCAGGTCCCTTCCACGTACAGCAACACGACATGAACCAATAGAGCTAGCACGCCACCGTCTCCGCAATTCCCTGTCAGGGGCAACCAGCGTCATAGAGCAACGATAAGCTCGACCGCTGCTCATCCACATCCTCAGTACGCGACAGCCTGGGCAGACACCCCATCTGCTGTCAACTGTATCGCGCTTGCCATCGTTCACCCCATGGCGCGAGCATCTCCATTTGAGCAACAATGGCTCGCACTTTTGTCAAGGCTAGCTGTGCTACCCGCCAAACTCAGGTAAGGTAATTACTTAGCTTCCACTTATCATGACCGGCATCCTTGCTTTGAAGTCAATTTAGTAGACACGAGACCAACAGTCATCAGACAACAACGCGGCGACAACACAAAGTACTTCAGAGCCGCGGAGGGGCAGCGTTACCGCGCATAGCAGCTCTTCAACGAGTTTAGATAGTAGTTTCACGGGTCCCTTCCTCTGTGAGACTTGTACCGAAACCACGACCAGTCTAGTATGGTCGTATTATCACCTCATCCCGTGACGAGCAACTCACGGGTATCGCGAGCATGTTGCAGCTCGAACACATGTCGGCCCGTCCTCCAGCGATGCGCCCATCCTCTCAGTACAACACCTTCAGGCCAATAGAGGCGAGCAGCCTCTGGCACCCTAACACTTAGTCATCAATGGTACCTTCGGGCAGACCCGGAGATCATCCGTCATGTCATGCTGCAGAGTACTCATATCGTATCTAACTCATGTCGTCACGTCGCCACATGATATCTCTACTAGGAGACAGAGCTATGGAGGAGGCTGATAACCTTCTTGACGAGCGGTAGACCCAGCAGTCACCCTCGAAGACGTCCGCAGTATCAACACTAAGCCAGATAAGCCCTCTCGTACTGACATACGAGGCCAATACCAGGACTAAAAGTCCACCCACGGTGCGTGTTCGCACCGGTTACCCATAAGTCTCCGCCACAGGAGGGCGGATACACCTTCGACGCCTGCTGACTAGCAGTGGAACTAAGAGCTTGGCAGCGCCTTGCCTCACGAACTTAACCTTCCTTTCACATCTGTGGGATCTTCAGGCACCACCCAGTCGGGGTGACAGTGCCCTACAGCCTCTTCAATCAACCTTGCATGTTACTCGGTGTCACAGGACACTCGAGAGAGGTCGTAATGACTCTCATTCGCGCCAGCGAGAGACGAACCAAGCGCGTTTAGCACAATACTTGCGACCCGTCAGGTCAGCCAGCAACTAGAGACTCAGCCAGATGGAGGGTAGTGTCGATGCATCTCAACCCGTGGTTCACCCACTTCCTAGAGTCTCCACTTATCGTGGATTGTATCGTCGTTTACACTAAGCAAACGTTGCAGAGTTTCCGTATGCCCCTGAGACAGGTCTGTCTCCCGAGCACTCTGCTACCCATGTCCCGGACACTAGACAGCCAGCCTAGGTCGACAGTCATCAGCGGATGACCTAATCAACCGCGTATACTTATGCTACGTAGGAGCCGTGCCCGCGAGCAAGGGTTAGCCCAAGCAGTACACACCCGATGTTTAACCATCCGCCTCGGCCGAGCGAGTGAGTCCACCCGCAAGTACGAGAGACATCCCCAGCCGCCTGAGCAATGTCCAGCTACCGTCAATTGACAGCATCATGTAGTGATGCGACACACGATCGAGTGGCCAATGAGTCGTCGCTCATCTCGAAGCGGACAGTTCTAGTGCCGAATAGCCGTCACAGCAGTCAAGCCTTCGCAATGTCAGCCAGGCTTGTGACATAAGCTGTGCCGACAGTCATCTACTAGTGCAAGAAGCACTTCATAGTATCCTGAGTCAAGCGTACTCAGCCTAACACCCAACCTGTACCGGAAGGTAGGTTACCCATGTTCAGTCAGCACCGGTGCGCTTTAACGTTACATGTACATTTATAACTCGTCGAAACTACGTTCGTAGTTCATCCAATCGGTCTCACCAGGAGGTTAATCCTCGGTGGAGACGGCCAGTGAGCTGTGTCGAACAACGGAGCATCTTGCATGCTCTGAGTAGGCGCAGAGGCCAGGTAGGTTTTGTATAGCACATGAGTGTCTACAAGCCTTTGAGCTGTCGTTCGACATCTCTATTTTGCACCGCCTTGGCAGTTAGCCAGTATAGGGGTGTCGCTTACTTACATAGGGATCCCAACAACTTGATATATATCGCGATCCAGACCAGTAGGTCTGTGGACGGGTGGTAGTGGTCAGCTGAGCGTTGATCCACGGTGCGGTGAGTCTGAGGGAGTGCACGCCCGACGACAACACGGCTGTGTGTGACACCTTGGGACCGCCATCTAAGGTTCGGGTAATGGATGCTTTGCCGACGGGCTCTGCACACCTGAGCGTCCGGAAAGGCCATGTGGCAAGTACGGTTGTTACGGAGCATGTTCTGAGTCAGCTAGCGAGCATGTATGCTCCTAGCACACGAGTGTCGTTCAACACTCTTCTATTAAGCTATCAGGTCTGAGCCAGGCCGATTAACGGCGCTCGCTGACAGCGATTAGTCATGATTACACACCAGCGAGTTAGAGCTGAGCCCAGTCGGGTGCTCATCGCTGTGCTGTTGTCTTGAATGGTTGTGAGCCTAGGCCATCGTTCGATAGGTAAGCCCGACTCATTCATAAGCCGGAATACACGGCAGGCAGTCTATGATAGACTATGATGGAACATGAGCCGCAACGAGTCAGTGGGCCAGGGTTGAAACCCGCAGTCCGACACGTCATCCCGGAGATCGGTTGTGTTCGGAGCAGTACCGTCGTTTGAATGGTATATGTCCAAATGGTGGACGGGTTAGACCGGCCCCAAGACCACAGTTGGAGGCGATGGGGTGGCCAAGCTTACGGTTAGAGGCTTGACCGATGAGACCCTGCATCGAGGACCGAGTTGTCCTATAGATGAGTGTCAGTAATAGAGTAGCCTGCTACCTTAAGCTTTTGCTTAAGTGTGGTTGGATACGTCCCAAGAGACAGTCCCTTTTCAAAGACGTACAGCGTCATGCCATACGTGGCTATTATAGAGCCGTCAGAACAAACGCGCCTGACCAGTCTTTCGACAGGTTTGGTCGCTTCGTCTGGACCTTGAGCCCGACACGAAATGTTGCGCATGCACAGCGCAGTCATCTGTCGCCACAAATCGAACTAGTGTGGCTTTCTCCGGCTTCACCTTTACGTGAGCGCCGGGTGGTTCTCTTCCCAAACCCCTTTGAGCGCTTCAGACAGCTCAGATTTTACTCAGCAATGACCTTTTTTCTTCCGGTTTCGGGGGTTTTTTAGTCTTCACCAGGTGGTTTCTCTTTCTGATTCGATCAGTTTCTTCGCCGCCGCAGCAACTTCCCAATCATTGCCTACATGTGTTACGGCCGTCACTTAGACGACCGTGGAGGGGCAGTAACATCTACAACCCAGCCACCACATCAGTTCCTTCATCGCAGCAAGTACATCGGACAGCTTAGAGCCGAACGGTCGGCCGTGCGGTCCACATGTGGTGTCGGAATATCTTTTTGATATCTCAACATTATGACATCGAGCAACGACAGGTTCCGTCACATGTCGCGTCACCAGACGCAACAGCTCACCTTACATACTTTTGTCAAGGCTCATCTCTATCAAGATGACCCTTGGAGGGGCAGTGTGGTGTGACTCAGGTCACAACAGGTATTATCCTGCACATTTGGTGCAGGATTATGGCAGTATTCTCTCTAAAGTCTTTATTGGTTCCCTTGTGTCCAGGACTGACCACACTTGTTATCACTGAGATTGTGATTTTTCAGTAGGAGGATCCAGTGATTCCATGCAGCATAATCCCGTTTGTTAGGGGGATCCTTCAAAGCTGATATGTCCATGTTCTTAATAGCAGTAGAAGCTTCTGTCGCCACAATGGACTGATGTGAACAGGGTGCAGTTTATCTCACACTACATGAACAACTTCGCGGTTGCAGGAATTGACGGATATGGAGGCCTAGTATTGGACAAAAACGACAATGAGACGATAATCCACAAGAGTTTTCACGTGAATCTCTACGACGGGGAAGACAACCGAACTGAGCACCGGAATCTTGCCGCGATTGCAACCACACACCGTCTAGTTATCGCTAACGAGGATCCAGGAAAGGTCGTTTACTACGAGGTTCCACTTTCGTTCGTCACAAGCGTCACCAGCAAGGGCCGCGCTCTCTTCAGGAAGCACGGCCGCGTCTATCTCACAATGACAACACGCACCGGCCACCAACCTGCATTTCCAGATACCCGCAAGGATCAGCTGATGATTACTCTCCACGACCAGGATGAGGCCAAGCTCGCCGACAAGATCTCGAAGGCCCTTGAGGAAAAGGCATGGACGCTGGCCGAGAGGACCCGCAAGGAACAGCGGGCGGCATATGACCGGGTGTATGGCATCGGAGGAATCAAGAACAGACAGCAGCAACAGGCCAAGAGCGGCGACGCCCTCCTGGGGGCCTTCGACGACCTGACTACGCTCATGAAAGAAGCCCAGAGATTGGCTGATATGGCCAAGACGCTTCAAACCCAGCAGGCTGCGGCCCAGCAGTCCGACGGCAATGACCGGGACAAGGAGGAGCTCGCCTCCATGTTGGCCACGGCCGGTCTGGTGTCGCCCGTCACCAAGGACGTCTCGCGGGACTCCTACTACACAGACCTTGCCCGACAGCTGGCAGGGTTCCTCGCCGGGCCGCTCAAGGAGGCGAAGGGCATGCTGCAGGTCGTGGACGCGTACGCCATGTACAACCGCGCCAGGGGCACCGCGTTGGTGACCTCGGACGACTTCATGGCCGTGCTGAGGCTGTTCCCCGAGCTGGGGATCCCCATTGAGACTGTCCGACTCAGCAGCGGGGTCAGCGTCGTTCAGGACAGTGCAGTCGGCACCACTGCGTTGTTGGAGGCGGTAGAAGGGTATCTCGCGAGATTCGCTGGCAGCATGGAAGACTTGTCGACGCTTACGCCCGTTACAGCTGCGGCGTTGGCCGAGGAGGCGGGTGTGACTCCCATCCTCGCCAAGGAGGCGCTGCTGCTGGCTGAGAAGAAGGGGCTAGTTTGTAGGGACGACCATGTGGGTGTGGCGTTCTACTCGAACTTCATGCGCGGCGGGTGAGGTTGTTGTAGCATAAAGCGGGTCGCTCGAGCTGAACACCAGCGCCTCTGGTGTACTCTCACAGCAACACTCCCGTTGACAGCAAACCCATTAATACATAAAGTGCTGACGCCGTCAGAAGCAGAGGAACTGTGGCCTTCGAACAGGTACTTGCCATACAGGGGCGAGCTTTTTCTTCTGGGCGAGCACTTTCTCTGGACTGCAGGCACAATACGAATAGTTCCTAGTGCTAGAAGATAAGGTTGAGGGACACGCCAGCGGGTCTGGCAGTCCCGGCATGATGGCCGTCAGGGTGACATCTGGACACATTGGATTAAGACCTTGATTCACGTCGAATATGAAGAGTCACTTGTAGCCAACGACTCTCATACCATAGCAGCGGTGTGGCTGCCCGACCTGGGCTGTTAGACAAATCCGCAGTTTAATACCTACTGATTTGCCGACGACTATTCCAGCACCAAATGAAGCCAGCCTTCCTTATTTGTGTGATCGCGGTCATCGGTGTTATCACTGCGAAGAGCTCTGTCGTTGTTGAACATCCCGTAGGAACCCCTGTTGTCCACGGCTACCACTCGGACCAGCTCCTCGTCGGCTACGACAACGGGCTCGTCGCCTCATTCAATCCCCACGAAGGGAACCTTAGTTTGTCCGATACACATACTTCTTACTGCAGAATGGCGCCTCCGCCTCTCCGAGAAATCAATCGACGCCCTCGACGCCATTATGCCTGATCGCAACTACCTAGCCACCGTAGGAGACCAGGAGTACATCATTTCCCGCTTCGGCCACCTTTTGAACGTCTTCCCGGCTGGCACCACCGACCGTACCGGGCTGAAGCAGACTTACCGCCATCTCACGACGACGCCCTCCCACATCACTACCGTCGAGGGTGGCCTCGCCCTCCTGAGAGACAGCGATGACAGCAAGATCTTTGAGATCCCCACGATCGCCGTTTCTACCGATGCCCGCGTGCTCTCCCCCGACACCCACCACGCCATCCTCTGGGAGCCCGCCCAGCTCTGCACTATCACCCCTTCGGCCAGGTGTGTTGGCCTATCAGCTCCCGTCGATGACGTTAAGATCATGGGCAACTTTATCGTCACCGTGAGCTTCGGCACTCCCGCCACCGTCGTCGTCTACGACTTCGACCTGACCCAGCTCGACTCCAAGGACGTTCCCCACGCCCATGCGGTGTCCTTCGACGTGGCCCACCACACCCTCGCCCTCGTCTCAACCCAGGGCGGCTATGGATTCACCCTGACATCTGCCGGCACCCTCACCGCCTCTGCCCAGCATATGCCTGCCTTCGTGCTCTACGACACGGACGCCACGACCCTCACCGGCTACAGGTCCACCAACGGGTCACCCCGCGAGATATTCTCCCGTAATGTCACCGACCTCGCAGCCACTAAGGAGGCCTCGTCCTGCACGATCATTCCCACCAAGACACACGCTGCCACTGACCCCGTGTCGTTTGTGGCCGTATGCCACGACGACGCGGTCCAGGCCACCCTCCTCGTCTTCCGGGCAGATGTTCCCAAGGGAAGACTCGTCGCCAGAGTCGCCCTGCCCGGTCTGACTGATTCTGTGGAGTCGATCGCCCAACTCGTGATCTCAGACCCACTCGCAGTCAGTGCCACGCACTTTAAGGGCTTCTTTATGGCTGTGTCGTACATCGATACGTCTGCCCGCACCAGGGGCCGCCCCACCACCCTGGTCCTGGCCCTGCCCGCTAACGGCGACCCTGTACAAATCGGGGAACCTATGACCAGGAAGTACGTGCTCCCTGGTCCTCTCACGGCGATTACCGCCGCGGACCACGGAGCCGCCAGTGCCATGGCCGGCCACCATGTCGGCAAGGTCGGGTTCATCGCCGGCGGGCAGACTGGCCACGTCTCCTTTGTATCGGAAGACGAGCTGCTGACTGACTTCGGATTCAACCCGCCCCGCGGTGCCAAGATCGGCAAGAACTATAAGCTCGGCGACAAGCCTCTCGAGGCCACAGCCTTCAAGTTCGACCCTGCAACCTTTATCACCGAGCACAAGGCGTACTCGCGTCCGCAAAGCCTCTCTATCGGCCGCTCCGACTCGATCGATCACTTTGTCGTGGGTGCCCTGGGCGAGGCCAGTGTGGCCCTGATTGATGTCGGGCCGACCCACCATGCGATGGGTGTGGTGTCCAAGGAGGACTCCCTCGTACTGGGGACCGTGGCGATGGGGGCGGTACTCATGCTCGCTGGCGTGTTCGTATGGTCGCGGAGATAAATATTTTGTTTTCAACGGGGACATGCAGTTTGGTGGGCGTTATTGGTTCTCGGCGCGGTTTGGGGCAGGGCCCTGGGCCAGACGTGGGACAGTCGAATGGGTCGCAACACAAAATGCACCTCACCGAACTCGTCCTGCCGATCCTGTGGGTTACATGCTTCATCACACCGCTTTACTTCACCCGAGTATCCAGAGTAGGCGATCCGTACGTCCCAAAGGTCGCCAGACA
The DNA here is from genome assembly GCA_019828565.1 of Carpediemonas membranifera. Taxonomy (NCBI): domain Eukaryota; phylum Fornicata; genus Carpediemonas; species Carpediemonas membranifera. The sequence continues at coordinate 115,028 of JAHDYR010000009.1, forward strand.
CCGCATCGTGCTCGCAGGCCTTGGTGTGGTGATAAGTCTCACTATACAAGCCATATTACAACATTACACCGGAGATAACATCGTTTATAGCCTCCATCTCGCCTTTAACCCCCGTGCGATCATCGTCACTGCCGCTGTGATCCTCATCGCTTACCTCCCTTCAATCATCACCACCCTCACCGCCGGACAGCACTTCAGCCTCTCCATCAGCGCCATCCCCACTGCCCCGGGCCTCAGGGTCGTCCTATTCGCCCCCGTGTTCGAGGAGATCGTCTACCGAGCCCAGTGCATCGGGCCCTACATCATCGCCGGGGAGACACCGTGGGGAGCCATAGTGTATGCAAGCGCGGTGTTCGCAGTCTCACACGCCCATCACGTGGTTAACCTCAGGCTCCGCGGCTTCCCGTGGTCGCACTGTGTCTCCGTCGCCGCGTTCACCGCAGCATACACCGGACTGTTTGGCCTGTTCACGACAATGGTGCTGGTCAAGACACAGTCGACCCTGGCCTGTATCGTGGCCCACTCCCTCTGCAACTACCTCGGGCTGCCCGACCTGAGTGTGTTCAGAGGCTGGTGGGTGCTGGGGCAGCTGGTGGCGGTGGCGGTGAGCACCTATCTGTGTGTTCACGTCATGTAACGAGAGGTGATGGAAGGGGGCACCGGTCTTTGACCAACCACCCACAGCTGACAGACGCACCTGGATGGCCGTAGCCTTAACCTGCGTTCTTCGGATCATCTTGGCTGATGTCCGGTTCTGGTTCGACATTCTTCAGTAGTTCTGCTGCAGATGACTTTACATCGCCAGTTGTGCCCAAATGGGTTAGATGGGTGATGCTGCCTTCGAGGAGGAGAAGCTGGAGGCATGCCGCATCAAGTCGCTTGATGGTGACAAGCTTGCAGTTTTCCGACACGATGGGGAGATTATCGACATCAAGCGTCCGAGGAAGTTCAGCAAGATCCACCCCTGTGTTGGCCACTTCATCCTCTTGGACGTATCAACGATGGAACTCGCACACATCCTGAACGATCGCCAGACCAAGCTCCTGATGAAGAGCGAGCACTGGCCGGCTGAGTTTGCTCCCGAAGCCTCTGAGGATGAAGAGGCAGACCCATTTGAGGCGGGGAACCCCAACCAGAGGAAGTACGCCGAGGCGCACTCCGACGACGATGACTCAGACTTCTGAGGCCTGCCGCAGGCGATTTGTACACGGTGCTCCCCACCTTTCCTTAATTCATGCCTATTCTCACCGATTTAAAGATACGGCGTGATTAAATCTGCAAGGGCAAAACCATGCTGAGGACGCATCAAAAACAAACCATCAACGTCGTATGCCGTGAATAACAACTAATCAACATCAAAACCAATGGAATCCAGCTTATTGTAGCTGAACACTGCTCCTTCCCCCATGGGTCCGAAGTTTCCAGCCTTTTCAGCGACTACCGCCTTAGTTCGCTTTGAACCGCAGCATCTTCCGCTGTGCAGGCAACTTCTTCGCCAAATGAGGTACTTTCTCCAAGTATCTGTCAAGTGCTTCGAGTTTGTCTAGCTCCAATGTGAATGGCTCCCACGTGGCTTCCTCAGGAAGGTACCCTTCCCAAATAACATGCAGTAGCAGCTTCCGTCCCTCGAACTTGTGCTCGTTGATCTCCTCCACCACGTATTCGTCGTCTCGCTCCGCAGCAACCTGCTTCAGCTGATCGAGCGTCAAGCTTGTCTCGAACACCCTGAGCCTGTCAGCGTGGATGCTGTGGGTCTTCCCGGACGTCAGGTTACGGACACGATAAACGTTCGGGGACTTGTCTGGGCCTATGCACCACATCGGCCCGAGCAGAGTAGATCTCCTACCGGAGTTCGACGCCACCAGGACTGCGGTGTCTTGTAGCTCGATGTGATCGCGACTTGGCGACTCTCCATCACACAGTTGTTGCTGAACCACACGATTAACTTCAATCCTACGCCTAAAGAGCTCCAACGAGACTGTATCGTCACTCAACTCGTCAAGCGTCGAGTCTTGCTCCTGGTCGTACAGTACCGTCCACGGGGACATGCCCGTGGTACTATTCTTCGTCGAGTTAAGGATGAACTGAGCGTGTGGAATCAGTTTCGTCCAGTCACGTGTCTTGCACTCCGTCATCAGGCACTTCAGATGCTTCTTCAGTTCCGCGTTCTGACGTTCGACGACGCCTTGCGATGCCGGTCGGTGTCAGCCATTTATATATGAGATACGTATTTGATACGGTCTTGATCCGTCCAGCTCGACACCCTTGTGTCGAGCTCTCTTTGTAAAGTCTTTTTCCTTAGTGATCACAGTAAGCTTACTTCCAAACTAATGGATAAGGGACCTTTATGTACACAGCCTGAGATTCACGCAGTCCTCTCATTTGCCGAGAAATTGGATAAGCATGTTCGCGCGGGCGGAAAGAGGCGCTTGCTTAAGCGACTCGGACCCGCGGTGACCTCATACTGCAAGGCGATGGGTACTGATATTACCAGAAAGTATCAGGCCGCAAAACATCACGATGATGGCTCCAAAAGAACGAAGCACGAACGCGAGGACATCGTATTCCAGGCGATTGTGGACATTGTTAAGCCCTCCGATGCGATCCTTGAGCGCCGCCTTTTCGACCTATCGACCACTGGTATCGATATTGGCCGCCTATCTCTCTATATCGACCGCTTCGCTTCCCGCCGCCGTCTCATTGCACCCACGGGCAAGGATTCAGTCCTTCGCGGCCAGTTTTTGCGCGGAATCCAAGACGAAACGCTCAGAGAGGAGGTTTCTCACGCCTCCAAGGGTCTGTCACTTGACGCGACCTTTTCGACCGCCCTCCTGACATGTAAGCGTCTGGAGGAAGCAATCAAGCTCACTTCAACGTCCAAGCCTGCCCCTGCTCAAGAGCGCGAACGCTCTAAGCAGTCCGCTGTCCGCAAACGCCCCCCGCGTGAGCAGCGCGAGCCTCAGGATCAGCCGCGCCAAGACAAGCGGCAGCAACACCAGCCCCGCCAGTATCAGACGCACTTCCACCAGCAAGGCCAACGTCACGGTCAGCGTCAGCAGCAGACGCAACACCACGGTCACCAGCGAGACATCGTATGCTTTAACTGCGGCAGGCCGAACCACCGCGCTTTCGAATGCACCAGAGAGAAGGCCGTGTGCGCGAAGTGCGGCAAGTCGGGGCACCTAGACAAGTTCTGTCAGGTAAACCCCAGATCATGCTTCTCTGTCTCTGTTTCTACGTCGGCGGCTGAAGGCCAGCGCTCCCCTACCCGTCGTGAGTGCCGTCGTCCCTATGGGTAGCGACGAATCTACCACATGGCACCGTGTCTTATTCGACTGTGGTGCTGACATTTCTCTTGTCAACCCGGCTTCCGCCAGAGCGGCCGAGCTCATTCCGACGAAGCTCGCTGCACCCATTAAGATCAAGACTCCGGGTGGAACGATCGAGACTGATACGTGTTATGAGGTGCCGTTGAAGATGTGTAAGTCACCTTTCACCCCGAAAGGTCTATCCACCACAGTCTCCGCGTATGGGGTTGACTGTGCTTATGATCTCCTCTTGTCATATCAGACCATGGTCGAGTGGGGTATTCTCCCCAGCTTGTGTGAACCGTCTCAGTCTGACAATGAAGACGCCTTGGAGCCTTTCGTGCCAGAGCCTGAGCCGCTCCAGGCGTATACTCTGTCTTCGGACTACACTCTCACTCATGACCGCATCCTCGCAGCTTATGCTCATTGCTTTGATGCTCGAGAAGGGTTCTCAGCATTAGAGCCATACGACCTCGTACTCAAGGAGGACCGCGTCGTCGCCACGAGATCCAATTACATACCGTACCAGAAGCAGGGCCTGTTCGACGAGCACGTCAACGAACTACTGTCGAAGAAATACATCGAGGCCAGCTTCTCGCCATACTCTTCTCCAGCATTGCTCGTCCCCAAGGGCAAGGACAAGACCAGGATGGTCGTAGACTTCCGCAGAATCAATGATTTGACCACGCCATTCGACTATCCGATCCCCGAGGTTAACACGTGCTTGACCAGGCTTGCTGGTGCCAAGGTCTTCGCCACTCTCGACCTCTCGAAAGGGTATCACCAGGTCGAGCTGACCGAGCGTTCTAGGCAATACACGGCGTTTATGACCCCCCGTGGGAAGTTCCAATACACCGGAATGCCGTTCGGCCTGAAGAACGCTGGCGCGCACTTTCAGTACACGATTGAGCGCGGGTTCCAGGACCTCTTAGGCGACGCCTGCATTATATATATAGATGACATTATCATCTTTGGACGCTCGGAGCAGGAATATCTGGCCAACCTCGCTAAGGTGCTCCGCCGATGTGACGAGCTCAAGCTATCGTTGAACAAGGAGAAGTCGCATTTCGGCCTAGCCGAAGTGGAGTTCCTAGGATGGGTTGTGTCCGGCTCGGGTTTCCGGATTGCTCCAGACAGGATCCGCGATGTAGAAGGCCTGCGGCTACCGAAGACGAAGAAGGCCACGCAGGCCCTTATGGGATTCCTCAACTTTATGAGAGACTTTGTTCCTAACTTCTCCGAGCTTATCCGACCGTTAGCCCGGGCGGCAAGCGGCAAGGAGGCTCCGGACGGATTACCTCAGGCAGAGGCGCTGGCCAAGGTTAAGGACCGCCTCTGCCACGCACCGGCACTCGAGCACTTTGACGTTTCGAAGGATCATGTGGTCATGACAGACGCGTCTGATCTCGGGATCGGGGGTGTTCTCCTCCAGGACGGCAAGCCGGTGTGTTATATGTCCCACGCGTTCTCAGATGTGCAGACGCGTTGGAGCACGATCGAACAGGAAGCGTATGCGATTGTCACCGCCCTCCAGAGGTGGCGCCGTTTCCTGTGCTGGACGTCGTTTACTCTCCTCACTGACCACCGGAACCTGGTCTACATGTCACGATCGTCTAACGCAAAAGTCCAGCGTTGGTACGAGTCAATCGCAGACCTAGACTTCACAGTGAAGCATGTGGCCGGGGTTGACAACGGAGCGGCGGACGGGCTGAGTCGAGTCTTCTCCGCAACTGCCAGACAGGCAACAGCTACCGATGACGAGATCCAGGCAGCTCATATGCACGGCCAGGCCCACCTCCCGGTTTATACGACGGTAGAGTGGCTGAGATCTAACGGGCTCCGGGCTCCAGTGGATAGGGTAGCGCGGGTCATGGATCGTTGCCCCGTGTGCCAACTTACCGCCAAGCCGGCCGAGGCGTCCAGACCGTACCTCCACACGGCGAGCCTGCGACCGTTCCAGCGGGTAGCCATGGATACTATTGGCCCCCTACCAGAGTCTCGCGGGTACAAGTTCATCTTAGTTATTATTGATATGGCCTCGCGGTGGACCGAGCTCGTCCCACTCAAGTCCACAAGGGCGGACGAAGCTGTGACTGCCTTCGTCAACGGATGGATTCTCCGGTACGGCGTGCCCAGAGTTCTACAGACAGACGGTGGCAAGCAGTTCGTCAACAAGCTATTCACAGATCTATCGGTGCGCGTAGGGTTTGCTACTCACGTCACCACCCCGTACCATCCACAGTCAAACGGCATTGTGGAACGGGCGAACAGCCGCATTGAGCGCATTTTACGCAACAGGCAATACCAGCTTCGGAGCGAGTTGTGGTCAGACTCCCTCCCTGTCGCGCAGTATATCGTCAACGCGTCTCCCCACACCGCGACACGCTTAACACCGGCCGAGGTCATCTTCGGTAGCGATTTCCGTGTCCCGGCAGACGTGATGATGGCAGACGTCCAGAGTATGGCTGGACAGCCCAGCAGTAATGTTCAAGCAGCTCAGTTAGCCCGAGACTTGGCAGAGGCGAGAATCAAGGTCATGCACCAAGATGCGCTAGACAAAGTGTCAGCAACGACACCTATCTCGTCCGACTATGTGTTGGTCAAGTACCCGAATGGACCGCCGTCCAAGTTGGCGTCAGGATGGCGAGGGCCTATGAAGCTAGTGCGTCCTATCGTGAGGCAGAACCTCACGGTGGGCTATGTCGTCAAGGATGTCAACACAAAGAAGGAGTTCCAAGTCGCCTCGGAGAGAGTTCGCGCCTTTATGGGTGAGTTGTCCGAGCAACGGGCTCAGGAACTCGCGGCAGTCACGCTCGGTGAATATCTGGTCGAGTCCATACTAGAGTCGACGAGTGAGGCCAGGATGAGAGACAGGAAGTTCCGGGTTAGATGGCTGGGATATGAGCCGTCAGAGGACACATGGGAACCATATGGGAATGTCAAGGGTTGTGAAGCACTGGATGTATTCCTGGGAAGGGCCAAGTAAATGGCGCCCAGAGAGAGTCACAATCTGATTTATTCAATGGCACCAAGGCTGTCACCAAGCTCAAAGAAGATGCCGTCATGCTCCCAGCGCCGACGAACGCGACGCCATAAGTTATGCTCGTTGAGATAACGAGTGACAGGCATGGTGCGGCAAAGATCCTGGGTCAGGAAGGTCAGTGACGGCAGCGGATAGCCCGAAAACTGGACGAGCAGGATGAACGACTCCTCCTGGCGGGCGTTCTCGTAGAGCTCGATGTGCTCTTTGACCTCCACCACACCGTACGCGGCGGACGTGTCCGTGAGCTGGAGCGTGAACAGCTCCTTGTTCATGGCAAGCTCCATAGCCGGGAGATGCTCAAGCCGGACACAGGTCCAATAGGCCCGAACGAAGTCGCGGGAGCGGGTGGCGGTCAGGCGCGAGGCACCGCGGTTCTCAGCCGCCATAAGCAGCGAGAACATGGCTGGGTGTCGGCCTGCCATCACCACGCGCTTGAGGAGGTCCACCACCACATCACGAGAGACCGTGGCACCCGGCTCTCGAGTGCGCTTCAGCGCCAGGAGGGCTCCCTCAGCTGTGGCGACGTGGTTTGTGGCAAACCGGTCGCTCGTCCCGCCCTGGACCAGAGCCGCGGCTACGGCGCGAGTGTCTTGGACACCCTCCATGGAGCGCTGGAGAGCGCACCCGATGGCCGTCACCTCCGCGAACCGACGAAGGATGTCGGCAGAGACGTAAGCAGCCGTGACCTCGGTCATAGCGCTGCCGAAGAGCTTCCCGGTCTGAACTCGGTCGAGGAGGGCTGTGAAATTGACTTCGAAGCAGTTGGAGAAGCGAGCAGTGCTGATCTCCGCAAAGGTGGTGCGGAAGGTCTCGACCTGACGCTGCTCGCGTGCCGGAAGAGGTTCGGCGGACTCGGTCGGCTCGGCGACGGTCACAATGGCCCGAGGGGTTTCGACATTGGCGCGGTAACGGGTCTGTCGGTGGAATGGGCGGACGGGGACCTCGACGACACGCTGGTTGAACTCAGCGCCCAGCTCGCTCGTGCGGGTGATTGTTGTCTGAGCAGATTCGGGATGGCAGTCGGTGATGTGCCGTCCGGAGCGTCGAGGTCGGAGAACAGTGCGATCGGGAGCTGAACCAGCTTCTTGGTGCGAAATGGCATCACCATCGGTGGTCTCAGCGGTGTTGTCAGTGGATGGAGGCGTGTGAGAACCCTCAGTAGCTTCCTGGGAGCCGTCACCATTCAGCAGCTCGACATGCTTTCGCTTCAAGGCCTGAAGATCGGAGATGAGCACACCAGTAGGATTGGCCGTCATATACTGGTCGATTGCAGCAAAGAGTTCCTCCTCTACGTTTGTCATAGCGCCGTTTGAAATCTGGGAGGCGTCCCAGATTTGATTTACATGTATACATGAGTTATATAATCTCAGGAGGACACCCACCGCGCAAGTTACAGACGCTGAGCACGCCTGTATAGCCAATACTGGACAAGGGACAGCCGTTCACGTATTCTCTCGCGCGTTTTATGCCGAGACGAGATCTCGAGGAAAAGGGGAAGAAAAACACCTCCAAGAAGTGATAATGGACAAAGTTTATACGAAGAACGTGGTTTTGATGTTGGTTATTCATGATGGAGCTCGTATTCTGGGCACAAGAAGTCCGAGCGGAGACGAAGAGAAGAAAACTCCCGTATCTCGCCAAGGAAGCGGAATTGGAGCTAGTTAACTGCATTTTTGAAGCCTATGTAAGAAATAGCGGAAGAGGAGCACAAACCGCCAACTATTCCGAATCAAGCCGAATGCATGACATAACCTGCACGGTTTGATGCAATCAGACAGAACACTGGTATGTATCGACTACTAGGAGGGGCAGGATCCCCAGGTAAGATACCCATGACACAGCGCGCTTATTTAGTGGTACCACGAGTCTTTTCGAATCTGTAGAATCTTTGCGCAATCTAGAAAATCTTTAGAGAATTTCCGTGGGTGGACTCCACGCCGGGCGATGGCTTAGGACGCTATGTCGTCAGCCTAGTCAACGGATACTATCCGGCGTACACGCAAGTCCCGTGTGCGCGACGGTCAGCCCTCTAAGTTGAACTTAGTTGGCATCCCCGGATCACTGGTCATTCCCCAGCGATCGACGGTTATAGGGTCAGCACTCTTGGGCTGTTCCCCCAAGACCTGATTAACAATGGTATCCTTTTCGTGATGCTCTTAACAGAGCATGGGGGGGAAGTGTCAGCCATTTATATATGAGATACGTATTTGATACGGTCTTGATCCGTCCAGCTCGACACCCTTGTGTCGAGCTCTCTTTGTAAAGTCTTTTTCCTTAGTGATCACATCGGTACGGCGTACCGATATGATGTTTCATCGATAGCTTCTCCACCATGGTGTCGACGAGCTGATTTCGGTATTGGGACCCACCGTCTGAATGGATTAAACGGGGTATACCGTAGTGGGCGACCCATTGTAATAGGGCCTCAGCTGCCTCTGCCGCAGTCGTGGAGTGGGTGGGGTATAACATCGTAAGCTTGGAGAACGTGTCGATGGCCACCACGATGTGGCGGTAACCGCCGCCAGATTCAGGTAGGGGTCCAACAGTGTCTACTTGTACTACGTCAAATGGAAGGCGTCCCATCGTCGAATGCCGGTCCTGCGGCACTCGCTCAGCTGTCTGCCGATGGACTTGGCAGACCGGGCAGGCCTTGACGAACTGTTTCACCTCATTGTACATCCCCTTCCACGTCTCTCCTTTTTCAATCAGGCGTTGTAGGGTAGCCCGAATGCCCAGATGTCCTTGTAAACCCCCATGTATGCTTTCGATCAGGTCAGTATGGCTCGTATCGGCACTTTGTAGGTGTACTAGACGGGACAAGCCGTCTGCACCGCCGTTGGCCACTCCTGGTACGTGTTCCACGGAATAGTTGAACCGTGCCATGGCCAGATGCCACCTAACCACCTTAGCGTTGGCAGAGGTGGCCAGGTAGAGCAGATTTTTGTGGTCAGTGCGCACAACGAACTCTCGTCCGATCAGTAGTCGCTCTGCCTTCTGCATTGCGAAATAAATCGCGAACGCCTCCTTCTCATACGTCGACCATCGGCGTTGGGTAGCGTCGAATGTCTTCGAGTAAAAGGCGATCGGACTAGGACCTGACGCGGATTCTTGCATCAGTACGGCACCTGCTGCGACATCACTTGCGTCGGTCTGCAATATCAGCTTCGACCCAGGCTTGGGGTGTACGAGCATTCTGTTGTCCAGCAGGCAGGTCTTGACGCGCTCAAATGCGTCTTGTTGGTCTGGTCCCCACTAAAACTTCCTGTTGGCCCGGGTGAGGGCCGCAAGGGGCTCAGTTATGTCCGCGTAGCGCTCAATCATGGGGCGGAAGTAGTTAACAGTCCCCAAGAGCGTACGAAGCGTCGACAGGTCACGGGGGGGTGCAAGATCGTGAATTCCTTGCAGGCGATCCTCTGCGATCCTCTTGCCGTCGGCGCTAACGGTCCATCCTAGATAATCGATCTCGGACGCAGCGAAGATGCACTTCTTCGCATTGAGACGGAGTCCTCGAGTGTGGAGTTTTCCGAGAACGGTCTCCAGGCGACGTAGAAATTCGGTTTTGTCCCGGCCGTAGACCACTACGTCGTCCACGTACACCAAACAGTCGGTGTACACGCTGCTTCCTAGCGCTGCCTCCAGGGCTCGTTGGCAGTACGCTGCAGCATTTTTTAGCCCAAAGGGCATCCTCGTATAACAGTATTTGACACCGTCAACGATAAAGGCCGTCATATCCTGGCATTCGTGTTTCAAGGGGATTTGAAGAAACGCCTTGCTCAAATCAAGGGCTGCAAAGTATGAGTTGCCCTGCAGCCTCTCTACGAGGTCGTCTATTAGAGGCAAGGGGTGGGTCAGGTCAGTCGTGATCTCGTTCAGACGTCTAAAGTCAAGGCACATGCGACGTGTACGGTCCCGCTTCCAAGCTAACACAACCGGGTTGTTGTACTGGCTCTCGGAACGTCTTATAACCGCCATGTTGCAAAGCTCCTCGACCTGTCGCTTCATCTCTTCCACTTCGCCCTCGCCGTAGCGGTAGGGCGGTACGTTGACCACTCTGTCATGTCGAAGGTCCAACCCGAATGGCTCCACATCGGCCGGCTCATCAATACCTCCGAACAACCCCCCTAGCTTCGCTAACACCTCTTCGACCTCCACGGTCAGGTCCATTATCACCGGCTTGGCATCATTGGTCTTCTGCGCGCTCGACAGGTAGACTTCTTCGTCAAACTCATCGCCCTCCAGCTCCAGGAACGTCTTGGTCCCTTCTCCAGCTGTTGGTAGGTGGATTTCCACCAAGCCCAAGGCCGTTAGCGTCGGGAATCCGAACACTATCTGCGGCTTAAGCCTCGGTAGGATGTAGAGTACTAGCTTCGCCGTAGTACGGCGTCCTGTCTTCGGAATAACTCCTAGATCGATGTTGACTTCGATCATCTCATGCACGTTGTAAACCGTCCCGCCTTGCAATCGAACCTTCACGTTTGTGGGGATAATTTCATCCGCGAACCCCAACTCGTCGATCAACGTCTTGTCGACAAAATCTGCGTCGGCCCCGGTGTCTAGCAATGTGTTAACGTCGCGACCGTCTACACACACCACGGCTTCAGGACGCTTCGCGGTCCCCTGGGCGACCAAAGAGGAAGAAGACAGAGAGAAACAAGCCTGAGTTTTTACACCCTTCTTGCGTTCGTCCCTCTGCTTCTTCCAGCACTTTGTGGCATCGTGGCCCACCTTGTTGCAGTAGGGGCACTTGGTAGACGCCTTGTCTTCATGCTTCTTCTTGGTCTTCTCGCCCTTCGACTCAACTGACTGACGCTGCGCCTCACGTCTACCCTTCTCAGCCTCCAGGGCTTGCTCAAAAGCCACCTTCATGGTCTCCTCCAGATCCTTGCTCTTCTTCTTGGCGCCGATTCGCTCTCTCAGGACTTGATAGCGGACTCCAGCGACGAACGCCTCCACGAGTTGCTTGGCTTGAGGCTGCAGCTCGCCGAAGTAGGAACACGTCTCCTTGAATGTCAGCACGTAATCGGCCATGTTCTCGACGAGATTGCCCGACTCGGGGCAATTCAGCTTCTTCAGCCATTCGATGGCCTCTAGCTCGTCGAGAGGTTGGAACATCTTGTTAATCAGGTCGATAAACTCCTCGTTCCACTCCGTCTCACGATCGGGGTCATGCTCATCCATCGGTTCATCCACCACCTGGAGAAAAGAGCCCAGCATGGGAGAACGGCACTTAAACGTTTCGAGCACTTCGTTTGACACCAGGTCGAAAATAGCAATCGGATCACGGCACCTAGCGGCATAAGCACGCCAGGACTTAACCATATGGCGCCACTCCGCCACAGAGACCTTATTAAGGTAGGGTGCGTAGTTCAGCACTGTTTCCGGTACTACCATGGCAATATATATTGTTGCAGCAGGAAACACAGAGAGTGATTTAATTGATCCGGGGTAAATCAGTCATCAATTGATTACAGACCTTCTTTCGAGAAGCCCAACCTTTCCTCTTTACTAAGCTTTGTCGAGAAGTACCAAGAGTACGTCCGTCTACACCATAAGAGACGGCTTCTCCAGCGTTTCAGCCCCGCTGTTAAGTCTTATCTACGCGTCAAGGGAATGGACATCGTCAGCGAGTTCGAGAAGGCGAGCCTAGACGCCGAAGGCTAACCGAAGCCCAAGGACCTGGAGGGATCTCGATTTCTTTAAGGTCGTCGCGTCGGCCTTCAATCCATCCCAGACAACCTTACTGCTTGACTACTTCTCCATCAACGTCCATGGCCTCGACATCGGCCGATTCTCCCAATATGCCGAGAAGTTCCAGTCGCGTGTCAGCATCCTGCAACCCCCCTTCTCCGACAACGCCCTGCGCGACCTCTTTGTGCGAGGTGTCACGGACGAATACCTGCGTCGCGACATCGAAGCCACCACTCCCGGGATGTCACTCCAAGAGACGATACTGAGTTCCCTGGCTCGCCCCCGCAAGAAATCGGGCCATCGAAAGATTGCCGTCCCCGATCGTTCCGATCGATTCGACCGAACCAGCCCCTCCAAACAGGCATCTCCCAAGCACGACGCACCTTCCGGTGTCATCTCCAAGCCTCGCAATCCGACACAGGATTCATCGTCCTTAACCTGCCACAACTGCGGAAAACGGGGCCACAAATCACCAGATTGCCGCAATCCTAAGACCAGATGCACAGCATGCAACAGAGAAGGACACATGGCCAAGTTCTGTCGCAAGACAGGTACTGTAAACGGCCAGGAGTGCTCCAACCATTGTTTCACCGCTAAGAGCGTCCAACCTTCCCTTCCAGTATGCAGAGCGGTATTAGAGAAGAAGCAGGTATCAGTTCTTCTCGATTCTGGTTCCGACGTCACAGTAGTGGCACCCAGAGTCTTAACGTCACAAGAGAGAACACCAGTTTCTCGTACCATCCATACCATGGGTGGAACTTGCTCCGTAACAGAACAAGTGGAGTTGTCTCTCTATTTAGAGGTATCTCCCTTCACTCCGCACGGCTGCCAGTTCCCTACCACCGCCTTAGTGCTCGACAGCGAGTTTGATATCATCCTGGGCTACGCAGACATGTGCGCCCTTGGTATCCTGCCGTCCATCACGTCGATCCAACTCGCAGACAACGAATCGATCGATCAACTCATGACTCCGGACACCCCTGAGTTCGTCGAACAGTCATACCAGATGTCCACCCGCGCTCAAGCAAGCCAAGCCTCTCCTCCTCGAATACCGAGATGTGTTCCAAGAGAGGCCTGAGCCGAGTGCCCTTGAACCTTACGACCTCGTACTCACGGAGAACAAGGTGGTTAACGCTCGTCCGTACTTCGTCACCCCACCGAAGCTTCCCATAGTACAGGAGCATCTCGACAAGCTCCTAGCCAAGCGCTTCATCGAGAAATCTATGTCCCCGTACTCATCTCCTTCGATCATCGTCCCGAAGATTTCTTCGAGTGCGAAAGCGCCCGTAAGGCCGTGCAGTCCGCTGTGCGCCGCGGTTATCTTGCAGACGTTCGTTCCCGTCGCCACCGCCACGCCGGGCGCCTTCGTGAGGACCAAGCACGCCGAATGGTGCCGCGACAGGCTGTTCTGGACGCTGTCAGCGCGGAGGCCGTTGTCGACGCCGAGGGCTCCGAGGCCACTCCTCACTCGGTTGCCGCTGACCAGGAGGATCAGACGAGCCTGGCGGATACCCCTTCCAGCGCCTCGGAGGACTCAGACGATGCGACTGACACCTCGGACGTGGCTGAGCTCCCGGACGATGCGCCCCCGCAGGACCTGGCCGGGCACATCGACCGCCTGTGGAGCCACTTCTATAACTTCATTGACGGTCCGTCAGCCCTGCTCAAGGAGCTTAACCAGGGTAACCTCTTCGCGTTCAACCCTGATATCCGAACCCATCAGGCTATCTTGCTTGTCTCTCGCGTGGCCAACCTGTTGGCCGCTTGGGCACGGAAGAAAAATGTCTCGACAGACAGCGACTCGGCCATCGTGCGTCGGTTCCTGGCTGTCTATCTGGGCACGCCCCACCTGTGGTCGACAGCACGTTGCCCCAACGGATACAGCATCCCAGGTTCCAACGTGGATATCGTCTGGCGGGCAGTCTGCCACGGCGCTCACCCGAGCCTGTTCCGGCTCCTTGTGGGTGCCGAGGCACATGGCCTTCGCGCGTGTGACTCACGCGCATTCCTCCGGAGCTACCGTGAAGCTCTCGAGGAGGGATGGTCCAACTCCGCTAACTCAGGCCTTTCCGCCGCGGATCATCTTGAGGCCGCCATCTCCTCGGTCCAGCTTGGCCCGCCTGGGAACCTTGGACTCTGCGAGGGAGTTACCGTCAGTGTCGACACGCTGACTCTTCTCGAGTACTCCGAGCCCGGTCGCCGCTACGAGCTCTCCGGCGTCCTAGGTTACTTCGAGGGAGAGGATCGCATTCTCCTTGAGTACACAGGGTTCGAAGGTCGACCCACAATCGTGACTCCCGACGAAGACTTGACCCATCGCTATGGGCGCTCGGTCCATCAACTCACCATTCCCGACGACTTTGTCTTCAATACTTGCGCTCCTGCCGCTTAATAAAGGACTACTGGTGTGGCATTTACCTGCCAACACGCTTCAAGAATATGTCCAGAGCCTCACAGTCTTTGACATTGGAGTAGGGCTCCCAGGAGTCCTCCCCAGGCTCGTAGTTGGTCCATCTAACCAGGAACCTGCGCTTTGAGACAACTTTCTCCTTGGTCGAGTATCTCTTCAACCAAATACTCTGAGTTTGACGTCGCAGCCAGCCTCTGGGCCTTATCACGCGATATGTCGCCCACGAATGTCCGAACCCTCTCGGCTGGGATCTTCAATTCCTTCGCGGGGTTGTTGATATCCCGAACCATGTAAGCTATCAACGCAGAGTCTCGCATGACTGGTCGTACCAGCTCCATCGGTCCGCGCCAGCCTGCGGACAGCTTAGACGGCGGACGATTCGGGTACTTAACTAGCACGTAGGGTGACGTAATGGGAGTCTGCCCTGACGCTGCCTGCATCGCGTCGTCGCGCATAGCTTGGATCCGCGCTGCGGCTAGATCACGTGCCATCTGCACTGCTTCCAACAGGTCCTGCGCCGGTCGCGAGTCCGACTCAGTCGTGACCAACACTTCGCCCGGGACCGTGAACGCTGTTCCGTAAATGATCTCATAGGGGGTCAGACGGGTCGCCGCTCGGGGTGCCGAGTTGACCAGGAAACGCGCCACGGGGAGGGACTCGACCCAATCCTCGGACTCAAGCTCGTATTTGCGAGCCTTGAGGATGCGGAGTACAGTGGCGTTAGCCCGCTCCACCAGCCCATTCGATTGGGGGTGGTATGCCGTGGTAATATGTGGCGTAAACCCGACCCGCACCGCGAGCTCTCGAAACAGCTTGTTGTCGAACTGGCTGCCACCGTCAGTTTGCAAGACCTTGGGTGCGCCGTACCGCAGCACCCATGAGTCGGTGAACGCTCTAACAGCCTCATCCGCTCGGGTAGACCGGAGCGCAACCAGCTCGGTCAGGCGGGAGGCCATATCGACGACAACCAGTATAAACCTGTAGCCGTTATACTCGGGCAACGGCCCGATGGTGTCCATCGCCACACTCTCGAAAGGCTTAAGTAGCTGTGTGGAGGTAAGGACGTGAGGCCTTAGTCGGTCTGTTAGTCTGTTGACATATGGGACAGGCCTTGATCACCTCAGCGACCCGCTTGACCGGAGCCTTAAGGCCCAGGGTGCGCAAGCGCTCGAGGGTCGTATAGATGGGTAGATGGGCATTGCCCAGGAGGTGAGTAGCTGAGATCTGATCATTCGTCGCTGTTGCGGTCATGGCATAAACGCGGCTCAGTCCATCCGCGGCGCCGTTGTCGGCGCCGGGCACATGCTTGATGGTGAACTGCAGGTCGCTAATCGACTCGTACCACCGCTGCACTTTCGCGTTGGTCGAACGTGACATATAGACAAGGTTGCGGTGATCGGTACGCAGTGTAAACGGTTTCCAGCAAAGGAAGCGGCGCCAACGCTGGAGTGCAGAGACGATGGCGAACGCCTCTTGTTCAATGGTGCTCCAGCGCGTCTGTACATCCGTGAAGGCACGCGACATATAACAGACGTGCCGACCGTCCTGCAGCAGAACACCGCCATAGCCGAGATCAGAAGCGTCTGTCATTATCTTTACGCTTTAAATAGGGGGCTACGAAAAGGTCGGGAACTTGGAATTGCATGGATCCAGTAATTACTGTGGTGCAACCCAGATGAAGAGGAAGTGATTTAAAGAGTCAACCCTCGGTGGGGAAAAGGGCTAAAACTAAAATATCAATTAAACGCACTACAGCGAGCTAGGAAGTTGAACTTCCCAAGGGTCCGCCTCAGCTCTCGTATATCTGACGGGGGTGGCAGCTCGAGCATGGGCTGCTTGCGCTTATCCGAGATACGAGAGCCCTCATTATTGACAACGAAACCGAACGCCTCTGTCTCAGGCGCGCCGAGAGTGCACTTCTCCGCCTTGAGGCGGAGGCGGCAGGCCCGAAGGGCCTCGAACAGCTGTCTAGTGCGACCCAAGTACAGCTCGGGCGAGTCAGCGTAGTTGAGGATGTCGTCGACATAGACGCTCTTGCCAGGCACGTCTCTGAGCGCCGTGTCCATGGCCCTCTGGAAGCGACCAGGGGCGTTGGCCAGCCCGAACGGGAGCCTGCGGTACTCATACTGTCCACCGGGCACGACGAATGAGGTTAGGGGCATTGCTTCCGGGGCGAGCCACATCTGGTTGTAACCAGAACGAAGGTCGAAACTGCCGAAGAAAGACGAACCCGCCGCCGCGTTCAGGAAGTCCCTCATGTCTGGAAGGGGGTATGCGTCCTTGGCTGATGCGTCATTAAGGGGGTTGTATGCGACGCAGAAACGCTTCTCCCCTCCCTTCTTATCCGCCAGGACATGGGGGCACGCGACGGGGCTAGTGCTCGGCTGGACGATTCCGTCCCGCAGGAGGCGATCGATCTCCTTCTGGACCATCTCGAGATACCCCTTGACAGGTCGGGGCGAGGCCTTGGTCGTGAAGGGGGCGATCAGCTCGATGGTGAAGGCTGGAAGGGTGGAGCCCTCGGCCGGTAGGACGGGGTCGAAAAGCTCGCGGAACTCATGGACTAATGCAGTTAGCTCGTCGTGGAGGGGGCCCTCGGGTATAGTAATCTTAGAGAGCTCGGCAGCGATCCGCACCTCCACGTCGCTGGTGTCCGTTGTGTCACCCTCGAAGTCGAGGAATCCGACAGGGTTGATGTCATCATCATCCTCGACGGGCGTGTCGGATGGGATGATCAGGGTGGTGTCCGTGAGGAGACCAACCTCCCGCAGGATGTCTCGTCCCAGCAGGATGGAGTGACCCTTCCCATGCAACACGTGGAACGGCCACTCGAGGGACACCTGGGTGTTGGCGCCGGGCATCCTAATCGGCAGTTGGCGAATGTCCGCGGTCGTCGGCTCCTGGTTCGCGTCGCGGATAACCGCCTTACCCGAACAGGGGACGGGGTTGGCTCGCAGGAGTACATCACGCGTTCCCTTGGACATACAAGACACAGCAGCGCCCGTGTCTAGCTCGGCCTTGGTCTTCACTCCGTTCAGAGTGATGTCGATGATGATCGCTTGACGGTCGACACCCCAGACCTGTCTAACTACGGCCTCTGGACCGTCCATGTCGGTAGCAGCGACTTGGTGGGCGACCATGTTAGGGAACTGGGCCTTCGGAGGGTTGCTGCGCAAGGCCATTGGATGGGACTTGACCCTCGGAGGTTGCTGGATGGATGGTTGCTGAGGGGCCGGCTTCGTGATATCAGCCGTGTTGGCCCTGCCCATGACGAGCGAGCAGACGTCAGGCTTGTGGGAACCCCAGCGCTTATGGTGTTGGCACCACGTCATGCCCTCGAAGGGGGGGTTAGCCGGGTTGCACCAACGTTCGGCGAACTTGGCGTTGACGTGGGTGTCGTCCTTTGAACCCAAAAGGGCCTTATGGTCGCCCTGCTTACGGGCGTCCTTACGTGGCACGGCGGGGGGCTTCGGAGTAGCCTCGGCCTTAACCTGCCCACGAGGGGGATGAACCAATGATGCAGGCGCAGGGGTAGCCGGGAGTGGCACGACGGTACGCGTCGGTGCGGCAACAGGCAGGCTGGGGGCGGCCTGATACGTCATTGCGCGGCGACGCGCGGTCTCCACGGCACGCAGCTCGGCGATGAAGTCGACGGCCAGCTGCGTGACGTCAGTGTTCTTGCGGAGCGCCGCCAGACACTCATGCGCCTGCCTAATGCTGGCAGGCGCCTCCTTGAGAGTCGCGGTGAAGGTGCGCAAGACAGCAGCGGGGGAAAGAATCCCCGTGGGGTCCAGCCAGACCCGGGCCTGTTCAAAGGCCGTCACTACGGCCGATATAGCCAGGTCGGGGCTGGGGGGAAGGCTGCCGCGCCAGAGGGCCAGACCCTTTGCTAGCAGTCGCGCTGAAGGAGAGTCGGATCGGCCAAGGTGAACGCAGCGGCCACGATGGCCTTCAGGCGATCAAAATCAGCCTGAGTGGCCGCCAGCTCCACTGAGAGGGCTGCCTGGGACGTGAGCGGAAAAGCCGCACGGGTGGCCCAGGCCTGGTGGAGCGGGAGGATGTTGGTGAGGCGAGAGTCGAGCCGCATCGCCGGCAGCAGATGGCTAACGCCGCACATGGGACTCTCTGCCATGGGATGAGCAAGCTTAAACCGCTCGTATGCCTCCAGGTAGGTCCGCCACTGATCTTCGCCAAGACCGGCGAGTGAGAGCGGGCAACGAGGACGCTTAACGGCTACCATTGGTGAGGAGCCCGAAGACTGCCGCAAGACAGCGGCTAGGCGTGCTTGAGCCTCAAGAACGTCAATACGGGCCTGAAGTTCCTCTGGAGTAGCGGGAGCTGCCGGAACTGGCGAATCCGGCAGCGTGGGAAGTCCGTCAAAGTTAAGAGGACTTACTTGCATATCGGACAACGCTAATGAATTCATTGTGCTGCGACAGAGCAAGAGAGAGAAGTGTGCAGTTTAAAAACGTCATCAGTTGATTAGCTCATAGGGCCACACTACACTTGCTCGATGGTTGACCACCGCTGTTGTGCCTCCGAGAAGCGATGGGAGGTGTAAGCTATCACCTGTTCGACACCATCCTTCTCCTGCAGTATGACACCTCCGCAGCCTGCTGTGGAGGCATCAGTGCGAACTAGGAGGGTCTTAGAGTAGTCGGGATAGTGTGCTCGAGAGGACGGAAAAACAACTTGGTGCTTTAGTCAAAGAGAAGTCGACACAACAGTGTCGACCGGAATGGCGGATCGAATCGCCAATCAAATAAAATATTTGATTGGCACACTGCCACACTACCTCCCCAGAGGCGGAGCCCGAGACCTTCAAGAGCGGTCAAAGCTCATTTCCGCCTGGCGACAGGCGCACAGCGGGTCCTGCAGCAGGACACGGGCGGACATGTCGGAAACTTCCATGGTCTTATCGGTCGTGATGTGTTGGATGATCGACGACGACGTGTGGTCACCGCGGCGTAGATATCTGAACGGACCGCGCCAGTTTGCCTCGATCTTGGCGGACTTCGAGCGAAGGAGGAGTACGAGAGAGCCGGGCTCGTGCGTGGGGGGCACATTGGTGGGAATTGCAGCCTTCTTGGCGGCGTAGCGAGCGAGGGCTTCGCGGGCGGCCTTTAGGCGCGAAGGATCGGCCTTCCCTTCGGTGAATGGGAAGAGGATGTCCAGAGGAGAGGCCTTGGTGGACGAAACCTGCTTGGAATTGAGGATAAGCTCGACAGAGGGCAGATGTTCGTCCCAGGGTTGCATCGTAGCGGGCTTGATGATCTTTTCGATCTCGAAGTTGTACCTTTCCACAATGCCGTTGGACTGTGGGCTGTAAGGGGCGGAAAAGCGGTGATTCAACGAGAGTGCGCATGTAAGCTCATCTATTAGCTTCGCTGTGAACTGCGAGCCGTTGTCGGACTGGAACTCGCGAGGTACGCCGTAGGCACCGCAGTAAGCATAAAGTGCGCGAGCGGCCGCGAGGGCGTCAGTGGACGTGGCTGGGAACAGTCTGATGTACCTGGAGAAGGTGTCCACGATCGAGATGATGTAGGAGTTTCCCGACGACGTGGTGGGTAGGGGCCCAAGAGTGTCGACCTGAACTCTGTGGAAAGGAGCGTCCGAGGAGGATGGGTGATACGCGATGGGGCACTCTCTGGCAGGGGCATGCAGCTGGCAGTGGGGGCAGGCCTTGATCCAGCGTCTGATGTCTTTGTACATGCCAGGCCACGTGGTCTTGGCGGCTTTGACACGGCGAATGCACTCGTCGACGCCGAAGTGTCCGACCGCGTCATTGTGGACGGCGGAGAACTTGTCGAAGTGAGGCTCTTGGACGACAGCGTTGACTACAGGCGCGTCGGGGAGGATCCGGGAGAGGACGTCTGCAATGACGTTGTCGACGCCACGGACGTGCTGAATGGTGAAGCGAAACTCGGATAGTCGTAGGGCCCAGCGGAGAAGCTTTTTGACAGTCGGGGCCTTCCGTCTGAGTTGGACGAGGTTGCTATGGTCGGTGTGGACATGTAGGTCAGACTTGATCTGGAAGAGGGGTTCGAAGACCTTGTTGGTGAGGACAGAGATCACGGCATGCAACTCTTGTTCGTATGTTGACCAATTCGACATGGTCTTGTCGTAGGTCTTCTGGAAACAGGCCAGAATTGAGCGAGTACCGTCCTCCTCATCTTGTATTAGCACGCCTCCTTCGCCAAGTGATGAAGCGTCGGTGTAAATGTGCCAGGGTCTATCGAGGTCTGGGTATGTTAGGCTGATGTGAAGCGCCAACTGGGACTTGATGTCGTCAAAAGCAGTCAGTTGTTCCTCGCCGAAGACGAACTCGCCGGCTCTGAGTGACCGGTTGAGTGTGGCGAGTGACTTGGTGGCGTCAGGCAGGAACTGTGCGATGTAGTTGATCTTTCCGAGGATTGACTTCAACTCAGACTGGTCCCGGGGGGGCCTGAGGCTGACGATGGCCTGGATGCGGTCGGGGTCGACATGTATGCCATTTCGGTCGACGATAAAGCCGACCGATCTGACCTCGGAGGCGCCGATGACGCATTTTGCGGGCGAGAGCTTGAGGTTATGCTCCCGCAAGGCCATGAATATGGTGCGCAGGTCGTCGATGAACGTGTCATCTGAGTGGGCGGCCTCGAGGATGTCGTCGAGGTACGCCTTGCAGCGGCCGGTGGCAATGGCGGGTGCCATGACGGCCTGGATGGTACGCTGGAAGTACGAGGGCGCTGTCAGGGTCCTACCCATTGTTTACATAGTTGATATATTTATTATTGCCATATTTACCACAGCAGGGTCAAACCCTCTCTTCTTTGCTTTTACTAAAAGTTCTTCTAAGTCTTGACAGACCACAATACTAGTATTCCCCTTTCATCATGACATTTAAGAACAAAGAAAAAGCGGTTCCCCCGCTATTCCGCGACCCTTCAATGAAGGCGTTGCTTGATTTTTACCTTCACCTCCAAACGTACCGTTCCCTCGGCGGTAAGGCCGATATCTCCGAACTCGTCGATCCATCTATCGCTGACTATGTCTCGCAATGCATCGACGAGGCCGGTAACTCCGAAGACGATGATTACGTACCGTTACTGATGGCAACTACCGAGCGCCGCCGTCAAAAGCGCAACTTCAGCGATCTACGAATCCTCAAGCGCCTAGGCAGCGTACTGCGTCCCAGCAGATCCACCGCTCAGCTCGATCTTTTCCGTCTACGCGCCAAGACCTTCGACCCCGTCGAGGTCAATAACGTCAATCGGAAGTTCAAGGCGCTCCAGCTGTTAGTCAATCCAGATGTACCTGAGGATGTGCTCAAAGAGACGTACTGCAGATGCTTCCGCGTGCAAGGATCCAACACGATCATGTACAAGGTCAAGGAGCTCGCAGAAGGCCTCGACATCCCCTCGATCATGCCGAAAGTCATGGCAATGTCA
This sequence comes from Carpediemonas membranifera, assembly GCA_019828565.1. Lineage (NCBI taxonomy): Eukaryota > Fornicata > Carpediemonas > Carpediemonas membranifera. The sequence continues at coordinate 136,907 of JAHDYR010000009.1, forward strand.
CGCGACCTACAGGAGTCGCAAGAGATGGTGAACTCCTTCTCCCCCGCTGCTGCCCGTCCCAGAGCTCCACATGTTCACGAGCGCGAGCCACGCAGTGACCACCAAGATCCCTCGGAGCGCCACGACCGCCAAGGTTCGAAGCCCATAGTGAAGCCCAACCGTCAGAACAAGCCCAAGAAGCAGTACGTGTGCTACAACTGCGGTAAGCCCGGGCATCCGTCTTTCAAGTGCGCTGAGCCGAAGGCATTCTGCCCTAAGTGCCACAAGTCAGGACACCTGGCCGATTACTGCCCTACCAAGAAGGGAGTAAATCAGCGTCGGTGTGTTCATTCTGTTTCGGATTCAAAATTCGTCGCGGCCCTGAATGCCCCGAAGGAGATTTCCCCGGGTGACCTCCCTGTAGTGAACGCTCGTCTCGGCAAGCGCAAAGCCAATTCTTTACTCGACTCTGGTGCCAACTGTTCCACCATAAGCCCCAGACTAGTCGACGAGAAACGCTGCAAATGGATCTCGAGAGAACCCACGCAAATCCACACCGTCGGAGATACCCGTCAAGCAGAAGGCGAGGTAGAAGTAACCCTCAAGCTGGATCCATCTCCGTTCACTCCTCATGGTTGTACACTCACTCTCCGCGCCTACGTGATAGACACTGCGTTCGACATCATCATCGGATTTCCTCAGATGGTAAGTCTCGGACTCTTGCCAAGCGCCATTCCCAGCTCCTCCGACCCGACTGAGGACTCTAGTGAGACCCCACCGGCCACGAAATACATCGCACAAGCCATGTCCGAGCTGTCCCAAGAGGCACGCGACCGACAGTCGTCTATACTTCGACGATACGCCTCCAACTTCAAAGAGCGTGATGCGCCTAGCCTACTAGACCCCTACGACCTGGTGATCAAGGGAAACAAGGTCGTGAACGTCCGTCCATACTTCGTGCCTCCTCCTAAGGTCCCCATCGTTAAGGAGCACGTTGACACCTTGCTTGCAAAAGGCTTCATAGAGGCCTGTCAGTCTGATTATTCTAGCCCGACGATCGTTGTCCCCAAGAAGGGTGAGAAGACGCGGTTCGTGGTCGATTTCCGGGAAATTAACTCCTTGACCGAGCCGTTTGACTATCCGATTCCTCGCATTGACGAGATCTTGGCACAATTGAGTCGCAAGAGGATCTTCGCCACTCTTGACCTTGCCGCAGGTTACCACCAAATCGCGCTAACCGAGCGTTGTCGCCACCTAACGGCCTTCCGAACTGTCTTCGGACAGTATCAGTACACTCGCATGCCGTTTGGCCTGCGGAACGCTGGGGCTTATTTCCAGCGCGCGATGGAGACTGCGTTCGAGGGTCTGGTCGGATCTTCCTGCATTATCTATATTGATGACATTATTGTAATGGGAGACTCTGAGGCAGAGTATCTGGATAACCTAGAGCGAGTGATGGCCCGAGTCGAAAAGATGAGACTCCACCTGGGTCGGGATAAGTGCCAGTTCGGCTGTGCCGAAGTTGAATTCTTGGGGTGGATCATCCACAATGGTACGGTTCGCATTTCACCTCAGCGTGTTGAAGATATAGCACAGTTGAAAGTCCCGAAGTCCACAAGAGGGTTCCAGGCCCTTCATGGGTTCCTGAACTACTTCCGCGATCATATCCCTTTCTTCGCCGAGCGAGTCAAGCCTATAACGGATGCAATGTCCGGTAAGACGAGTTCTACAAGCGCTGACGTCTCCAAAGCACTAGAAGACGCGAAAGCCGCCCTCTGCTCCGCGGATGCACTCGCGATCTTCGACGCCACGCGTCCACACGTTGTTATGACTGACGCTTCCGCCGTGGGATACGGAGCGGTTCTCCTCCAAGACGGCAAGCCCGTCTGCTATCTATCGAAGGCATTTAATGATGTACAGTCGCGGTGGAGTGTTGGTGAAAAAGAGGCGTACGCCATTGTGTCCGCGCTCCAGGCCTGGCGCAAGTTCTTGTGCTGGGAGCGCTTCGAGATCAAGACCGACCACCGTAACTTGCTCTATATGTATAAGTCGGTCAACGCTAAGGTCAGGCGCTGGGCCGATTCTATCGCCGATCTCGATTTCACTATCTCCCACGTTCCCGGCCTCGATAACGGTGCCGCTGACGGTTTGTCTAGGGTGTTTGCCATGGCCAAGAAGACAGCAACGACCGAACAGATTCACCAAGCTCACTTGTTCGCTGACGTCCACCTGTCGAGACGTCTTACGATCGAGCGCCTCCGTGGCCAAGGACTGTCAGTCTCACGCGATGCAGTTGATAGGGTCGTATCCGACTGTCCGATCTGCCAAGTCCTCGATCGGCCGCCGGTCGACCAACCCGACGGTCTCCACACAGCTGTTGACACCCCACTACAACGCGTGGCAATCGACACGATGGGTCCTTTGCCGTCCTGTGACGGGTACTCGTATATTACCGTCATGGTAGATATGTGCTCTCGCTGGACTGAATTAGTCCCTGCCAAGAGCAACTCCGGAAAAAGAAGCAGCCGAGGCCTTTATCAATACCTGGGTCCTAAGATATGGAGCGCCGCAAGTACTCCAGTCAGACGGCGGATCCGAGTTTCACAATGGCCTATTCCGACGACTATCGCAAGAGGTGGGGTTCCAGCAGCATATCACCACCGCGTACCATCCTCAGGCCAATGGGATGGTGGAAAGAGCGAACCAACAAGTCGAGAGGATCCTTAAGGCCCGTAAGTTCCAGTTAAGAAACCCCAACTGGCTCACACACCTGCCAGTCGCAAGATTCATTGCCAATTCGACGCCGAGAATCCCTACGAGGCTGTCCCCGGCCGAGATCATGCTGGGAGCCAACATCACTATCCCATCGACGCTCTATACCACGGACGCTTCCTCCGCAGGCATCACCCAGTCCCACCGTAAGGCCGCCGAGGCTGCGGTACAGCTGGCTAAGTCCAGGATCTCAACTATGCGTGAAGAGGCGCTCGCCAGAGCGTCCTCAGTCGCTACGTGCTCGTCAAGTACGCCAAAAGACCCCCAGATAAGCTGTCGCCGGGGTGGCGTGGCCCAATGCGAAGAGTCGAGTCAGTCAAGCGCGACGGTGTCACCGTGGGCTACATTGTACAGGACCTGTCGCAGCCGAGAGACGGCCCGACGATCAAGGTCGACGCTGCCAGAGTCCGACGGTTCAACCCTGGCACCTTGTCCGACACTCAGATCAAGGAGCTTGCCGCAGCCGCTACCGAGGAGTGGTACGTCGATCGGATCAGCCGCTCAGAGGGTCCCGACGGTAGCAAGAGATGTCCGATGTCCAGACGCCGCTATCTGGTGCACTGGACAGGCTTCGAGGACTCTGAAGCCACCCTGCAGGATTACAGCTTCGTCAAAGACTTGGCCGCGCTCACTGAGTACCTAGAGTCAGAGCAAGCCAAGATCGACGGTCTGTAAATCATGCTCTGCTTGATTTGCGCATTTTCGTTAGCCACAACCTCTAGAAAACAGCATATGATGTTGTTAATTGATGCTTTGCATACTGAATGGCGAGAGGAGCGCATACTGGAGACCAACGTCATCGCTTCCAGCGAGATAGTACACTGTCTTCCGTCGTAAGACAACAAGCAGTTCTTAATGTTAACGCACAAGGTTCTACAGCCTTTTACACCGTGAAGAGAACTATACGCATCGTTTGTCGACGTCAAATGGATTGACGGCGACCCAAACATGCGTCGACGGTGTGGCGGAGTAAGCAACCACGATGACCAGAATTGAACCTCCATCGCGAGGTCACTGGCCGAGATGACACCCTTTGGCGCACGTAGCTGGCGTCTATTAGGACCGAAAAGACGACCGGTGCGTGCACACCCATGTTTCGGGCAAGTCAGTACTACTGAAGGAATCGTTACCGTGTAACGCCTCAATCCATCACATTTGATGTCCTAATGGCGCGATTGATGTTGTTATTTGCATTAAGAGCTTACTCGTGGCGATCGTGTAGTTCTAGGGAGCTCCGAAAGAAGAAAGCACGAGAACTCGCCAACAAAGCCCTACTGAGGCTATTGGAGGTCTTTTTGGACTCTATGTAAGAATAGGCGCAATCAGCGCGAGGACTTGTCCATTCCTGAGATCCGAACTCGTTATGTGCCCAAAAGTGCACATTGAAATGTTTGCGTTCTTTACGGCCGAGGTATGGCCGTGGAGGGGCAGGGAGACCTGCAGTCCCCATTCCCATAACATAGCATGCTCACACAGCGGTACCGCGACAATTTCGAATATTTTCGAATCTTCAGATTCGTTTTGATATCCTTACCGATTATGGCCTTCTGGGTCCTGCCAAGTCCTAGGAGTGGTCCAGCCGTTGGGGTGGCACCCAACAGGGCTGTATCCAATCGACCAACATCGGGAAATCCTCACCACTCGCCTATGGCGCAGTGGCCGTGAAGGTGACACCTTGAGGTCATGTCAGCCTATAGGCTGGCATGGAGGGGCAGTGTCAGGGTCCTACCCATTGTTTACATAGTTGATATATTTATTATTGCCATATTTACCACAGCAGGGTCAAACCCTCTCTTCTTTGCTTTTACTAAAAGTTCTTCTAAGTCTTGACAGACCACAGCGCCGAGGCAAGGCCGAACGGGACGCGGGTGTACTGTAGGTAGTCGTCTGGCGTGACAAAGGCGGAGAGGGCTTGTGAATCTTCGTGGAGGGGAAGCTGGTGATATCCCTTGACGAGGTCAAGAGCAGCGAACCACTTCGCGCCGCGCATGGACATCAGAAACTCTCTGATGTTAGGTAGCGGGAAGTTATCCTCCACGAGGTGCTTGTTCAGCTCCGAGTAGTCGACGCACATGCGTGTCTTGTCTTTCTGCTTGACGAGGACGATAGGTGAGGCGAAAGGGCCTTTGGAGGGAGTGACGATGCCATTCTGGGCGAGCTCCGCTACGATCTCCTTCGTCTTCTTCCTGTTATCAGGCGAGAGGCGGCGCGGCTTAATCTGCACGAGGGTATCGTCCTTGACGTGCAAGACCATGGGGGAACGTTGGCCGGTTCAGGACCGAGCGGCTCGAAGATGTCTGAGAACTCTCGCAGAAGTGGCACGACGCGAGAGCGGAGCTCGTCCGAGGGTATTTGGACTGACTGCCAGCCCGAGCGGTAGTCTGCAAGGGCTGACTGTAGCCTTGATCCGGACACCGAGAACACTGGGAGGACGACGTCGTCAGCCGCTGGCGTAGAGTGTGTGAGCCCAAGCGATAGGCCGTCTGAAGTGAGAACGCCGAGGTCTCTGAGAGTGTCGCACCCGATTAGAGGACACTGGCGGCCAGGGAGGATGATGAAACGGACGGAGACAGCGACAGGGAATCCGGCGAGGCCCGTGAAGAGGATGGGCGCATCTACGGCCTGATTGACGGTGATTGAGCTGCCGTCGGCGAGAATGACCGACACGGGGTCGATGCTGGTGCGGGGGAGCTGCCATATCTTTGCGTAACGATCACTCGTGCATGAGATTGCTGCGCCCGTGTCAATGATGGCTTGGAAGTGGGACGTGCCGCATGAGGCGGGCACCTTAAGGGCGTCGGCTCCGCGGCTTTTCGCGAAGTTGACCTGTGTCTGGGGACCACGTGACTGACGAGAGGGGCAATCTCGGTCGAAGTGGTTGCCCTGACAGTGGCGACAGGGGCGTGCCGGCTGCCGGGTGTTGTCGCCCGAGGGCCCGGTGTTGCCGTTATTGTTGGCTGGAGTGGAGCTCTGGGCGTAGTAGCCGTATCGGAGAGCCTCCTCGCGGGCGTTGTCGTCGCGTTTGGCAACGCGGAGGGCAAGGCGCTGGAGATCATCCATGGCGGTGGGCTTGCGTTCAGCCTTCTTGAACTTCATGACCTCCTTGAAGGGCTTCGGACGTAGGTTGTCGGTGAAGATCCTCATACAGTCTTTCAGAAAGCCTGAGGGGGATTGAGGATCGGGATCGTCGTCATCAGGGGCATCACCGTCGACGTGCCTTACAGGGACGATGGCTGCTTCTTCGTAGTCGCTGTCGGAGCTGCTGTCGGATTCGGAGTCGGAGTCGTTGTCGTCATCACGTTGTAGTACGGTGTGCAGGTTAAAAACCTCGTTGAAGCGGTGGATATAGTCTCGGACTAGAACGATTCTTGACTTCTTGTGCGTTGCGTCTACGGCACAGACAATCTTATCGAGACGTTCCTTGAGTGAGAGTAGGTCTTGGAGCGATCAGACGCTCGATGAGGTGACCCACCTCTTCGTCAGTAAGCGTGTCCAGATCGGCATCGAACTGGAGCTCGAGGGCGTTGTAGAGGTCGTCGTCTAAAAACAGGGAGATCTTGGCCTCGGGGTAGTATACCTGGAACTTTCTGAATGAGCGCTTGGCAGCCCGCCAAGAGTCGGCGGAAAGACCGGCCAAGGGGATACTGGGCTGCTCTATGGGAGTAGGCAACACCATGATGGAGAGTATTAATACTGTGCTCGAGAGGACGGAAAAACAACTTGGTGCTTTAGTCAAAGAGAAGTCGACACAACAGTGTCGACCGGAATGGCGGATCGAATCGCCAATCAAATAAAATATTTGATTGGCACACTGCCACAATAGGCTAGCACGGGCCGGAGCAGGATGAGACGCTTCACCTCTTCAAAGGCTTGCTGTTGGGCGTGTGCCCAGACGAACGGGACTTTGGCCTTGGTTAGGTCGACGATTGGGGCCACCACGGAAGAGTAGTTGGGGATAAACTCTCTGAGATAGTTCGTCATGCCCGTAAAAGAGCGCACTTCAGCCACGTTGGGAGGGCCTCTCATGGCCTGAATGGCGGCGACGCGCTCGGATGAAGTGCGGATGCCCTTCTTGGAGATCAAATGTCCAACATATTCGACCTCCGGTCTAGCGAAGGTGCACTTGTCGGTGCCAAGTCGGAATTGATGTTGGTGGAGGCGATCGAAAACCAGACGGGTGTTAGCGTCAAGTTCCTCAAGGGAGTTCCCGTGGATGATGACGTCGTCCAGATAGACCTCGCATACGCGACCCACGAGACCGTTCAGGACAGAGATCATCATCCGCTGGAAGAAGGTTGGGGCACAGCGCAGCGAAGGGTAGACGCTTTAACTCAAACAGGCCATTGGGCGTAGCGAAGGCTGTGAGGGGCTGCGAGTCCTCTGCGATCGGCACCTGATGATAACCTGAGACCAGATCAATGGTGGTGTAGTACTGGTGGCCGGCCAGGCGGCGGTGAAGCTCCGCCGGGTTGCTGAGGGGATACTGCAGGGGGATGTAGTCCGTTAGGGACAAGAAAGCTTTACAGGGAAAAGAGACGACACCAAATGTGTCGACAGAAACCTGAAGACGATGTAAATAATACAACTATGTAAATATTGGGTAAGACCCACGACACCGCCCCTCCATGGACCCCAAAGGGGTCATGGCCTCAGGCGTATGCCACTCGAACGAATGTGCGATGAGGTGCGGCGGCAAACGGAATTCTCTTTACATAAACTGCACTGACTCGAGCGCCGTCGTGTGTTACCACAACACTCTACCCCCTCGTCTTCTTCCAAGCGAGGGAGTTGTCATGGATGTAGCTGATAACAAATACATTGTCCCAGTTGTCGGGCCCGTATCTCTCCCAGGTGGGATTGGAATAGCCCACCCATTCTACTAAGATCTCCCGAACGCCACGCTTGATCCGGTGTTTCCGGACGGCTTGGACTTGGAACTCTTCTGAGTCTGTCGCGGCCAATCTCCTGCCCTCATCAAGGTCAGGGACGGTGACTCTGCTGAGTCGTGACACATGCACAACCCGCACACTGTCGTCGACTAGTGAGCCTATCTCGACAGCCTTATGCTCGAGGACTCTTAGTACCTTATAGGGTCCCTTGAGGCCATGTAGCTTCGATTTGTTCACTGGCCTCTCCAGGACGAAGTCCCCTGCGCTGAGTTGAGTCGCTTCAGTGTCATCCCTAAAGTGCTCGACGGCGAGGTGCTCATCTCGAATGACCTTCACCACGTCTTCCTGAAGGCGTCGGAGGTTGTCTAGGGCCGTCTTGACGTCCCTAACCACATCAATCTTAGAGGGTGCCGCCGGCGGTGTCCTCCGCAGCTGGCCGATCTCCACGTAGCGCCCATACAGGAAAAGAAAGAAAGAATTTAATGTGTCCTGCTACTCGTCCTGCTGTGTAAGCTGAATGTCACAGTTTGTGTCACCCCTTCGAGGAACGCCTAAGCGTGTTGGTACCTCTACAGAGCACACCTAACACTTCCTAAGAGGGCGTGAACAACGGCCGTCAAGGCCTAGCTGGTACGCTAGAGGGATCCTATACATGGCCACATTAATACCCCCAAAGTTAGGCTAACCCAGGTCTTACTCTTAGGGGCCCTTTGGGTCCCAGGTCTGCCTGGCACCTACAAAGCCTTGCCCTGCACGCTGCTGTCAGGGACCTTCCGTACGTTTCCCCTCTCCCCCGGGTCCCCTAGGGAGGTCCTGGGGTTTCCTCGACCCGCTCGCCATGTTTCAGGCACCCGCCAGGGCGGGGTCGGGTCTAGAGTTCGCCGTACCAGCTGGGCCGGGTTAGGAACCCACCGACGCCGCGTAGGTAGACTTCCACGGACTTGCCGGCTGCGTTCGGGCTCATCTAGCGCTGTCCGATTTCACTGCAGGTTCCCATTATCGGGGGGAGCTCCCAGGGGCGGTTGCCACGTCTTCCAGTGTTCCTGGCTAGGCGCCGGGCCACATCAGGATGGCCCTGCCTTCCCGGCAGGTTACCGACGGAGTGGGTAGCTTCTTGCGTCATCCAGTACCTCCGCCAGTCTGCCATGCATCATCCTCCTGGTGCGCCCCCACTGTGTGGGGAGGGGGTACCCCTTGCGCGCCGGAGGGATGCGCCGGACTGCTTGTCCGGACGCTTGCGCCCTACTGGCCCAGCTGTTTTGCCAGGCCTTCCCTATTTCGTGCTTGTTGTATGCGGTTGTCCCTTAGTGGTCCTTTGCAGCCTTCCCTCCGCCTGGCGCTACCGGAACATGTGGTGTTGTCCTCATTGGTTCCAGGCCCGCTGCGCTTGGGGTCGGTGCTCGGGCCACCTTTCCAGGCCGCCCTGTGGGTTGGGCCTGTCCCCTCTTGGTGGTGGGGGAGTTGTTTCAAGTGTGATGCAGGCATCAGAGTGCTCCCCTTGCTGCGTGGGTTGGGTTGGGTGTGCGGCCGGGCGCTACCGGAACATGTGGGGGGAAAACACCTCCCGCCGGTTCCAGGAATGTTCTGCCCTGTGCCTTGTCTTCACCCAGGGCTTTCCTCCTAGGGGTCTGGGCCTGTTCTGAGGTTCATGAGGGCCTTTTTCCCGCATAATAGACCCTCCTTCACTGTTTCATCCTCCTGTTGCAATAGCCAGTGGAGCTCCAATATGGCCCTGGAGTTATACCACTCCCCATCTGGGCCGTGCCGCAGCCTACTTGCCATGGTGTGTGTTGCCGCAGCTTCCCAGCACTGCTCCCACCCACTTGGGCGGCCGACGCCCTGGCACTCCGCTATGATGTGGCTTTGTGTTCCTAGCGGTTGGTCTTCCAGCCACCCGGCTACTGCCACTAGCGCCTGCGCCTGGGGGGGTATAGTTGGAGGTAGTTGATCAATTCGCGTTCGGCTGCGAGTGTGCATATCGGGCATATTCTTTGGATACGGTCGCAGAGCATTTCCTGCCCAGGGTACCTCCTGCTTATGATGAGCGCGGCTCCTCGAGTTGTGTGGCTGTTGCTAGCGGAGGGGAGCGTGTTGGAGGCTGTTGCAACTACCCTCTTCAGCTCCCTCCTGAGCATCATCTCCCCTCTGATAATCTTTGGTTTCTTGGGTGCTCTCCCGCCTGCCATTGTTTGCATTGCCTCCGCAGCTAGCACTTCGGCGGCCGCCTTGGCTGTTCGGCTACCTTTGGTGACGATGTCTCGTGCTGTCATCTTCCATCCCCCGGCTATTGCTCTGGGTCTGGGTCCGTGAAGGTCGCTAGGGGCCAGATCTAGTACGTTGTCTGCCCACTTGTTCAGCTTTCCGATAACGGACTTGGGGTTCGCTCTTCCCCAGTCGAAGTCCGCTAGGGGCGATGGGCGGTCAGGGTCCCGGGCCGATTCGCGGATTCTAACCGCTCTTACACCCATGTCCGCTTCCCAGCACATCCATCCCATCATCAGGCGGGCGACACCCCTCCACCGGGTCCGGTTCCCGCCATGAGTCCTCGCCAGTCGTTCCAAAGCCTTCTGCCTCCTGGGACTTGGCCCCAGATTTCGATTCCGAATTCGATCTTTGGCCATAGGAAGGTGCGGAGGATGGACTCGGAGACAGCCGCGGGCGTGGAGCCTTTAGTCCATCCCACTCTCCGGGCGAGGGCGATGTACTTGTTCGACTGTTCTCTTTTCTTTTGCGATGCATGCGCTGAGCGGATGAGGGCCACTTGCTATCCAGAGTCCCAAGTATCGGCCTGACTCCGCTGCTCGGGTGGCCTCCCCTTGAATTCGCACTTCCGCATTTGGATTGGTACTTATGACGATGTTCTTTCCTGGGCTGATACACAGCTTGTGTGCCACTATCACTTCCACCATTGCGGCGGTGAGGGACTCCGCATCATTTTTCTTTCTTTGCCGAGATGCTCGTATCGTCTACGAACATTGCTATGATGCCATTCCCGGGTCTGTGGTGGGTGGGGGAAGCTTCGGGTCTGGTATCTCGCCGTACTGTATTCTGAGTGACGCCTGGCTAATCCAGTTGGCCGTAAATAGTATGAATAGGGTGGGGGCGACCACGCAACCTTGCTTGACTCCTAGGTTCGTTTCGGACCATAGGTCGGATCCCCTTACCGCAATGTAGGTCCTCTCCATTGTGCTTTGTACTGCTCTGACTAGGTGGGGGTGTACACCCATATTGATCAGCTTGCTGACTAGGATGTCCCTGGGAACCGTGTCGTACGCCTTTGCAATGTCGAGCAGCACGCTGGTCCGGTCTCCTTCTTGGTGCAGTTGGGTTAGGAGGGCGATGTGGTCTATGACTGTCTTTCCCTTCATGAAGCCGATCTGCTCTCTGGGGGTGTGCCTCTCAACTGTTGGTTTGAGCCTCCATTTGAGTACCTTCCCATATGCTCGGTAGAGGAGGGGGGTGAGTGAGATGGGTCGGTAGGATCCTGGCAGTAGCTTATCTTTCCCTACTTTGTGTATCGGGGAGATGGAGGCGTACTTCCACGTGGTGGGTAGTTCCCCAGACTCGTATACTTTCTGGAAGAGGCATGTGATTGCCCTGTAGGCCGCCTGGGGGAGGTCTCTCAGACATTCGCCCGTGATACCATCCGGGCCTCCTGCCGATGATTTCTTCAGGGACTTGATGGCGGCCGTGACCTCCTCCCTCCGTGGGGGTTGATCAGTTGTTTGGGCCGCCGGGATCTGGTCCCAACTAGGTGCTATGCCACTACTGACTTGGGCGTATTGCCTCTGCAGCTCCCTAGCTATCTCGTTTTCCCTTGTTAAGATCGACCTCTTTCCTCTGAGCATCGCCGGTAGCCCTGCGTGTTGTTTCTCGTTCCAGAACCTGTGGACCTGGTTTGCTATGACCTTCTTGGTGGTCTTATACCCTGCCCTTGCGCTGTTTTCCACCTGCTGCGTCCACTCCTCCTTGAAGCTTTTCCATGACTTCTGGAGCTCGTTGTTCAGGGTCCGCTTGATTTCCGCGGCCCCCCGCTTTGTTCCATCGGGCTAGGATGAGTTGCTTCCATACGTTCTCCGGGATCCTTTTTGCGATCTCCCTGGTCTGACGTTCCTAGCGGAAGTTTGAAATCCCACCGATAAGAGTTCCCGTATTTGGTACTCGATTGTATCTACATGGAGCTCCACATCGGGTTGCGGCCATTCCCTTGCCCCTTTCCCCGTTGCGCTCTGGGAGGACATTCCAGGTGGTTGTTCCTGGGATTTCCAGCTTGGGTTTGGCCGGTTGTTTCTTCCAATGCGGTTCGTCCCAGGTTAGCTCCACTGCCCTATGGGGGAGCCCCAATGCCCCATCTCAGCTTTGTCAATGACTCTAGCTTTGGCCCTCGTGATCCCCCCAGATACAGCTGCATAATCCAGCGTCGAGGTGGTATTCCCACTCATGTATGTGTGAGACGAGGGAAAACTAGGTCTAGATTGTTTCGCTGTAGTGTGGCGCTGGTGGCATGGCGCAGGCTCCGCGGGTCACGGTTCCAGTCCCCCATGATGATTATCTCGAAGCCGTGGTACTCTCTGACGATGTTTTCCAGCTGTTGGTCGAAGCGGTCTAGCTCCGCTGCGCTGCGGTCACTTGGAGGGGCGTATATGTTGATGACTGCGATAGCCCTTGAGGTTTCGAGGATGCTAACTTGAACTCGGGGGTTCGTGCCGTCAGATACTCCTACATCCCAGGTTGCCTGTGAATGTGGGCTGATCACCGTGGCTACGCCTAGGTTAATCTTGCCCTTTCGAGCCTTGATGGGTTTGGCGTGCCCTGCACATGCGTATTGTAGGTCCGCCCAACAGGGGACTACGGAGTTACCGTACCTGAATGTTTCCTGCAAGAGGAGGGCGTCCGGGCTCGTGTGCTTGCGAAGCGCTACCGCTATAGATCCGCTGTAGTCTTCATTGCCCGTTAAGTGTCCTTGGCTGTTAAGGGAGACTATTCGCATTCAGGTTGTTACTGCCTTAACCTGCACTCCTTATTCTGCACTACCTGCACACTTTCATCTTGTTGTTGGGGTTTAGCATCTGCATAGTTGCCTTCCCAATGGGTGAGCGCCTATGTCGTCGTTGTTTAGCACGTTGGGTGGGCCGCTTCCCGCCCTGTGGGTTGTTGGTGGGCGGCCCGGGTAGGCGTCTTCTTTGCCCTTGATATTTCTCCAGGACCCAGAAGCATGCGCCATTCACATGGGGTGCTTGGCCAGAACGGCTGCTTCCTCCAGAGTCCCCAGACGTGGCCCAGGTTCCCTCTTGGAGCTGACCTAGGGTGTACCACCCCTTTCACTGGCCGCGCCCTCGCGGTGCTTGTCGGGACTTTCGTGCCAGTCTCTATAGCGCTTCTGGCCTCGCACATTGGCAGCATCGTTACCTAACTACGCATAGGTGGGAGCGACTCCTTTCGGCGCCCCTCCCAAGGCTGGAGTTCCAGCCTGCCGGACAGGCGGGTCCTCGATGGCGTTCCAACTGCCTCTTACCCGCCCCCCGGTCCCTGCGGGGAACAGGGGTTTTAAGAAAAGAAAAGTCACCCGGGCATTGGCGCCAGTACAGCCCTTCTGGCGGGCTCCAACGCTGCACCTATTCCGGCGCCTTCACTTCACCAGTCTAGTCCTACACTAACGTGCTATATATACACATCCCTTTAGACTCTGCACTCTTCCCTCCACTGCTTTGGTATGGCTCGTTACTCATGCATCTCTTGATCTGGTTCGTCGCTCTCGTGCTCCATTCCGATGCGTAGGAGCTCTTCTTCCTCGTCGCTTCCGTTGGCGGCGGCAAGCGCCTCCTCAAGCCTGGCCTCGAGGACTCTGTTTGTTTCACGGAGCCTGAGGCTGGCTCTTTTGAAGGCCTCCGATTTCTCGGCGATGCGCTGGAGGCGCTGGCGCTCGCTCGCTCCTCTTGCTAGGGCTTCCCTTTCCTTGGCCAGCTGGCCTTGGAGGTGGGCAACCTCGTTGTTCAGCCGGGAGACTTCCTCTTCGTAATGGCTCATGATCCGCTGCCGCTCTTCTTCAGCTCTTCGCTCCACCTCCGCTTGGAAGAGGGCTTGGATGTAGGCACCCATCTGATCGACTGTGCCCAGTCTTGGGTTTGGGGGCCTCTTCCCTTCGGGGCCGCCCGGCGGGGGCCGGTGCTCGAAAGCCTGGCTCAGAGGCATCGCCGGGGGTTGGCCTCTTTGTGAGGCGTGAGGATCGCCTGTCCCGGGGCCGGGTGGGGGGGTTCATCCCTCTGGGAGTGGGGTAAGCAGGGCTTACCTGGTGCGCATTAGGGGTGATGATTGCCCTTGGGGTGGGGTGGGCGGGGGGTTACCTGGCGCGGGTTGGGGGTGGGGTTTGTTTCCCCTTGGAACCTGCTGGGGGAGGGGGTGGCGTTCACCTTCCCTTTGAGATGGGTTCGGGGTGGGGACCTGTCGGTTCTCGGTGAGCGGGCCCTCAAGCAGCCCTAGGGCCGGCCACTCCATGCCTTGGTGAATCTCGTTGGTGAGCCTCTCCCGGTGCTCTTCGAGGCAGGCTCTAAGCGCGGCCCTTGCCGCGGTCACAGCCTCTTTTTGCTCTCGCTGCGACCTGTGCCCGTCGTTGTTCTGGGTGTACGGGAAGTCCCACAGGCGGATGGGGGTAGTCTCATCATGGGACTGCATCCCAGGGCCAGGGTGCCGTCGTATTGGGGTTCGCCCAAGGCGCTCGGGCGGCGTCTTCCAGGCTCCCCTCCTTGTTCTACTGTGCGGATGCCCCAGTCTAGGGGAAGAACCGAGGGGAAGAAGTTGACATAATGCCTGGGCCCTCTATCTTGGCGCCGGAGTTCCGCGCTTACGATGAGTTTTCGGGACGCCCGCTGGTGCTCTATCGCCGATGTTCACCAGGCAGTGGGTGAGCCGGTGTCTCAGCTGCTGGGCTGAGCCCCCATGCATCATGTCATGCTTATGGAGCGGGACCAGCGAGGCTGCCTGGGATAGGGTCAGGAGCTCGGGGTGGAGTTTGACCGGGAGTTGCTCCATGACCCTGGGGGTCCAGGGTGGTACGGTTGCCATAGAAGTCTGGCCAGTAGCCCTTCTCCCTTGCTACGCGGCGCCTACCGTTCCACTCGGATAGGAGCTCCACGACCAGGGGTCTCGTGCTTGGGCAGGAGTCCGGGCTGAGAACGGCTACGCCCCTCCTTTCAAGGACCCTTAGGATTCCTTTTCCTGTGCTGAACTCTTGCGCGGTCGTGTTGGCCATGTGGATTTCCTTCGGACGCGGCTTGGTGGTAAAGATCACGTGCTGTAGTTGCCCCAGGGGTGTGATGACCTCTCGCCCTCTATGGCGGTTGATCTCTACAGCCAGGTCTGGGACCCCGTGTCCTACTCTAATGATGGGGCTTTGTGCCCCCGTCACTTTCCCTCCTCGTGCGATTAGTTCCGCTCCCACATCAGCCCAGGTCCACGGGTTATACAGCATGTGGATGGCCAGGGAGAGTCTTGTGTAGAAGAGCGATACATCCGCAAGCGCACAGTGACAGTAGGCTGGTGCGTTTCTGTGATAGGGGCACAGCCCCTTGGGTTCCCTTCTCCTTTGCTGGTCGCGGGTCCAGACCTTGGCCTGCTCGGCTGCCTTCTGGTCCTCCTGTGGAGGGTCTCTCGGACCGGGCGGTCCTCCTGGGAGGGGGGTAGAAGAGGGTGAGGGTGCTATTGAGACGGGGGTACACCGCATCTAGGCCGGCTTCATAGATTAGGTGGGTGGCTACCCATGCCCTGGCCGTGGAATCCGGTACGTATTTGGCGCTCGTGAGGACACTTCGTTCAGCTTCCACCCCTTTGGCAGTCAGGTGGATGAACGCGTTATGGTGTCCTTCGAGACGCCGGAGGGCATCGATCATTTCCGCGCACCATGTGGTGCTGTTTGGGAATGTGCTTTCGAATCCCTGGGGGCCTGCCCAGTGGTGATGTCGACGAAGGTGGCTGGGGGGCAACCGTGGAGAATTCTTGAGCTCATCAGAGCCTGGTCGAGGTCGGCCACCCGAATATCTTCGCCTAACATCCCGTGCAGACTGGCGACGATATTCCCGTTGGCGGGGTCAAAGACTATGACCGCCCCTTCGCATATGACGGCCTCATCCCCCGCCTTGGATGCGGGTTTGGACGCTTCGAAGTCAATGCACCCGATCAGCATCCTCTTGCCCTGCGGGTTGGTGAGCGGGCAGGACGGGGGAGTCTGCTGTTGGCTGACAGTTCTCTACCCCTTGGCGGGTTGACGTCACTATCACTGCCAGGGACTCTTCTGGCCGAGTCGTCGGCGTTGGGCCGGGGGCCATCTTGGGTACCCCCGGTCTCCGAGCCCGCACTTTCGCCGCTGGGCATGGTGGTGGGGTTCCCCCGCTAGTTGGGTTCCAACCTGCTTCGCCCCCCAATGAACGAGGGGGCGACTGGATCGCCCATGTTGGGTTGGCCAGTGGTCGGGTCGCCGCCGTTGTGCGGGGCAACGCCCAGGTTGCCCCTGGTGGGTGGGTCCGTCCTTGGGCCGCCGTTGGGCGGGCTATCACCTGCACTTGCTCTGCCATTATTCGGTGGGGGGGTGACCGGGTTGCCCTCGTGGGGTGGGTTGTCGGTTTGCTCGTTGCCCTTGGGCGGGCCGTCCCCTGTGGATTCGGTGGCGAGCAGCTTGGTACCCTGGTCCGCCATCCAGATGTTTGCGATCCTGCTAACGAGGGTGGAAGCGTCGCAGAGGTCCGGGTGGATGAACTCAGGGGCCGGCATTGGCCGGGTAGTAGTATCCCATGCGGCCCACAGCTCTTTGAAGCCCGGAACTGTCCAGCGAAGCACTAAGTCTTCGGCCTCACTGCGCGCTAGCTCGTCGCCGGCAATGTTGAGGGCTGAATCCGTGGGTGTCCTGCTAACCAACACAGGTCTGGTCACCCCATCGGTCCTGCTGTAGACAGCTATCGCGGAGAACATGCCACCTTCCCAGGGCTTGACGGCCTGTCCGTCAAGGGGGGGAAAGCCTCCTGCTGGGGGGTCTGGGGCTAAGGGGGACGGGGGCATCCTCCCAGGCCCGACCTAGGGCCGCCCACTTGTTGTTGACGTTGTTGTGGGCTCTGTCCGCACCTGGCGCTTTCGCTGAGCCGGCTGTGGCTTGGCCGCCTGCCTTGAGGAGCCAGGCGGCGCTCTGCTGGCCGAACCTTGTCCTGATCCCAGGCCCTGTGAGGCTTTGGTGACCTGCGGCCTTGAGAGTGCTGGCAACTAGCTCGAACAGCAAGGATCTAGCCGGTGGCGGGCTTGATAACTTGAAGTTGGCGGCGTTATCCCTCGAGAAGATCACTGTGGTGTTGTTGCACTTGGCGAGGATGGAATCGGCTGCTCTTCGGACTTTTTGCCACTCTTCGGTCGTAGCTAAGCGTTTTCCAAGCTTGGTGAGCTCTGTTCCAGCTTCGTCTACATCATTCCCCCGGCCCATGGCTTGTTGGGGGAACTTTGTGTTTGTGGCCGAAATTGGTCTCGAAAAGTCGGAGGGGGAAAGTCGGCATGAATCCCCCGGTGAGCCCTCCCTGCCCGCCTCGCCTGTAGGCGCCGTTGCCGGCGCTCGTAGGCTGGGAAACCCGGGGTCAGGGAGAATTCGGCCTTGGAGGTGAACATCACGAAGGCCGGCCCGCATCGGGGCAGTGGCCGGCGCTGTTGGTCCTCGCGGTGGATTTTCCAGGCCGCCTGGCTTACCCACCATGGCCTTCCGGTTATCAGGGCGTAGTGGTATAGCAGGATGTCATTTTCAGCATTTGGGTAGCCGTTATTTCCCTTTCTCGGCTGGGATTCTGCCACCACTGTAGCTGGTGATCCACTCCTGGGGGGAAGGGATCCTTTATCTTGCTATACCCTTTTAGGTCGCCGTACATCCGGATCAAGTCGGCGATTTTCTCGGTTCTCGTGCGCTCCTTGCGTAGAGGAGGCCCTATGGGATGCTCGGGGAGGAGATCTTCTGCTCGGGCAACGTACCCGCCCTGTGGGTTCCTGGGAAACGCGTCCATTGCCGGCCGGTGGCTCGGATGAGGAGTGTGCATTTTAGTGCTCCATCACCTGATCACACCATAGCCTTGTGGCGTTGTACGTTGGCCTTTCCGAGCAGGGGCGGGGAGGTGTGGCCTATTGCCTGAGATGCGGGGTCGGTTGCGAACCTTGTAGCCATAATATGAGTTCACCACATTTGGTTCCTGTTACACCCATTAGCCCGCCTGGCGACTACCACCAAGGCCCAGGCATTGCCGCAGCTAAGGTTCAGCCTTCTAAGGTACCTGATTCCCCTCTTGGCCCTCATGCCGATCACCTCCAAGGCCCAGGCATTGCCGCGGCGGAGCCCCAGACCCCTAGAGAGGGCTGGGGGTCGGATTCTTCCACCACATCGTCCTCTGTGGAGGAGCTGCCCCCCGGGTCATTGGCATTGCCTTCCTCCCGCAGCGCCCGCGCCTCTGCTCCCAACCTGGTGGGATGGGGCCTCAGGAGTCCTCAACGCCGACTCTTCCGCTCCTTCCAGGGGAAAGCCGTCCCCCGCCGCCTCCAGCTGGCCCGGTCCCCTGCTTCCCCCGGTCCTCACAACGGCGAGGGCGCTGCCCCGTTTATCACGCCATTGGCTTCCTCCCCAGCTGGGGCTCGCACCGTTCGTCAGCCTGTGGCTCCACTTGCGTCAGCCCTCGACGCTCTCAGCACTTTGGATCGCATCGCCATGGACTGGCACTCGTGTGCCTATGCCTTCGTGGACATGCTCCATGAGGGGACCGACGAGGATCAGCCTGTCGAGAACCTACAGGCCATTTTGGCATTCCAGCGCACTTCTCAGTCCCAGATGGTTATGTATCGCAGCAGCAGGGGCGCTCTTGAGCGGGCCCTTAGGCAGTATGTCCCTTCGGTTTCCCATTTCCTTGCCGACGGAAGCCCCTCAGTGGAGTTCCTGGGCGCCGGGACTCCTCAGTAAACACCCAGGGTTGAATGGGGGTTGAGACCATGTTGCTGCTGTTCCTTGCGGTATCTGCCTACCACTCGGGTTGCTGGGCCCCGGCATTCTCCCCTTCTCCCAGCGGGGAGCGCGGCCACAGGGCGCCATTTGGGTTTCCCTCCAGTTGCGCGTCATTCCTACTAAATTCATGAGTTCATACCTTGGTTTCGGCTTGGTTGCAGTGGTGAGGGCCCTTGGCATGTTGCTGGGGGCTCCTCTGGACGTTCTTTGCCCTGTGGGTTGAGGAACGTCCGGGCGGTAAGCTTCCCTTGGTCTTTTGGATGGTAATATCCCATCAGACCGCTCACCGGGGGCTCCATGCCCATACGGGTTTCGTTGCCCCAGAGGGTGCACTTTAGGGAGCACAGAGAACCAACCCAAGCACAGCGCCCGTCCGCTAGCGGGTTATACAAGGCAGGCAGGGTGGTTTCAGGGGCGACGGCTCGTGCCTCCGGCGCTCGCATCTTCCAGTTTTCTGCCACCGGCCCGTTTCGCTTCCGTTTGACTTGGTCTCAGGCGATCTCATCGAGGAGGCTAGAGAGAGGCCTCGTGCGCCCTGTGGGTAGAAGTGGTAAAGAGTTATGCTGTTCCTGCTGGTATTCCCCGAGCAGGAGAACTCCCGATGCTGAATTGACCAAAATGTGGCATTCCGCGCTATAGGTCACCGCCGCTCTGTTTTGAGCTCTATAAACCTCGAAAGAATCGCCAATGGCTATCATTCCTCGGCGCTTGGCTTTGTTCCGGTTGGTGATTCCAACTTTCCATACCGGACATTTTTAACTGGTAGCGCCCATACAGGACCTCGTTCGGCGAGAATCCTGTTGCTGTGTGGACAGCACTATTGAGGATGTGTTGAACATATGGCAGGGTCTCTTCCCACCTGCTGAAGTCGTTCAATGCCAGTGTTAGCCATCTGACGTGTCTCATGACTTCGGCGTTGCGTCGCTCTACCACACCATTCGATTGAGGGTGGTAAGGCAGTGTCCTACGGTGGAACGTGTGCATGAGTGTTACGAGCTCCGAGATGACGCTGTTCACGTACTCTGGACCGTTGTCTGACTGAATTACTGTCGGCACGCCGTGTCGGCAGGCTAGCAGCCAGAGGGCCCTTGCAGCCTGCTGGCCCGTATTGACCTCGGCAGGCATCAGCTCAGTGTAACGACTGAACATGTCGGTCGCCACGAAGATGTAGTGGAAGCGCGACTCTCCGTGGATTGGTCCGATCGTGTCAATGGAGACGCACTCCCACGGCGCTGTCAGGCCGTCCGTGGTAGAGCTGTTCGTAGTCTGGATGAAGTCCCGCAGCCTGGTCTTTCTACAGACAATGCAGTCCTTGACATGGTTGGCAACGGCGGTAGCGCGTCCTCGCCAGAATGCCACATCCTTGAGGGAGCTCATAGTTCCTGATCGTCCACTGTGACGGCGGTGGGCGTACTGGAGGAGCTCGTCCTTCAGTTCCGTCGCGCCTTCAGGTACGATGGGAATGCCTTCGAACTTCCAGATTCCATCACGGTCTCTCGAGTAGCCAGCCCTGACCCAGGTATCTCTCTCTCTCTCGTGCGCTGCTTGCGCCTTCATGATTCTCTCGCTCCAGCTTAGCGTCTCCCCCGCTTGGGCTTCTACCCTGGACAGCTGGTCTGCGACTTGATTGTCTCGACCCGCGATGTGGAGGATACTGAATTTGTAGTCACTCAGTATCAGAGACCACCTCATCAGCTTGTTGTTCAGGTCCCGCTTTCCCATAAGGTACATCAGATTTCTGTGATCAGATCTGATTGTGAGGTTGTGGTGCAGCTTAAACAGGGGCGACAGGTGACTGCTGGTAAGGCACGCCAGGATGGCGCACAACTCTTGTTCGTACGTACTCCACCGCTGTTGTGTTTCACTGAAGCTCCCGGCGAAGAAGGAGACAATCTCCCACTTCTCCTCGCTCTGCTGTTGGTAAAGTACACCTCCAAACCCGGTAGCGCTGGCGTCTGTGTGCAACTCCCACTTCTTGGAAGGGTCAGGGAACGCTAGCGACACAGCCTCTTTCACCTTCAGCTTGAAATTGTCGAACGCCTGCTGGTGCTCACTCGTCCAACTGACCGGTTGTCCAGGCTGCGAGTCCTTCCTCAGGCGATTCAGGGGGGTCAGCACTCTGCTGGAGTCGTCCACAAAGCGCGACACGTAGTTAAGGGAGCCTAGCGTCCGCTCTAAGGCCTTGTAGTTGGTCGGCGGTGGCATGTCTAGCACTGCCTCGATACGCGATGGGGCTAGTCGTTGCCCTTGCGCGTCCAGTATGTACCCCACGACCTCAGCTTCGGCTGCCCCTATCGTGCATTTCGGCGCCTTGAGTCGCAAGTTGAATTCGTCAGTTCTCTGGAAGACCCTCTCAAGGATCTCTAAGAACTCTTCCTTCGAACGAGCGTAAACGAAGATATCGTCGATGTATACTGAGGTCCCCTTGTGTAGCAGTGGGGCATACACCCTGTCCATCTCCCGCTGGAAGCGGGATGGGGCATTGGTTAGCCCGAACGGGCAGCGCAAGAACTCCATGTAGTTGTCCGGGGTGATGAACGCTGTCTTATGTACGTCCTCCTCCGCCATGGAGAGCTGGTAGTACCCTTGACGCAAGTCAAGTGTCGCGTAGTACTTGCACCCTGCGGCCTCTCGCACGAACTCCTGGATGTTCGGCAGAGGGTAGTGGTCCTTCACTGTGATAGCGTTCAGACTCTTATAGTCTATGCATAATCGGATCTTGTCAGACCCCTTGTGTCCACCCGACACTACTACGACTGGGGAGGCAAACGGTCCGACACTCGGTCGCACTATCTCCTCCTTCTCCAGTCTTGCCACCTCCTCTTCCACTAGATGCCTCTTCTGAGCGTTCAAGGGGCGCGGGCCCACTCGAACTGTGGTGTCCTCAGTCAGCTCTATGGTCATAGGCTTCAGACCGTTGCTCTCCGGGAGGTGTGGGTCGAATATCTGCGCGTATTTCTCCGCTAGAGTTCTTATCTCGCCAGCTATCTCGGAGTCTGGGATGTTGATGAGGCTGACCTGGTCACTGCCTTCGTCCTCCACTGCACAAGCGAGGTACGGGTGGTCGAGCGCGATATTGTCGTCGCCGTCAGTCGCCTGCGAGGGCGTCTGCGGCTTATATATGTGTAGGCCTTCGTCGCTGAGCAGCCCGAGGGCTCTGAGAGCGCTACATCCGAGGAGCATGCGTCCCGATCCTGGGATCACAAGCATTCGGATCGTGACAATCAGGACGCGCGGTCCGATGTCTGGTAAGGTGATCGTGAGCTCTACGGCTGTCTTTCCTGTCACGATGGCCCCTCCCGCGACTCTTACTCTAAAGGTCGGACATGGGATTGTCTTGATGCCTGGGTCGTTCTCCTTCATCTCTCGTAGTGTGTTCTCGGGGATGAACGGATGAGTGGCCCCAGTGTCCACGACCATGATATAGTCTCTGCCATTTACAATGGCCTTCGTCGTCAGCGCCTCGTCTCCTGCCTCCATTGCTTCCGAAGGGTGCAAGGGTGTGGTCGCCGGTTCTCTTTGGGTACGTCTTCAACGGCGGGGCACTACGCTTATTGGACTCTGGCTTGTTGACGCTGAGAGTGGGACACAGATTGTCGTAATGCATCTGTCCGCAGTGCCGGCAAGGGCGCATCTTTCTCTTGCCAGGCAGCACCGTGGAGGGCGTCTCTGATTTCTGGGTCTGTGGCGCGCTGCCCTTAAGACTGATGTTGTTATTAGGAGGCTCGCCCCCGCCGCTCGGGTCGGGGGTTGGGTGAGCCTCCTCGGCCTTGGCAACAGCACGTGCCACCGCAACCAGAGAGGTAAGAGTCTTGGCCTCGCAGAGCTTGGACTCTAGATCAAGGCGCTCAAAGAGTGCCTTAGGCTTGATTCGCTTAAGGAAGATCTCCCGTGCAACCTTATCGAACTTGTCGGCGCGGAGGCGCGCGGCCTCTGCCACCGTGAACTGACGTTGGACCGTACGCTTCTTAGCGGTACCGTCTTCGTCGATAAAAGCCTCTTCGGCGGACTTAAGACCGTAAAGAGGGATCATGGCTCGAGTCGCGTCGTCATTGAGGGCGACGGTCTCGGCGAGCTCAGCAAGCTCCATGAAGTCAGCGATGAACTCGCGCACGCAAGTGGTGAGTGGGAGTTTGCTGATCGCTGTAGTGGAGCACTGAAGCTGCTTAAGCTGAGTTTTGAGGGCGCTCAAGCTCTTCGGCATGGACTCCTTCGTGAGGAAGTCGAAGACTTGTTCTTCGGAGAGATCTTCGGCTCTCTTGAGGCCGTAATGAATCTCAATCTCCTTTTGAAGGGAATCGCACAGTAGTAGAGCTATCTTGAAGTCAGGATGGCGCGTCTTAAAGACTCTCACTTCACGCTTGAAGGCACGAACGCGTTTTTGCGTAAGATCCTTTGCTTCGATGCTAGGGAATGAATAATCGATGCTCAAGCTTACCATTAAGCAAAGTAATTACTTATGCGGCGGCAAACGGAATTCTCTTTACATAAACTGCACTGACTCGAGCGCCGTCGTGTGTTACCACAACAGAGGGACTTGACCAGTCCCGAGACCTCCGATGCCACTCATTGGTCTACGAGACTCTGTACCATGGCAGGGTACAGGGTGAATGCCTTCGTTCAAGTCGGGAGCCAGAATTGGCGGGGTGAATCTGAAAGATTCGGAAAATATCTGCGGATCTCAAAATCCTATCGTGGTACCACTTGTTAGCGCGCTGTGTAATTAGAATGATCTTACGTGAGGCATTCCGCCCCTCCACGGTCGTAAAACGGCCGTTTGAATATTGATTAGATCAAATGAGCGCCTAAAACTGCTCACTGTGATGATCTTTGTGTTTCTCTTGGTATGTACTTCACGTCGCCGTCCTTATTACATAGAGATCGAAAAACGTCATTAGAAGCCTCAATTCGGCTTCGTTCGCGAGTTCTCGCGTTTTTTGCTCTCGACGGTGCGACGTTCTCTCTCGCGGCTGCAAAAGGCCGCGTTCATCCTTAATAACATCAATCGGGCTTGAATTAGCCGTAAAACAGTGTCTTTCAAGTTCCATTGAGGTTGGTTGCTACTTCTTTCGAGTTGTTGTTTTCTCAGTGAAAACGGGAAGTGACGAACGAGCAATGTCCGACGTACGTGAGCAGATTACGCAGATGCTGGCGCTATTTGATGAGGAGAAAGCCCGAAAGGCCTTCAAACGCTTCTTGAACCGCTATCTCGATCGTGCCCGTTTTTTCAACTCAGCCAGCGACTACCACGCTTTGTTCAGCGCACCTGCTCCTACAAACGTGACATCTATCCGGGACACCTCTACTGAGAGCGTTACGAGTGCTCCGGTCACTTCTTGTGTGCGTTCGCCGACGCCGGGCGGTGACGAAAGCCCGGAGGAGGCTGAGACGGTGAGTGGTGATGCTGGCTCTCCACGTGAGAACCGTGGTGACTCGTGCGAGGCCGAGACCGCTCGTAGCGATGATGAATCCCGGCCAACGGGTCACGGCGACTCGGGGTCGGGTGAGGAAACCGAGGTCTCGCCGCTCTTCTCTCTGGAGGAGATGATCACCGCTGTTGCCGCAGAGGGCGTGAGTTACATCACTCTAGACATGTCTGGTACCTTGCGGGCGCTCCGCGCCGGGATGCTCAACTCATATGGGCATCTCGCCGCAACGGAGAACTCTTCTTCCGTTGCGCGTGACATCTGTCGCGATGGTCTCGTGTTGCTGGCGCTATCGCGCGAGTACCACACTCGGGCTATGTGTGGTCGGCCTGGCGATCCCACCGATCAGGATCTGGTGGCTTTGCACCTCCGCCGCCTCGACGCGACCTCGCGTACGCTCTGTCATCAGGGTTTGCGCGAGCGTATTCAGCTTCTCTCGGGGCGTGGTCACACCGTCATGACCCCTCATCTGCGTCGCGCCATAATGTTAGGTAATGACCCAGACCTGTATGACATGATGGTCGTGGGCCACGCGCAGGGCATCCTAGACGCTGCTGACGTGCGAGAGTTCAGCCGCCAATACATTGAAGCAATCCGGACCCCCACTGGTTTCGGTCATGTGCGCCACTCTTTGATGGACAACTTCCTGTTCGATGTCCCCAGCAATGACGTCCTGCCCGTCGCGCTCGATCATAACGAGCCACGTCGTGTGTATGTGCTTGAGGCAATCGTTGGCCACCATCTGCATGAGAATTCCCTGCGTCTGCTCGTGCACTATGCTCGACGCGAGTACAGCTCGATTATCCTGGCAACCGAGGCAATCCGTGATAGTCAGGCTGGGGTCAAGTTCTTTGCTGCTCATCCCGAGCTAGTTCGCTATTGTACCCGGTCTGAGGACGCGAACGGTGCTCTCAGCGGGGGTGTTTTGGAGTGAGATAAAGGTTTGGATTGAGTAGCTGCTGAAGGTTTACAGACCGGCTCGCTTGGCCTCGTCTGACTTCAGGAATATGTCTAGCGCCTCTAGGTCCTTGACTAACGAATAGTCTTGCCACGTGGCCTCTTCGTCTTCGCACCCAGCCCAATGGACGAGGTATTCCCGCTTGGACATCGGGCCTCGACCTCGAGATCGACTGATTCGCTCAACTTCCCACTCGTCGTCAGCCGTGGCTGCGAGTGCTTTGATCTGATCTTCTGTCAGCCTGCCGGGATTGAACTTCCGAACTCTCGATGCGTCTACCGTGATCGCTTTCGAGTTGTCCTTCTCAGCTAGGTCTAAAACCTTATACGCGACAACGACACCGTGTTGTTTCACTCCGGCGAGCCTTCGCATTGGCCCTCTCCATCCAGGTGACAACTTGTTCGGTGGTCTAGAGGGGTACTTGACTAGGACGAACCTGCTAATAATCTCATTCCTCGAGGCAGTAGCCTTTGCGAGGGCGTCCTCTCTCATCGCCTGGAATCGGCTGCTGGCGAGTTGGACAGCCGCTGCGGCCGCTTCCCTGTGAGACTCACTCGCGCTCGCTGTACTAGAATCAGTCACATACACGTTCTGTGGTATTCTCAGGTCGTACCCGAGAACTATCTCGGCTGGTGACAGGCGTGTAGACGTGCGCGGGGATGAATTAACGATGAACTGGGCGACAGGTAGATTCTCGATCCAGGTTGACCCTCTGAGCTGAAACTTACGCGCCTTGAGGATGCGTAATACTTGCTGGTTGGCGCGCTCTACCATCCCATTGGATTGCGGGTGGTGAGCCGTGGTAATATGGATCTTGAACCCCATCTCATCTGCGATGCGCTTGAAGAGTTGGTTCTTGAACTCTGGTCCCCCGTCGGATTGGAGAACCTCAGGGCACCCGAAACGCAATATCCAGTTGTTGACCAGGGCGTCCGCTGCTGCCGCGCCGGTGGTACTCGAAGATGCGACTAGCTCAGTCCACCGACTGCACATGTCGATCATGACTGTGATGTAAGCCTTGCCGTCGACGGAGGGGAAAGGCCCCATCGTGTCAACTGCCACCCAACGGAACGGGCGATCTACGGCTGTGTGCAATCCTGACGGGCTGTCAACCGGAGGGCGTCTAATCACCTGGCACACCGGGCAGTTTTCGATGACCTTGCTGACAGTCTCACGTGATACTGACTTGCCTTGGTCCTTGAGTCGTTCAGTAACTACACGTCGGGAGAGGTGGGCCCCGGCGGTGAGGTGTTCTGCTTCAACGTCATCTTCTGATGCGGACTGCATAACGTACACTCGCGATAAGCCGTCTGCCCCACCGTTATCAAGGCCAGCGACGTGCTTGACGTCGAAGTCCATGTCGGACATAGCCTCAGCCCATCTGCGGACCTTGGCGTTAGTCGACTTGTACATGTAAATCAGGTTGCGATGGTCCGTGAGAAGGGTGAACTTTCCCCAGGAGAGGTACTTGTTCCATCGCTTAATGGCGGCGACGATGGCGAATGCCTCCTTCTCTCCGACCGACCATCGCGATTGCACTTGGTCAAAGGCCTTGCTCATAAAGCACACGGGTTGGCCTTCCTGCAATAGCACAGCGCCATAACCTACTCCTGACGCGTCGGTCATGATGGTGTGTTCCTTGGACGCATCGAAGATGGCGAGTGCTTCTGCTTGGGCGAGGAGTGTCTTGACTTTGCGTAGGGCTTGCTCTTGCTCGTCGCCACCCAGCGGGATCTTGGAGGCCATCGCTTGAGTTAAGGGGTGTACTACTTCTGCGAAACCAGGGACATGATCCCGGAAATAGTTAAGAAATCCGACGAGCGCTTGCATTCCCTTGACCGACTTAGGCATTTCGAGATCCAGGATGTCTTGAATGCGGTCCGCTGCGATGCGTTGACAGCCATGGGATATGACCCTGCCCAGGAACTCGACCTCGGCCCTCGAAAACTGGCACTTGTCACGGTTGAGTTGTAACTTGATCTGTCTAGTACGCTGCAGCACGCTCTCCAGGTTCTTGAGGTAATCCTCCTCGTTTTCCCCGAAGACAATGATATCGTCGATATAGATATAACAGGCGTGACCAACCAGTTCGGCGAAAGCCGACTCCATGGCACGCTGAAAGTGAGCTCCTGCGTTCCTTAGCCCGAAGGGCATCCTAGTGTATTGATATTGACCTAGAATGGTGGTGAACGCAGTGTACTTGCGGCAGCGTTTGGTCAGTTCGACCTGGTGATAACCCGACGACAGGTCTAGTGTGGCGAAGATCTTCTTGTTGGGTAGTTGGGCGATCACCTCGTCGATCATTGGGATCGGGTAGTCGAAAGTGGGGGTGATCTCGTTGATCTGCCGGAAATCCACGACGAAGCGCGACTTCCCGCCCTTCTTCGGCACCGTCATGGCCGGGGATGCGTACGGTGAGTTGCTTCTCTCGATAAACCCCTTCAAGGACAGCTCGTCGATGTGCTCCCGTATTATGTCGACCTTGGCTGGTGGGACGAAGTATGGTCTGGCGTTGACCACTCGGTCCTCGCGTAGGATGAGGTCATACGGCTCGAGGCGGCTGGGTTCGCTACGGTCCTCGAACACGTCGCTATAACGTCTGATGAGCTCGGCCTGCCGGTCGATGCTGGTCTGCGACAAAGAAAACAATGGTGCCTGATACTTGTACACGTCCGGAATCTCGATCTCGTCATCATCTTGCTCGTCGGTGTAGGCTTGGGGAAGGATTCCCAGTGCTACCATGTCTGGATATCCGATAATCATGTCGAACTCAGTGTCAAGTAGCAGCATACGTGGCTTGTAGGAGCACGCCTTGGGTGTAAACGCTGACGCTAGCAGTCTTACGTCGCCTTCAACAGCGCCTTGCGCGTGAAGAATACCCTTGTTGGCGGTACGGATCGGAATAACCTCGGAGCTAACTTTTTGTCAGCTTGGACGCCCACGTGCTCTTGATGATCGTGACTCCGGCACCTGAATCAAGTAGAGCAGTGAGGTTGTGACCATTAATCTGGACTTTGATCAAGGGAACAGATGGCTTAGTCTCGGTCTCGCCCTTAGTCTTTGACGGTTCGCCCTCGGCCGGTGACTCCTTGGAACTTAAAACACACACGCACTTGGAGGATTTACAGTAATCCTCCAGGTGGCCGACACGACCACACTTCTTACATGTGTGCTTGGGCTTCTTACACTTGAACACCGAGTGACCCTTGCCACCGCAGTTATAGCAGGTGTAGTTAGAGTAGTCCTTTGCCGGCTTCTCCTTCTTGATTGCCTTGTGGCCCTTGTTGGTTTCAGCCGACCGGTTATCGGACGAGGGCTTCTTCGGGATCACAGACGAGTCGTGTCTGCGGTCATGGCGGGACGTGTAGGGTTGACGAGAGGGAGCGTCTTCGAAAGCGCTTAGTAGATCCCGTGACTCTTGGACTTCACGTGCTAGGGCTAGGACGGCGGGCATAGCCTTTTCCAGAGGCTGGTCCTCGATGAGCTCTTGGATGCGGTACATGGCCTTGGGGTTGCTCTTAAAGGCACGCGTATACGCCTCCTTGAGGTTGTCCTCGTTGAGGGACTTCCCATCGAACAGGGACAAGAGGAGAGTGAACTTCCGATTGACGCGTGCGACCTGTACCGTGTCGAAGCTGTTGGCTCTTAGACGGAACAGCTGGAGGCGTGAGGTCTTGGTTCTGGGTTGCAGGGCTTGTCCGAGCCGCTTGAGAGTTCTCTGATCCTTCAGATCGCGGATGTTCTTCCTTGAGGCTACTACATACTGTCAACATCCCTAGATTATCTTTGCTAAACCCTAGATTATCTTCGACCTCAAAACGCTAGATAATCTACAATTTCTTGCTCAGAAATGAAGTATTCATTAAATTTAAGCTATTTAGAGATAAACAAAGGTCTTCTTTAGAGTCCATATGATGTACGTAGAGCATGGAAAGAAGCTCTGGCTCTGACTCCTTGCCTGGTTTGAGCATTTCGCTGTGCAGGTTAAGACGAAACGAGAAAATGGACAATAACAGAAAATCTAACAGGTAGATTCACTACGATAGTGATTATGTGAGTAGTTGAAAGGAGGTACATATGCGCATAATCACTTTCAGAGTGAATCTACCTGTTAGATTTTGAGATATGGTCGATTTCTTGTTTTTTGACTTGGCTAGAGTCGAATTGAAGAAAAGGAGAGGCTATTACTCAGGGAATATTGCTCGTCAAAGAAAAGCAAGCAAGGCCGCGAGGTATGGCCACCCGACCTACAAGATGGGCTGGGTGTCATCGCGTAAGGACGACCGGTCGTGCGCGGTCAACGCTGACAAAACTTAGCGATTCAGAGAAATAAATGGCGCCACCGTATTCAGCACAAGACAGTGAACTCAGCTATATGTTTTTTTCTCAGTATATTTACCCAGCGGCTGATCCCACAGTTTAAGGACGGGTATTAGCCTGCACTTTGCACGAAAAAAATCTGCCTGAACACGACCAATTGTCCAAAACACAGCATTTAGCATGCAACAGGAGCTGGAAGCAGCTGCAACATCTATTCTAGGCCATTCCACAACCATTACGCAAGAAATTGACGCAATAGAGGCCATTCAGTCCCATTACTTCATAGATTCACGCTTGAACGATATTACGAGCCTTATCAGGCGAGAAACAAGAAAGCTGAACGCGATTGGTGACTCCTTTCTCGCTGAGACATATGCAGCATACTGACAGCCACGACACGCTGTTCAAGCAGATTTAAGGGAGCGCCATCACCAAACACGTAAATAGACCTGTATACGACAACCAGAGACGGACGTATGAGTCAGAACGGTGTGCTACCGGAATACGCAGGGTGTTTTGTGCCCTGTTGATTCCAGGAGCACGCTGCTCTGGGCCACGTGAGATACCGCGAGACTAAATCCGATCTTTACTATCTCTTACATATGCAAATATCATGAGTGTGTCCCTGCTCGTGAATGGGAACATCCAGCCAGTCTGAGTCAAAGCTACGGTCTGCTTTCGACAAGACAGTGCGCCATAGGCCGTTGACTAAACACCATGTGCAGCTTTTGGCACTCAGTCGACCTCTGTTTGAAGGTCAAGTGGATGGTCTATGGAAGAAGGTGTTGAGGTAGGGCTCGTGTTTGACGGGCAATGAGGAAGGAGAGATCTCACTGGATGTGTGCATCTGTGGCAAGTATGAGTAAAGAATGAAAACATGATTGGTAGTTATAGATCGCGAGAATAGGCATTCTCATCTGCATTGCGGAGAAAAGGAGTTGATGTTGTTAGTGATTTTCTAGAGTACAGCACCAGTTTCGGTAATAGGGGGACAGACGAGCGCAAACAACTACATGGCTCCGAACTACACGCGTCTCGGCGTTGATATTGGTTATTAAATGCACTGCTGGTAACATATTGAGGGATTTCGTCACTGTACTCGAATGCACAAGTGTGCAGTTTATGCTTTCTCGGCCAGCCGACGATATTTACCACCACAGACAGCTGCATACAGGCTGTAGACTAGACATATACAGCAGGCTGAGTAATATAGCACCATACCCACCTACAAACCGCGAATCAACCTCAAGGTCACATAAACATAAGCGATACGGTCGGTATATCAATCCTTTACTCTTACTTCTTCACTGACCATCTCCTCCTCTTCAGCCCGGGAGGAACCTTGCGCAGAGTGGCGTGTCCCCTTGTCACTTCGACCGCATACTCGATTTCCCACTCGCGACACTGTTGGGCAAAACACGCCAGGGCGCTCTGGCCGTTTTCGTTGGGCTTAAACGCGACATGTGTCACTTTGCCCTCCTCAGACTTGCTAAAAACGTACATGCCGACGACTGGATCGATCTTTGGGTCAGAATCCCGGACAACATGGAGGTATGCAACGGACTTTCCAGTCATTGAGCACCAGGCTTCAACAGCCCACTGAGTCAACCACTTCTCCTGCATGATTGGCTTACCGATGTTGCCCTCCTCCGTGACAGTGTGTACACTGCACACTTCATGGAAAAGTTCGTCCCGGAGACCCTCCTCGGGCCGCCTGTACCCCGGAGTGGCCCGCCGGTTCATCTCTATCGCTTCCTTGTATATCTGCTCGCGGTAGTTGTCCGCCTTCGTCTCCGCTGCACACTGCTCTTCATTCGTCATCGTCTCCCAGCTCTTGAACGCATGAGGCTCCGTGACGCCCTCGATCATCATGAGGCAGTGTGTTATACAGTTGCCGTGGGGCAGGGTTTTGTATCTGACCCACTGCTTGCTCTTCTCCAGCTGATTGGCGACGTCAACTCTAAACTTGACTTCCCTGCTCCTCATCTGCTCGGAAGCTGGGTCGACGTGGTCGACCTGGACATATTCAACGTCCGACTCAGCCTCGAATGCCACCTCGTTGTCTGCATCTTGCTCCTTATCTGCCTCACGCTTCTCCTCTGACTCTGCATTCACCTCTGACTCAGCCATCTCGTCCTCCTGCCCCTCCTCCTCTGCCTCACCCTCCTCCACTGGCTCCTCTTCCTCCTCTGACTCCTCCTCCGAGTCCTCTGGCCTGGCCTTCTCCGGCTCAGTCTGGATGCAGGCGTCGCATTTGGTCACGTCCTCCTCATGTGACTCACCCTTCCTCTCCTCTGTCACCAGCTCCTCGTGTGCCTCGCGCTTCTTCTCCTCTGTCACCATCTCCTCCTCGTCTGACTCCTCTGAGTTGTTATCGACATCAGCGATCTTCTGAGGGATTGTCATGAGGGCCTTGCGCTTC
This sequence comes from Carpediemonas membranifera, assembly GCA_019828565.1. NCBI lineage: Eukaryota > Fornicata > Carpediemonas > Carpediemonas membranifera. The sequence continues at coordinate 168,681 of JAHDYR010000009.1, forward strand.
ATGTGGATTGTGTCGCTCTTCCCCGTACGGCGGGGGGTACTCGTTCGTGCTTGGTGTGTGCCCGACTGGGGTAGGTCGCGGCGAAACGGCGCGGGTGTCGGGCTGGCACCCATGGAGATGTCAGCTGCGTATCCCACGTCTTGCAGCAGCCTCGTGACGGTCTCCTCCAGCTCGAGTACTCTCTTCTGCGCCTTGTGATGGAGCACTCGTGCCTCCATCGGAAGAGATGGGAGGTCTTTGTGAATCCAGTCCTTCATTTCGAGCAGCTTGGATACGCGAAGGTATCTGTCGAACTGGACGTCGACGTGGTTGTCCCCAGCAACCGCAGCTGACTCTCGAGAGGCGCGAATGCGAAGCTCGCCGTGCACCTCCTTCTGGACTCTATGCCACAGGACGTAGTTGCGAGCGTTATTGTCCTCCCACTCCTTGAGCTTCTGGGCGATCTTTCTCTCGCGCCGGCGCTTGATCGCGCGTTCTCTAATCTCATCGTCGGACTCGTTGTCAAAGTCCACCTCACTCTCACTGTCGCACAACTCAGAATCGTCGACGCCGCTCTCTTCACCACTGTCCACGCCACTCTCATCGTCGACGGGTTCTTTCTTAGCGCTCTCGGCCTTGCCCTTGCCCTTGTCCTTCTCCTCGGCGTCAATGGCCTCAATAATGGCCTTACGCGCCTTGCGCTTCTCCTGGCTATACACGATATCAGCCTGGTTGTCGTCAACCCACTTCGCCAGCGCGCCGAGCTTCTTGGAACTTCTTGGTCCGGCGAGTGCCATAAACTGCTTCTTCAACTTATCCTGGAGCTCCTCCTTCTCGTCCTTCGCGAGGCGGAATTTCGTGGTGATATGGTTCAGGTTGATTCCTATATAAGCATTGCTATGACTACAAACGCTTCCTGATCACTAGATCGAGCAGTTTCCGTTCATCCAGCAAAACCGCGCGAAGAACAGCACATTTGGCATGATTGGTGGTTGCCTTGGTGTATGCAGCCAATATCGCATCGTACTGTTCCTTGCTAGCGCTCTCAATCCACTTTAGCAAGTCCATGTTCGGCACTATCAGCAAGAGAGCATAAAAAAATGGACATAGAGTGCCAAAAGTAATAAACTGAAACCATCCACACGGCAACTATGTACCTAGGCGGCCTCAGTACCTCCAATACCTTCCGTATGTGCTTTTTTGTCCGTCCCTACTTCGTCCCACGAACCAGAAAAAAGCGCAAAGAGAGGGCCCTTTGAATAATTCTATAACGGCAGCAGAGCATAAAACACGGTTCGAAAGGGCTGATTTTATGCTCTCTTGCCGTTAGTTCAAGCCGAGGCACGCTTCGGGCGAGCTCCGGCCAAGGGGTCCAGGAGTCAGCTTTTGGGGGAAGGTCTGTGGTGCTCTAACGTACCTCGGGACGCACTGTGGAGGCCCCTAGAGTGCTCGGTCATGGCATGTCAGACCAAGGGTCCCTCAAATCTGGCCCCATTCAGGATGCTCCCCCTAAATGTTCCGTTGCAAGCGTCTGACGGGCGTTCTCTGGATACCGACCAAGATGGAGGTCACGTGGATCAACGGACGATAATTGCGGTATTCTGGCCATGCCTGGTACTCTCAAATCATCTATACTGCTCTGTGGTTCATTTATTGTTCATATCGTATGGTCCTGATGGACTTATGATGATTGATGTTGTTTAGGGATTATTGTTGCTTTAATGATGCTCTGCGCCCGCTTACTGATGTTTCTTAGTGTTGTGCACATGCCTACTACGTTAAAGCCGCCAGTATTCTTTCTATTCTTAAGTTCCTCATTTCAGTCTCGTTGCGAGCATAAAGTGCGAAATAGTGGCCAATTGGCCACTACGATATCGGCAATTAAGACAGTAACAGGAGCGTTGGTGCGCAGATCAAGACTTTTTAACAATATCAACAAACGGTTCACTCACTTTCTCGTTTAACGTAGTGAATCATCAGTTTCAGCTGTGGCGTTAGTTGTTAGCCGTGCGAAGCACTGATGAGGCCTTATTACCATCAATAGGAGTAATAAACACCATTTAACTTCAATATAGAGAGCGAGCGGCCAAGAAACAAGCGCCGGGAGGATAACGGCGGTGGAGAGCGGCAGGAGAGCGCCGGGGGATGGCGCACGGGAGGGAGAGCAGCATGAGAGCGCCGGGGTATGGCGCACGGGAGGGAGAGCAGCATGAGAGCGCTGGGGTATGGCGCACGGGAGGGAGAGCGGCAGGAGAGCGCTGGGGTATGGCGCACGGGAGGGAGAGCGGCAGGAGAGCGCCGGGCGATGGCGCACGGGAGGGAGAGCAGCATGAGAGCTGGCACGGGGAGAGGCAGCAGGAGAGCCGGGAGCGATGCCTGGGAGGAGAGCAGCATGAGCGCTGGGGTATGGCGCACGGGAGGGAGAGCGGCAGGAGAGCGCCGGGCGATGGCGCACGGGAGGGAGAGCAGCATGAGAGCGCCGGGGTATGGCGCACGGGAGGGAGAGCAGCATGAGAGCGCCGGGGTATGGCGCACGGGAGGGAGAAACGGCAGGAGAGCGCCGGGGGATGGCGCACGGGAGGGAGAGCAGCAGGAGAGCGCACGGAGGCGATTTGGGGCCCCGAAAACGCCAGCATCAGCGCAAGTAAGCTATTCTATTACAAAATGCTTCACTTGCGCTGGTACTACAGCGTTTTCGGGGCCCTTTGCCCATCTTTCGTCGTCTGAATATTTTCGTGCAGAATTCAAACGAGTGCCGCCTGGCAGAGGCTGAGCTGCGGAGCTTAGTCCCTGTGGCACCACTTGTCTGGCCCAGCTCCCCGCCATGCTCCCGAAAATTCAGGTGCAGATTTGGGAGCAGAGATGTCGACGAACCCCGGTAATATGGCGTTTTCGGGGCGCAAGTGCCACACGCCCCACAGCCACGACACCAGCACCACTTACTTACTTTACTCATCGTTGCTTCGCTTCTCGCCTGGAACCTCATTTCAGTCTCGTTGCGAGCATAAAGTGCGAAATAGTGGCCAATTTGTGGCACTGTGTGAACTAAAAGACAGGATGCAGTTTATGTCGTGCTACATTCCCCCCTAGAGCCGGCACATCATTAGCGGCGGGGGCGCGGATGGTTGCGCGTGGTAGCTTCGAATCGCTTACAGGCGCGATCGAATTGAGGATGCTGGTCTCGATACTTAAGCAGGGCATCAAGTGTCATACAGTCGGAGAAGGCGAGCTCTGAGTCTTCATCGTGCTCGAAGCCAAGCCAGTTCACCGTAACGATAGGCTCGTTGGTCTGAGAATCCAGTCTGTACTGGACCACATGGTCGACAACCTTCCAGTTGCTGTCAGCGGTGAACGCTCTGGCCGCCTCGGCCATCGTCAGCGTCGGGCCCGTGTTGGGCAGCTTGGCCAAGCGGTCGGCGAAACGGATAATGGTCTTCCTGGTGACAGGATTGACGAGGACATAGGAATCGGGCTCCTCACCGTTGCCTTGAACGTAGTAAGGGCCTCTCATAGTGTACTGCAGTCTGGAGATGGGCTTGTCGCGCTTGACGAGCACCCAGCTCCCCAGAGGCAGGCTGGTGAAGCGAGCGGAGGGATAGTACTGGTCTTTCACCCCCTTCTGACGGAGTTGGAACTCCTGGAGCTTACCGAGTACTTCCGCAGCGTTCTTCATGGTTTCATCGGTTATGGCAGTGCGAGTCGAAGGCTCGGCATTCTTAACTTGGTGGTAGGCGAGTGCAGCAGCGAGTGCAGCTTCACGAGGCGTTGCACCGCCTAAAACTCTGGATGGCGTGGCGTTAATGTTGATTTCAGCCTGTATCATAGCTGAACGCCAGCCTGCGCGGGAGCAGTCAGGCAAAGAGGATAGTGAGATGCGGAGGTGCTTATTCACCTCTCTGTTCGTTCGCTCAACGAGTGCATTACCCTCGTGGCGCTCGGGCGTCGTGTTATGGTGTATGATCCCGAATGTTGCGCAGAAATGGTCGAACTCCGCGTTGCAGAATTGTGTTCCACTGTCGGTAGCAATGGTATCTGGGCAGGCCCATCGTGCGATGATCTGCGAGCGAATTGCTCGGATGGTGGACCGCGCATCTAAAGTCTTGAGTGGGATCAGGTGAGTCAGATGAGTCGCGCTATCAATGCACGTCATGATGTACCGATAACCGTTGTCCGGTCGGTCGATCGGTCCCACTGTGTCGATGTATAAGGTGGCGAGTGGACGGGCAGGCGGGAGATGGCCCGGGTTGTAAGCCACGTTCGGCGTCGCTCGGTCTCGTTGGCAGGTCACACACCTCTTGATCATCTTGTCGACATCGGTCCTGGCGCTTGCCCAGAGGAGACCTGCCTTCTCGAGGAGGGCGAGGGTGGTCTCGAGTCCGGCGTGGTGTCGATGGTGCACCATGAGGAAGCGCTCGCGCTTCTGCGTGTCAGTGAGACCCGATGTGGCGATGACGGACATTACGAACGGCAGGCGGCTCAGCCCGTCAGCGGCGGTGTTCATGTCGCCCGGTACGTGGACGATCTCGGTGACCGGGAACCGTGCGATCTCAAGAGCCCAGCGTATCACCTTGGGCGTATCCGAGCTAACCATCTGTACGAGGCAGCTGTTGTCGGTGTGCAGTATCGTCTCGGTCCCGATCAGTAGTGAGCGGAAGCGCTCAAGGGCAGAGTATACCGCAAACATCTCCTGTTCGACGATCTTCCAGACCTGTTGTTGCTTGTCGAAGCGCCTGGAGTAGAACGCGAGAGGGCGGTCGCCCTGCATAAGCACTGCGCCAATGCCGGTGGTTGAGGCGTCAGTATAGAGGTCCACGCGGCTGTTGGGGTCGAAGTGCGTCAGCTCGATCTGTCTGGCGACAGCGTGCTTGAGGCTGGTCATAGCCCACTCGAGCTGCTCCGGCTCGACGGTCTCACCGTTCTTCAGTGCTTCGAGCGGTGCGGCGAGGCGGATGAAATCTGGGATGTGCCTCCTCACAAAGCCGAAGATGCCGACAATGTGATGGGCCATCTTGGCAGTGCGAGGGGTGCTGAGCTTATGTATGCTCTCGACGCGGGCAGGGTCGATGCGGACACCGGTGCCGCTGACGAGGCAACCCAGATAGACGATCTCCTTCAGTCCGATGTGCGATTTCCGACCAGAGAGGCGTATGCGGTGCTGCTGGAGGACAGGGAATAGCTCGCGGAGGACATCGAGGAGCTGCTGGACAGAGCCAGCGAAGCACAGTATATCGTCTACAAACGCCAGGCATGGGAGCTTATACTGGCGGCGTAGGTCGTCAATGCGTTTCTGGAACGCCATGGGGCCGTTGGTGACACCGAACGGAAGCCTGTTAAAGATATAACGGACGTCGTCGAACTCGAAGCCTGTCAGTTTGGCTGAGTCTGGGTCCATAACGAGCTGGTGAAAGCCAGCGGTGAGGTCGAATGAGGCAAAAACCTCGGCACCTCTGCATTGCTCGAACAGTTCATCTGCTGTGGGCATGGTGTAAATCTCAGGGCGCGTAGCGTCATTGAGGCTCGGTAATCTAACACGGGCCGGAACTGGGGTGTAGCGGACGGCTTGTCCACCATAAATACGGGCGACAGCCAGTCGAGGGTGTCGGTCGTTGCCGAGATGATGTTCTTGGCCAGCATGTCATCAATGAAGAGCCGCATGGCGTCCTTCTGCGCCTTATTTCTGATCGGGCGTAGAACCTGGGAGGGGAGGACGTCGGGCTTGAGGTGTATCTCAAAGGGTGGCAGATCGGAGCCTTGCTCGTCGAACGGGCCGAAGATGTCGGCGTACTCTACCACGAGCGCATGGAACTGCTCGGCGAGCGAGCCGAGGTTCTCATCGTATATAGTTGGGAGTGTCGGGGTTGACTCTCCGGGTGACCTGATGAAGAGGTTGAACAATGAGCGGAAGTCCGTAGGATCTTTCGTCATGGATAAGGGTCGACTCGGGCTTGGCCCGGTTGTTCTTGAGGAAGTCCATACCCACTGCGCGGAGGGCAACGGTGCCGTATAGCACAGCGACAGGTAGGTCCTCTACGATATAAGCCGCGAGGGGCTCGGCAGCGCGGACGGGTATGTCGAAATAGGGCTGCGAGATGATCGGCGTGAAGCGTGTGGTGCCCACGTATTCTCCATGGACAGCCTTCCAACCATTGACGTCGCCGCGCTCGGGCGTGACTGTAAGGCCAAGGTACTCCGCCGCGTCGGGGCGCATGAGGATCGGGAACTGCTCGTTCGCCGTGTCCAGGCGCACGACGATGGCCTTGCCCTTGGATTCGGCTTGCATGAGAGCCTGATAGACCATGGTGCTCTCGGGCATGTCGGTCATGAGGGGCTCGACTTGATCGTCAGGGATGAAGGAAACCTTGCCGGGCCGCGGGGCACGCTTGACGGTCGCGGCGGCAGTCCCATAGGCCGGCTCCTTCAGCTTGCGCTTATCGAATAGCGCCTTGGCCGGGCCGTAAGGTTTCTTCCCGTGCTTATGGCAGGTGGCATAATGAGAGAGCAACTGGGCATCGGTAACGTCCGGGTTCTGGACGGTCTTGTCGGTCAGCTGCTTACAGACGGTACAGTCCGCCGTGGTGTGCGTCTTGCTCAGGTGGAACGCGCATGACTTGCCGGACGAGCCAGCGGGCTGGACTGGGCCCTGGCCGGGCTTCCTCGCCTCGGCGGCTGTCGGTCTGGCATGATCAAATGTGTATAGGGGCTCGATAAACTCCGCCTTCTCCTTAGCGAGAATCGCGTTATCGCGCATGGCGTTGATGAGGGTGCTGACGCTTTCACTCGCCCTGTGGATGCGATGATCGGACGTGCCTAGGAGCTGCTCCAGGCTCCTGGCGTCGAGGTGATCCATGGCGTGGACAAGGATCGTTTTGATCTCGATGCACAAGTCCGTGGATAGTTGTGGTGTCTCATCTGAGTCGTCAGGAGGGTATAGGAGCGTATAAAGTCGCTCGAACTCGGCCAGGTAGGTGAGGATTGCTGAGAGCGCCTCCTGGCGCGTCCTGCGTGGACCAGGGCGGGACAGTGCCCTGAGTGCGGCTTTGCACTTCTCATCTCCAATGCTTGCACTCAAGCGGAACCACTGCATGAAGTTTTGTACTTGTCTGCAGATGGCCTGGGAGAGTGTCATATTAGTCGTGTTAGTGGAGGAGGAGGCGTTGGCGGTCTTGAGCTTCTGACGGAGCTCCATCCGTAGGGTTCTGAGTTCCGCCTTCATGGGTCCCACTTCGTCCTTGAGGGTCTCGTCCTCTTCCGACATGGCGATGAGGGCCTGTAGATTCTCTATTTGTGACTGAGTGTGTCGCGTATCTGCTGACGTGGTCGTGAGAGGCTTGGAGAGGAACTCCTCAATTTCGTCACCCAGCCGTTGGAGGAACTTCTGAGGACCGGATTGATGTTTCAGCTCGGTGCCCTTGAGCGTGATATAGGGCACGTTGGGTCTATATATGGTGTGTATAACCTTCTCGCCAGCGCCAGTGAGGTGTCCTCAGGGGCGTGGGTTTCTTCTTCGTTTGGGCTTGCGTCTGAATTGCATCGCCCCAAGCGGCCCATTTTGCGATATCCGCAGTGTCGGGCGGCTCAATAGTCTTGTCCATGTGTTCTTGATGCTGTAGAAGCTTCTGTGGCACTGTGTGAACTAAAAGACAGGATGCAGTTTATGTCGTGCTACACCAATTGGCCACTACGATATCGGCAATTAAGACAGTAACAGGAGCGTTTGGTGCGCAGATCAAGACTTTTTAACAATATCAACAAACGGTTCACTCACTTTCTCGTTTAACGTAGTGAATCATCAGTTTCAGCTGTGGCGTTAGTTGTTAGCCGTGCGAAGCACTGATGAGGCCTTATTACCATCAATAGGAGTAATAAACACCATTTAACTTCAATATAGAGAGCGAGCGGCCAAGAAACAAGCGCCGGGAGGATAACGGCGGTGGAGAGCGGCAGGAGAGCGCTGGGGTATGGCGCACGGGAGGGAGAGCGGCAGGAGAGCGCCGGGCGATGGCGCACGGGAGGGAGAGCAGCATGAGAGCGCCGGGGTATGGCGCACGGGAGGGAGAGCGGCAGGAGAGCGCCGGGCGATGGCGCACGGGAGGGAGAGCAGCAGGAGAGCGCACGGAGGCGATTTGGGGCCCCGAAAACGCCAGCATCAGCGCAAGTAAGCTATTCTATTACAAAATGCTTCACTTGCGCTGGTACTACAGCGTTTTCGGGGCCCTTTGCCCATCTTTCGTCGTCTGAATATTTTCGTGCAGAATTCAAACGAGTGCCGCCTGGCAGAGGCTGAGCTGCGGAGCTTAGTCCCTGTGGCACCACTTGTCTGGCCCAGCTCCCCGCCATGCTCCCGAAAATTCAGGTGCAGATTTGGGAGCAGAGATGTCGACGAACCCCGGTAATATGGCGTTTTCGGGGCGCAAGTGCCACACGCCCCACAGCCACGACACCAGCACCACTTACTTACTTTACTCATCGTTGCTTCGCTTTTCGCCTGGAACCTCATTTCAGTCTCGTTGCGAGCATAAAGTGCGAAATAGTGGCCAATTGGCCACTACGATATCGGCAATTAAGACAGTAACAGGAGCGTTTGGTGCGCAGATCAAGACTTTTTAACAATATCAACAAACGGTTCACTCACTTTCTCGTTTAACGTAGTGAATCATCAGTTTCAGCTGTGGCGTTAGTTGTTAGCCGTGCGAAGCACTGATGAGGCCTTATTACCATCAATAGGAGTAATAAACACCATTTAACTTCAATATAGAGAGCGAGCGGCCAAGAAACAAGCGCCGGGAGGATAACGGCGGTGGAGAGCGGCAGGAGAGCGCCGGGCGATGGCGCACGGGAGGGAGAGCAGCAGGAGAGCGCCGGGCGATGGCGCACGGGAGGGAGAGCGGCATGAGAGCGCCGGGGTATGGCGCACGGGAGGGAGAGCAGCATGAGAGCGCTGGGGTATGGCGCACGGGAGGGAGAGCAGCATGAGAGCGCACGGAGGCGATTTGGGGCCCCGAAAACGCCAGCATCAGCGCAAGTAAGCTATTCTATTACAAAATGCTTCACTTGCGCTGGTACTACAGCGTTTTCGGGGCCCTTGCCCATCTTTCGTCGTCTGAATATTTTCGTGCAGAATTCAAACGAGTGCCGCCTGGCAGAGGCTGAGCTGCGGAGCTTAGTCCCTGTGGCACCACTTGTCTGGCCCAGCTCCCCGCCATGCTCCCGAAAATTCAGGTGCAGATTTGGGAGCAGAGATGTCGACGAACCCCGGTAATATGGCGTTTTCGGGGCGCAAGTGCCACACGCCCCACAGCCACGACACCAGCACCACTTACTTACTTTACTCATCGTTGCTTCGCTTTTCGCCTGGAACCTCATTTCAGTCTCGTTGCGAGCATAAAGTGCGAAATAGTGGCCAATTGGCCACTACGATATCGGCAATTAAGACAGTAACAGGAGCGTTTGGTGCGCAGATCAAGACTTTTTAACAATATCAACAAACGGTTCACTCACTTTCTCGTTTAACGTAGTGAATCATCAGTTTCAGCTGTGGCGTTAGTTGTTAGCCGTGCGAAGCACTGATGAGGCCTTATTACCATCAATAGGAGTAATAAACACCATTTAACTTCAATATAGAGAGCGAGCGGCCAAGAAACAAGCGCCGGGAGGATAACGGCGGTGGAGAGCGGCAGGAGAGCGCCGGGCGATGGCGCACGGGAGGGAGAGCAGCAGGAGAGCGCCGGGCGATGGCGCACGGGAGGGAGAGCAGCATGAGAGCGCCGGGGTATGGCGCACGGGAGGGAGAGCAGCATGAGAGCGCTGGGGTATGGCGCACGGGAGGGAGAGCAGCATGAGAGCGCACGGAGGCGATTTGGGGCCCCGAAAACGCCAGCATCAGCGCAAGTAAGCTATTCTATTACAAAATGCTTCACTTGCGCTGGTACTACAGCGTTTTCGGGGCCCTTTGCCCATCTTTCGTCGTCTGAATATTTTCGTGCAGAATTCAAACGAGTGCCGCCTGGCAGAGGCTGAGCTGCGGAGCTTAGTCCCTGTGGCACCACTTGTCTGGCCCAGCTCCCCGCCATGCTCCCGAAAATTCAGGTGCAGATTTGGGAGCAGAGATGTCGACGAACCCCGGTAATATGGCGTTTTCGGGGCGCAAGTGCCACACGCCCCACAGCCACGACACCAGCACCACTTACTTACTTTACTCATCGTTGCTTCGCTTTTCGCCTGGAACCTCATTTCAGTCTCGTTGCGAGCATAAAGTGCGAAATAGTGGCCAATTGGCCACTATTTCGCAGAATAATGCAACACTTCTCTATGCTGACCACAGAGCTCGATACCTCACCGGCGGAAGCTTTTATGGCGTATTACACGCTTAACTCACTTCAGACTGAAAGGATTTATTCGTCCTCGCTTCAGTCACTGAAGTCCCCGCTTCGTGCAAGATGCGGTTCGCGTGCCTGACTGTCATGGGGGGACTACCCCAGAGCGAATCAAGGTCCTTGGACATCCGGATAAGGGTCTCAAAGGCAGGGTGATCCACGGCAGCCTCTTGCATCAACTCCTGTAGCGCGGGTAGGTCTAAGTCACGTAGGTCTGCGACATACGATCCCAGCCGGCAGAGAGCAACGACTAGGGCGAGCTGACGGTGGGATTCGGCAATGTCGTACTTCAGAGCTCTCGTGAGCTTGTCGTACTCCTCGTTAGTCAGCACCTGGCGTGCCGGAAGCGTGTGAGACCTTATCCTGCAAATTAGGTCGGTTTCGGCACCAGCAGTGCGAAGAAGGCGAACGAGAGCCTTTTGAGGCATCGAGATGGACTTGTACCGTCCAAAACGGCGACAGAAGGACAGAGAGTCCAGAAACTGTTCGAATACGTCACTATTTTGTCGGATCTCTGTGCAAATAACAACATCAGCATCCTCATCGTCGCACTCAAGGTAAACGCACAGTTTTTGATATGTCTGCTTGTATTGCTCCTTCGTAGAGCGCTTCAGTCCCTCTAGAGCGTGCTCAGCAGCATTTCGATCGAGATTAAAAATCACCCGAATTCTAGCTCTGTTCTGGCCGCTGCAGGCACCGCTGGGCGCGATAGAGCTCGGAGCGGCGTTGTCTGCCAAAAAGAGCATATTGCTCCCGGTGAAAATTGAACCCACGATCAGGGGGCTGTGTACAAAGCCTCTTCCCTCTATGCCACGACTTATGGGAAATCCGCCCTTATTAAGCTTCCTACAGGGAATATAGGCCATTTTGGAGGTATGAGCGACCGGGAGGGGGAGATTGGGGGACATTTATGGTATGGCTGGACTCTACTCGGGCAGACTATTATAACGAGGCTCAGATCAGACCTCTACGGCCGCTATACGAGGAGAAACGAGCCAATCAGCGCGCTAGCGGCCCATGGCCGCAGCAGCGCCCAGCCAAACTCAGCTATAGTGTCACCTGAGGCCCCAAATGACGTGCTGATCAGGTCGACTCCCATCTATTGACTTGGTAATTGCAGAGGGCGTCTGAACGCGATGTCCTAATAACCGACTTGGTCGGAGCGGTTCGGCGATGACTCCGTTGTATTCCACACCTTCTTTTAATGCCGAAACATGCAGTCCTTTAGAGTCAACGCGCGTCCTGTCCGTCAGGCGAAGGGCATTCAGCAGAGGCATTGCTGCGGTCTGCAGACCGCCCTAGCGCTTCAGGATGGCCAACTGCATGATCTGGACTCATGTCTATCAAATCCATTTTGATCACATCAAACATGTGTCAAATCCGGCAAATCGATTTTGCGATTAAAAAAGGGGCAGAGGGGAGGAAGCGACCCATAAGGCGTACTTATGGACCATTTCCTCCCCCTGCCCGTTTTTTGAGTCTCAAATCTCAATTCCAATTTGTCCCTATGTTACTTTTTTCTAGCAGGATTTAAAGTTTGATACTGCGCATGCGTATTGCTTAGGTATAGCCAAGTACTACCATACCACTTTGAAGATCCAGCTCCGGCTCATCGTCGAGTTCATTTTTTCTTGCAACCGTAGATTATCTAGCTTTTTGAGGTCGAAGATAATCTAGGGTTTAGCAAAGATAATCTAGGGATGTTGACAGTATGTAGGGGAGTGTGATCGTCGTCTTCGTCCTGCGTGTGGATAGGATCGTGGCAATGAGGTCTTGTACCGAGCTATCAATCAAGTCTGAGATATCCCGATGGCCTCCGTAAGCGCGATAGTCGCGGAAGGCCTCGGCGAAAGTGATGAGAGCCTCAACTGACGGAACCGTTAGTAGAGGAGGTATAAGGCGTTTCTTATCGTTCATGGCTTGAATTTCTAGAAATGTAGTCCGTTAGGGACAAGAAAGCTTTACAGGGAAAAGAGACGACACCAAATGTGTCGACAGAAACCTGAAGACGATGTAAATAATACAACTATGTAAATATTGGGTAAGACCCACGACAGGGACGGTCTTCTCGTTCAGTCTCCGGTAATCGATAACCATGCGACGTTTTCCTCCGCGCTTGGGCACCGTGAAGGCGGGTGATGCGAAAGGGGAAGTCGAGGGCTGAATGATGCCACGGGCCAGAAGATTGTCGACCTCCTGCTTAACGGCAGCGGCTAAGGCGGGCGACATGCGACGAGGAGGAAAGGGGGCCACATCCGTATCAGTTAGCTCAATGTGGAAAGGCTCGACGTTGATGATGCCGGGTAGGTCACTGGCGAATAAGTCGGCGTACTCCTGGATCAAAGGGTTCGCGTCATCCAGTGGGGCAGTCTCCTACTGTGGCACGGCAGTGGCCTCGATAAAGTCCGGGTCTTGGTCCACGGGCAGAATGTCAGGCAATAGTATAATAGGCCAACGGCACGGATGGTTGGCACACCCAGGATCAGCGGTTCGGCGGCGTCGAGCACATAGAACTCTGCTGTCAGTTCGACTAGATGCTCCGTGTGTATGGTGACAGGGAGAGAGCGGGTGGTTGTGGCAAAGAGAATTAGCAAAGAGTGCTTTATAGAGTCGACACAATAGGTGTCGACAGGACTATTGAGGACTATTAAATATATCTGTAACACTTCCCCCAAGATCTCGTGAGATCTTCTAAATATTCTCCGGGCCTAAATCTCTTAGATCCGAAAATAGATGTGCTCTTGCAAAACCCACCAGCACAGAACGATGATTCAACCGAACAATGAAAACGCGTCCAGATTTCGCACCAATTTCACTTAATAACGAATAAGCAACATCAAATGCACCAAATATGTGCACAATATCCACTTCCCCCACGAAGAGAGACACTACGCGTTTCACGGTCAAAAGTCAAAAGTGTGCTTGTTACTCTTCGTTTCTCGTCGGGTTGTAGAAGTAATCACGCCGCTTGCGCTGTCGAGGAAGCTCCTTCACCAGCGACTTGTTCTCGGCGAAGTATAAGTCAAGTGCATGCAGCTCGTTGATGTCAGGGCTAAAGTCCTCCCAGGTCGCATCCTCGGGCAGATAATCACGCCACGTGACATGGAACTGCAGCTTGCCGTCCTTTGCGAACCTGTGGGCGACAATCTCGTCCACAACATACTCGTTCTCCTGGGCAGCGACTGACGCCTGCAGCTGCTCTCTCGTCAGGTCAGTCCTGAACTTGCGCAGCCTCTCGGCATGGATAAGGTGAGACGCCCGTAGGTAGGGTAGCGCGTAGGTCTGTGATGGTGTAAACATTCGGTGATGTCCCAACGGCCGATACCCACATAGGGCCAAGCCAGACCTTCCTCCGCCCGCGGGTTGCCTGCACCAGCACTGGGGTGTCGACGATCGGCTCATGATCCGGTCCGTCCACCTCTGCGTCCAGCAACTGATCGTGCACGGCTCGATTGACTTGCACTCGTTGCTTGAACTTCTCCAACGGCACCTTAGCGTCCACCAGATCGCTCCAAGCCTTGCTAGGCTCTTGATCATAAAGAACTCCGAGTGGGGTTAAACCAATCGTGTAGTTTGCCGATGTGTTGAGGATGTACTGAGCATGAGCGAGTAAACTAGCCCAGTCTTTGGTCACGCTCTCGTGCATTAAGCACTTGAGATGTCTCTTCAGCTCACCATTTCTCCGCTCCACAATTCCCTGGGATGCTGGTCGATAAGGCGTCCCGATGTGGTGTTCAACGTCGATAGACTCAACGAAGTGGGATATAAGGTCGTTACGATATTGCGACCCACCATCAGAGTGGATCATACGCGGGATTCCGTAGTGGTCCATCCATCGCGTTAATGCTCTCCAAGCTCGAGTGGCTACTGCCCTATGTCGAGAAACTACGCCTCGATGACATCACCCAGCCTTCAGAAGGCCCATACGCCAGCCCCATCGTCCTTACCTTCAGCACAGCTCCACTCTCTGACTTGACCGCCCGATGCCTTCTCAATGGTTCTCCAGGTGCTCCAAAAGGGCATTTCTGCAACTCTGGACAACAATCCTCAACTTCTGTTTCTTCAATGCAAGAGCCAGAGTTTTTTGGATGACGCTTGAGTTATACCAGTCACAGTCTGGCCCTTTCCTTGTGTGGAATCTTCGCGTGCGCTGGTCTACCGCAGTCAGGTGTTCGTCCAGCCCAGAGCGCGGGAATCATTGCGCAGGACGATGATGTGGCCTTATTGTACATATAGGCATTCAAAAACATATGAAGCACCTCCAATTATCAGTACAGCACGAGTTTTGTCGACTCTTCCTTTCCGAACAATTAGTTCTTTGCCAAATGAGGCCAGTATTTGCTTCCCAGTGACCGACTGACTATCCTTTTTGATAAGATGCACTGACATCTGCTGCTGACAGGGACGTGCCCATGTCAAAACTTGCAGTTTGCTTGGGTTCGCCGAGAAACTTGCAACCAAAACTGATGATTTTCCTAATCAAACCTCTTTGATTGTTCTTGTCGTGATTTATTCTGCTAGTCTGCTGTTTCGGATTCTTCCTGACAGCCTGCTAGTTCTATTGACCGCTTTGTGCTCTTTCACCTTTTATGCTTTCAAGTCTTGTGTTTCTGGGTGTCTGTGCGTTCTTGTTACGGTCTGGTGCTGCCGGGACATGCGAGGGAATTCTCTCGTCGGTCCCAGAAGCTCCACGCTCTGACTTGACCGCCCGATGCCTTCTCAATGGTTCTCCAGGTGCTCCAAAAGGGCATTTCTGCAACTCTGGACAACAATCCTCAACTTCTGTTTCTTCAATGCAAGAGCCAGAGTTTTTTGGATGACGCTTGAGTTATACCAGTCACAGTCTGGCCCTTTCCTTGTGTGGAATCTTCGCGTGCGCTGGTCTACCGCAGTCAGGTGTTCGTCCAGCCCAGAGCGCGGGAATCATTGCGCAGGACGATGATGTGGCCTTATTGTACATATAGGCATTCAAAAACATATGAAGCACCTCCAATTATCAGTACAGCACGAGTTTTGTCGACTCTTCTTTTCCGAACAATTAGTTCTTTGCCAAATGAGGCCAGTACTTTGCTTCCCAGTGACCGACTGACTATCCTTTTTGATAAGATGCACTGACATCTGCTGCTGACAGGGACGTGCCCATGTCAAAACTTGCAGTTTGCTTGGGTTCGCCGAGAAACTTGCAACCAAAACTGATGATTTTCCTAATCAAACCTCTTTGATTGTTCTTGTCGTGATTTATTCTGCTAGTCTGCTGTTTCGGATTCTTCCTGACAGCCTGCTAGTTCTATTGACCGCTTTGTGCTCTTTCACCTTTTTATGCTTTCAAGTCTTGTGTTTCTGGGTGTCTGTGCGTTCTTGTTACGGTCTGGTGCTGCCGGGACATGCGAGGGAATTCTCTCGTCGGTCCCAGAAGCTCCACGCTCTGACTTGACCGCCCGATGCCTTCTCAATGGTTCTCCAGGTGCTCCAAAAGGGCATTTCTGCAACTCTGGACAACAATCCTCAACTTCTGTTTCTTCAATGCAAGAGCCAGAGTTTTTTGGATGACGC
The DNA here is from genome assembly GCA_019828565.1 of Carpediemonas membranifera. Taxonomy (NCBI): domain Eukaryota; phylum Fornicata; genus Carpediemonas; species Carpediemonas membranifera. The sequence goes on from JAHDYR010000009.1 coordinate 184,586, forward strand.
TTGAGTTATACCAGTCACAGTCTGGCCCTTTCCTTGTGTGGAATCTTCGCGTGCGCTGGTCTACCGCAGTCAGGTGTTCGTCCAGCCCAGAGCGCGGGAATCATTGCGCAGGACGATGATGTGGCCTTATTGTACATATAGGCATTCAAAAACATATGAAGCACCTCCAATTATCAGTACAGCACGAGTTTTGTCGACTCTTCCTTTCCGAACAATTAGTTCTTTTGCCAAATGAGGCCAGTACTTTGCTTCCCAGTGACCGACTGACTATCCTTTTGATAAGATGCACTGACATCTGCTGCTGACAGGGACGTGCCCATGTCAAAACTTGCAGTTTGCTTGGGTTCGCCGAGAAACTTGCAACCAAAACTGATGATTTTCCTAATCAAACCTCTTTGATTGTTCTTGTCGTGATTTATTCTGCTAGTCTGCTGTTTCGGATTCTTCCTGACAGCCTGCTAGTTCTATTGACCGCTTTGTGCTCTTTCACCTTTTATGCTTTCAAGTCTTGTGTTTCTGGGTGTCTGTGCGTTCTTGTTACGGTCTGGTGCTGCCGGGACATGCGAGGGAATTCTCTCGTCGGTCCCAGAAGCTCCACGCTCTGACTTGACCGCCCGATGCCTTCTCAATGGTTCTCCAGGTGCTCCAAAAGGGCATTTCTGCAACTCTGGACAACAATCCTCAACTTCTGTTTCTTCAATGCAAGAGCCAGAGTTTTTTTGGATGACGCTTGAGTTATACCAGTCACAGTCTGGCCCTTTCCTTGTGTGGAATCTTCGCGTGCGCTGGTCTACCGCAGTCAGGTGTTCGTCCAGCCCAGAGCGCGGGAATCATTGCGCAGGACGATGATGTGGCCTTATTGTACATATAGGCATTCAAAAACATATGAAGCACCTCCAATTATCAGTACAGCACGAGTTTTGTCGACTCTTCTTTTCCGAACAATTAGTTCTTTGCCAAATGAGGCCAGTACTTTGCTTCCCAGTGACCGACTGACTATCCTTTTTGATAAGATGCACTGACATCTGCTGCTGACAGGGACGTGCCCATGTCAAAACTTGCAGTTTGCTTGGGTTCGCCGAGAAACTTGCAACCAAAACTGATGATTTTTCCTAATCAAACCTCTTTGATTGTTCTTGTCGTGATTTATTCTGCTAGTCTGCTGTTTCGGATTCTTCCTGACAGCCTGCTAGTTCTATTGACCGCTTTGTGCTCTTTCACCTTTTATGCTTTCAAGTCTTGTGTTTCTGGGTGTCTGTGCGTTCTTGTTACGGTCTGGTGCTGCCGGGACATGCGAGGGAATTCTCTCGTCGGTCCCAGAAGCTCCACGCTCTGACTTGACCGCCCGATGCCTTCTCAATGGTTCTCCAGGTGCTCCAAAAGGGCATTTCTGCAACTCTGGACAACAATCCTCAACTTCTGTTTCTTCAATGCAAGAGCCAGAGTTTTTGGATGACGCTTGAGTTATACCAGTCACAGTCTGGCCCTTTCCTTGTGTGGAATCTTCGCGTGCGCTGGTCTACCGCAGTCAGGTGTTCGTCCAGCCCAGAGCGCGGGAATCATTGCGCAGGACGATGATGTGGCCTTATTGTACATATAAGCATTCAAAAACATATGAAGCACCTCCAATTATCAGTACAGCACGAGTTTTGTCGACTCTTCCTTTCCGAACAATTAGTTCTTTTGCCAAATGAGGCCAGTACTTTGCTTCCCAGTGACCGACTGACTATCCTTTTTGATAAGATGCACTGACATCTGCTGCTGACAGGGACGTGCCCATGTCAAAACTTGCAGTTTGCTTGGGTTCGCCGAGAAACTTGCAACCAAAACTGATGATTTTCCTAATCAAACCTCTTTGATTGTTCTTGTCGTGATTTATTCTGCTAGTCTGCTGTTTCGGATTCTTCCTGACAGCCTGCTAGTTCTATTGACCGCTTTGTGCTCTTTCACCTTTTATGCTTTCAAGTCTTGTGTTTCTGGGTGTCTGTGCGTTCTTGTTACGGTCTGGTGCTGCCGGGACATGCGAGGGAATTCTCTCGTCGGTCCCAGAAGCTCCACGCTCTGACTTGACCGCCCGATGCCTTCTCAATGGTTCTCCAGGTGCTCCAAAAGGGCATTTCTGCAACTCTGGACAACAATCCTCAACTTCTGTTTCTTCAATGCAAGAGCCAGAGTTTTTTGGATGACGCTTGAGTTATACCAGTCACAGTCTGGCCCTTTCCTTGTGTGGAATCTTCGCGTGCGCTGGTCTACCGCAGTCAGGTGTTCGTCCAGCCCAGAGCGCGGGAATCATTGCGCAGGACGATGATGTGGCCTTATTGTACATATAGGCATTCAAAAACATATGAAGCACCTCCAATTATCAGTACAGCACGAGTTTTTGTCGACTCTTCTTTTCCGAACAATTAGTTCTTTTGCCAAATGAGGCCAGTACTTTGCTTCCCAGTGACCGACTGACTATCCTTTTTGATAAGATGCACTGACATCTGCTGCTGACAGGGACGTGCCCATGTCAAAACTTGCAGTTTGCTTGGGTTCGCCGAGAAACTTGCAACCAAAACTGATGATTTTTCCTAATCAAACCTCTTTGATTGTTCTTGTCGTGATTTATTCTGCTAGTCTGCTGTTTCGGATTCTTCCTGACAGCCTGCTAGTTCTATTGACCGCTTTGTGCTCTTTCACCTTTTATGCTTTCAAGTCTTGTGTTTCTGGGTGTCTGTGCGTTCTTGTTACGGTCTGGTGCTGCCGGGACATGCGAGGGAATTCTCTCGTCGGTCCCAGAAGCTCCACGCTCTGACTTGACCGCCCGATGCCTTCTCAATGGTTCTCCAGGTGCTCCAAAAGGGCATTTCTGCAACTCTGGACAACAATCCTCAACTTCTGTTTCTTCAATGCAAGAGCCAGAGTTTTTTGGATGACGCTTGAGTTATACCAGTCACAGTCTGGCCCTTTCCTTGTGTGGAATCTTCGCGTGCGCTGGTCTACCGCAGTCAGGTGTTCGTCCAGCCCAGAGCGCGGGAATCATTGCGCAGGACGATGATGTGGCCTTATTGTACATATAGGCATTCAAAAACATATGAAGCACCTCCAATTATCAGTACAGCACGAGTTTTGTCGACTCTTCCTTTCCGAACAATTAGTTCTTTGCCAAATGAGGCCAGTACTTTGCTTCCCAGTGACCGACTGACTATCCTTTTTGATAAGATGCACTGACATCTGCTGCTGACAGGGACGTGCCCATGTCAAAACTTGCAGTTTGCTTGGGTTCGCCGAGAAACTTGCAACCAAAACTGATGATTTTCCTAATCAAACCTCTTTGATTGTTCTTGTCGTGATTTATTCTGCTAGTCTGCTGTTTCGGATTCTTCCTGACAGCCTGCTAGTTCTATTGACCGCTTTGTGCTCTTTCACCTTTTATGCTTTCAAGTCTTGTGTTTCTGGGTGTCTGTGCGTTCTTGTTACGGTCTGGTGCTGCCGGGACATGCGAGGGAATTCTCTCGTCGGTCCCAGAAGCTCCACGCTCTGACTTGACCGCCCGATGCCTTCTCAATGGTTCTCCAGGTGCTCCAAAAGGGCATTTCTGCAACTCTGGACAACAATCCTCAACTTCTGTTTCTTCAATGCAAGAGCCAGAGTTTTTTTGGATGACGCTTGAGTTATACCAGTCACAGTCTGGCCCTTTCCTTGTGTGGAATCTTCGCGTGCGCTGGTCTACCGCAGTCAGGTGTTCGTCCAGCCCAGAGCGCGGGAATCATTGCGCAGGACGATGATGTGGCCTTATTGTACATATAGGCATTCAAAAACATATGAAGCACCTCCAATTATCAGTACAGCACGAGTTTTGTCGACTCTTCCTTTCCGAACAATTAGTTCTTTTGCCAAATGAGGCCAGTACTTTGCTTCCCAGTGACCGACTGACTATCCTTTTTGATAAGATGCACTGACATCTGCTGCTGACAGGGACGTGCCCATGTCAAAACTTGCAGTTTGCTTGGGTTCGCCGAGAAACTTGCAACCAAAACTGATGATTTTCCTAATCAAACCTCTTTGATTGTTCTTGTCGTGATTTATTCTGCTAGTCTGCTGTTTCGGATTCTTCCTGACAGCCTGCTAGTTCTATTGACCGCTTTGTGCTCTTTCACCTTTTATGCTTTCAAGTCTTGTGTTTCTGGGTGTCTGTGCGTTCTTGTTACGGTCTGGTGCTGCCGGGACATGCGAGGGAATTCTCTCGTCGGTCCCAGAAGCTCCACGCTCTGACTTGACCGCCCGATGCCTTCTCAATGGTTCTCCAGGTGCTCCAAAAGGGCATTTCTGCAACTCTGGACAACAATCCTCAACTTCTGTTTCTTCAATGCAAGAGCCAGAGTTTTTTGGATGACGCTTGAGTTATACCAGTCACAGTCTGGCCCTTTCCTTGTGTGGAATCTTCGCGTGCGCTGGTCTACCGCAGTCAGGTGTTCGTCCAGCCCAGAGCGCGGGAATCATTGCGCAGGACGATGATGTGGCCTTATTGTACATATAGGCATTCAAAAACATATGAAGCACCTCCAATTATCAGTACAGCACGAGTTTTGTCGACTCTTCCTTTCCGAACAATTAGTTCTTTTGCCAAATGAGGCCAGTACTTTGCTTCCCAGTGACCGACTGACTATCCTTTTTGATAAGATGCACTGACATCTGCTGCTGACAGGGACGTGCCCATGTCAAAACTTGCAGTTTGCTTGGGTTCGCCGAGAAACTTGCAACCAAAACTGATGATTTTCCTAATCAAACCTCTTTGATTGTTCTTGTCGTGATTTATTCTGCTAGTCTGCTGTTTCGGATTCTTCCTGACAGCCTGCTAGTTCTATTGACCGCTTTGTGCTCTTTCACCTTTTATGCTTTCAAGTCTTGTGTTTCTGGGTGTCTGTGCGTTCTTGTTACGGTCTGGTGCTGCCGGGACATGCGAGGGAATTCTCTCGTCGGTCCCAGAAGCTCCACGCTCTGACTTGACCGCCCGATGCCTTCTCAATGGTTCTCCAGGTGCTCCAAAAGGGCATTTCTGCAACTCTGGACAACAATCCTCAACTTCTGTTTCTTCAATGCAAGAGCCAGAGTTTTTGGATGACGCTTGAGTTATACCAGTCACAGTCTGGCCCTTTCCTTGTGTGGAATCTTCGCGTGCGCTGGTCTACCGCAGTCAGGTGTTCGTCCAGCCCAGAGCGCGGGAATCATTGCGCAGGACGATGATGTGGCCTTATTGTACATATAGGCATTCAAAAACATATGAAGCACCTCCAATTATCAGTACAGCACGAGTTTTGTCGACTCTTCCTTTCCGAACAATTAGTTCTTTTGCCAAATGAGGCCAGTACTTTTGCTTCCCAGTGACCGACTGACTATCCTTTTTGATAAGATGCACTGACATCTGCTGCTGACAGGGACGTGCCCATGTCAAAACTTGCAGTTTGCTTGGGTTCGCCGAGAAACTTGCAACCAAAACTGATGATTTTCCTAATCAAACCTCTTTGATTGTTCTTGTCGTGATTTATTCTGCTAGTCTGCTGTTTCGGATTCTTCCTGACAGCCTGCTAGTTCTATTGACCGCTTTGTGCTCTTTCACCTTTTATGCTTTCAAGTCTTGTGTTTCTGGGTGTCTGTGCGTTCTTGTTACGGTCTGGTGCTGCCGGGACATGCGAGGGAATTCTCTCGTCGGTCCCAGAAGCTCCACGCTCTGACTTGACCGCCCGATGCCTTCTCAATGGTTCTCCAGGTGCTCCAAAAGGGCATTTCTGCAACTCTGGACAACAATCCTCAACTTCTGTTTCTTCAATGCAAGAGCCAGAGTTTTTTGGATGACGCTTGAGTTATACCAGTCACAGTCTGGCCCTTTCCTTGTGTGGAATCTTCGCGTGCGCTGGTCTACCGCAGTCAGGTGTTCGTCCAGCCCAGAGCGCGGGAATCATTGCGCAGGACGATGATGTGGCCTTATTGTACATATAGGCATTCAAAAACATATGAAGCACCTCCAATTATCAGTACAGCACGAGTTTTGTCGACTCTTCTTTTCCGAACAATTAGTTCTTTTGCCAAATGAGGCCAGTACTTTGCTTCCCAGTGACCGACTGACTATCCTTTTTGATAAGATGCACTGACATCTGCTGCTGACAGGGACGTGCCCATGTCAAAACTTGCAGTTTGCTTGGGTTCGCCGAGAAACTTGCAACCAAAACTGATGATTTTCCTAATCAAACCTCTTTGATTGTTCTTGTCGTGATTTATTCTGCTAGTCTGCTGTTTCGGATTCTTCCTGACAGCCTGCTAGTTCTATTGACCGCTTTGTGCTCTTTCACCTTTTTATGCTTTCAAGTCTTGTGTTTCTGGGTGTCTGTGCGTTCTTGTTACGGTCTGGTGCTGCCGGGACATGCGAGGGAATTCTCTCGTCGGTCCCAGAAGCTCCACGCTCTGACTTGACCGCCCGATGCCTTCTCAATGGTTCTCCAGGTGCTCCAAAAGGGCATTTCTGCAACTCTGGACAACAATCCTCAACTTCTGTTTCTTCAATGCAAGAGCCAGAGTTTTTTGGATGACGCTTGAGTTATACCAGTCACAGTCTGGCCCTTTCCTTGTGTGGAATCTTCGCGTGCGCTGGTCTACCGCAGTCAGGTGTTCGTCCAGCCCAGAGCGCGGGAATCATTGCGCAGGACGATGATGTGGCCTTATTGTACATATAGGCATTCAAAAAAACATATGAAGCACCTCCAATTATCAGTACAGCACGAGTTTTGTCGACTCTTCTTTTCCGAACAATTAGTTCTTTTGCCAAATGAGGCCAGTACTTTGCTTCCCAGTGACCGACTGACTATCCTTTTTGATAAGATGCACTGACATCTGCTGCTGACAGGGACGTGCCCATGTCAAAAACTTGCAGTTTGCTTGGGTTCGCCGAGAAACTTGCAACCAAAACTGATGATTTTCCTAATCAAACCTCTTTGATTGTTCTTGTCGTGATTTATTCTGCTAGTCTGCTGTTTCGGATTCTTCCTGACAGCCTGCTAGTTCTATTGACCGCTTTGTGCTCTTTCACCTTTTTATGCTTTCAAGTCTTGTGTTTCTGGGTGTCTGTGCGTTCTTGTTACGGTCTGGTGCTGCCGGGACATGCGAGGGAATTCTCTCGTCGGTCCCAGAAGCTCCACGCTCTGACTTGACCGCCCGATGCCTTCTCAATGGTTCTCCAGGTGCTCCAAAAGGGCATTTCTGCAACTCTGGACAACAATCCTCAACTTCTGTTTCTTCAATGCAAGAGCCAGAGTTTTTTGGATGACGCTTGAGTTATACCAGTCACAGTCTGGCCCTTTCCTTGTGTGGAATCTTCGCGTGCGCTGGTCTACCGCAGTCAGGTGTTCGTCCAGCCCAGAGCGCGGGAATCATTGCGCAGGACGATGATGTGGCCTTATTGTACATATAGGCATTCAAAAACATATGAAGCACCTCCAATTATCAGTACAGCACGAGTTTTGTCGACTCTTCTTTTCCGAACAATTAGTTCTTTTGCCAAATGAGGCCAGTACTTTGCTTCCCAGTGACCGACTGACTATCCTTTTTGATAAGATGCACTGACATCTGCTGCTGACAGGGACGTGCCCATGTCAAAACTTGCAGTTTGCTTGGGTTCGCCGAGAAACTTGCAACCAAAACTGATGATTTTCCTAATCAAACCTCTTTGATTGTTCTTGTCGTGATTTATTCTGCTAGTCTGCTGTTTCGGATTCTTCCTGACAGCCTGCTAGTTCTATTGACCGCTTTGTGCTCTTTCACCTTTTTATGCTTTCAAGTCTTGTGTTTCTGGGTGTCTGTGCGTTCTTGTTACGGTCTGGTGCTGCCGGGACATGCGAGGGAATTCTCTCGTCGGTCCCAGAAGCTCCACGCTCTGACTTGACCGCCCGATGCCTTCTCAATGGTTCTCCAGGTGCTCCAAAAGGGCATTTCTGCAACTCTGGACAACAATCCTCAACTTCTGTTTCTTCAATGCAAGAGCCAGAGTTTTTTTGGATGACGCTTGAGTTATACCAGTCACAGTCTGGCCCTTTCCTTGTGTGGAATCTTCGCGTGCGCTGGTCTACCGCAGTCAGGTGTTCGTCCAGCCCAGAGCGCGGGAATCATTGCGCAGGACGATGATGTGGCCTTATTGTACATATAGGCATTCAAAAACATATGAAGCACCTCCAATTATCAGTACAGCACGAGTTTTGTCGACTCTTCTTTTCCGAACAATTAGTTCTTTTGCCAAATGAGGCCAGTACTTTGCTTCCCAGTGACCGACTGACTATCCTTTTTGATAAGATGCACTGACATCTGCTGCTGACAGGGACGTGCCCATGTCAAAACTTGCAGTTTGCTTGGGTTCGCCGAGAAACTTGCAACCAAAACTGATGATTTTCCTAATCAAACCTCTTTGATTGTTCTTGTCGTGATTTATTCTGCTAGTCTGCTGTTTCGGATTCTTCCTGACAGCCTGCTAGTTCTATTGACCGCTTTGTGCTCTTTCACCTTTTATGCTTTCAAGTCTTGTGTTTCTGGGTGTCTGTGCGTTCTTGTTACGGTCTGGTGCTGCCGGGACATGCGAGGGAATTCTCTCGTCGGTCCCAGAAGCTCCACGCTCTGACTTGACCGCCCGATGCCTTCTCAATGGTTCTCCAGGTGCTCCAAAAAGGGCATTTCTGCAACTCTGGACAACAATCCTCAACTTCTGTTTCTTCAATGCAAGAGCCAGAGTTTTTTTGGATGACGCTTGAGTTATACCAGTCACAGTCTGGCCCTTTCCTTGTGTGGAATCTTCGCGTGCGCTGGTCTACCGCAGTCAGGTGTTCGTCCAGCCCAGAGCGCGGGAATCATTGCGCAGGACGATGATGTGGCCTTATTGTACATATAGGCATTCAAAAACATATGAAGCACCTCCAATTATCAGTACAGCACGAGTTTTGTCGACTCTTCTTTTCCGAACAATTAGTTCTTTGCCAAATGAGGCCAGTACTTTGCTTCCCAGTGACCGACTGACTATCCTTTTTGATAAGATGCACTGACATCTGCTGCTGACAGGGACGTGCCCATGTCAAAACTTGCAGTTTGCTTGGGTTCGCCGAGAAACTTGCAACCAAAACTGATGATTTTTCCTAATCAAACCTCTTTGATTGTTCTTGTCGTGATTTATTCTGCTAGTCTGCTGTTTCGGATTCTTCCTGACAGCCTGCTAGTTCTATTGACCGCTTTGTGCTCTTTCACCTTTTTATGCTTTCAAGTCTTGTGTTTCTGGGTGTCTGTGCGTTCTTGTTACGGTCTGGTGCTGCCGGGACATGCGAGGGAATTCTCTCGTCGGTCCCAGAAGCTCCACGCTCTGACTTGACCGCCCGATGCCTTCTCAATGGTTCTCCAGGTGCTCCAAAAGGGCATTTCTGCAACTCTGGACAACAATCCTCAACTTCTGTTTCTTCAATGCAAGAGCCAGAGTTTTTTTGGATGACGCTTGAGTTATACCAGTCACAGTCTGGCCCTTTCCTTGTGTGGAATCTTCGCGTGCGCTGGTCTACCGCAGTCAGGTGTTCGTCCAGCCCAGAGCGCGGGAATCATTGCGCAGGACGATGATGTGGCCTTATTGTACATATAGGCATTCAAAAACATATGAAGCACCTCCAATTATCAGTACAGCACGAGTTTTTGTCGACTCTTCTTTTTCCGAACAATTAGTTCTTTTGCCAAATGAGGCCAGTACTTTGCTTCCCAGTGACCGACTGACTATCCTTTTTGATAAGATGCACTGACATCTGCTGCTGACAGGGACGTGCCCATGTCAAAACTTGCAGTTTGCTTGGGTTCGCCGAGAAACTTGCAACCAAAACTGATGATTTTCCTAATCAAACCTCTTTGATTGTTCTTGTCGTGATTTATTCTGCTAGTCTGCTGTTTCGGATTCTTCCTGACAGCCTGCTAGTTCTATTGACCGCTTTGTGCTCTTTCACCTTTTATGCTTTCAAGTCTTGTGTTTCTGGGTGTCTGTGCGTTCTTGTTACGGTCTGGTGCTGCCGGGACATGCGAGGGAATTCTCTCGTCGGTCCCAGAAGCTCCACGCTCTGACTTGACCGCCCGATGCCTTCTCAATGGTTCTCCAGGTGCTCCAAAAGGGCATTTCTGCAACTCTGGACAACAATCCTCAACTTCTGTTTCTTCAATGCAAGAGCCAGAGTTTTTTGGATGACGCTTGAGTTATACCAGTCACAGTCTGGCCCTTTCCTTGTGTGGAATCTCCTGCCAGCAAATCTCCTAGATGATTGAGTTCTGAAAATCATTTTGAATTCCGCCATGCACCGAGCTGAAGAGCTACAGTCGGCAGATCTCCTCGATCGTTAGCGCCTGGGTAGCCCTAACGATTAAGCTAATCTCCCGGTGATACCGTCTCGCGATTCAGAGTATCGCATTTCGTTTATGATTTCTTGCAAATCGCTCAACTCGTCCGCCCACCACCTTTTTACAACTACTGCACTGGCGCGACAGACTTCGTCCCACGCCGTGTATCCTTCTCCTTCTTCATGCATGCTCTGAGTAGGCGCAGAGGCCAGGTAGGTTTTGTATAGCACATGAGTGTCTACAAGCCTTTGAGCTGTCGTTCGACATCTCTATTTTGCACCGCCTTGGCAGTTAGCCAGTATAGGGGTGTCGCTTACTTACATAGGGATCCCAACAACTTGATATATATCGCGATCCAGACCAGTAGGTCTGTGGACGGGTGGTAGTGGTCAGCTGAGCGTTGATCCACGGTGCGGTGAGTCTGAGGGAGTGCACGCCCGACGACAACACGGCTGTGTGTGACACCTTGGGACCGCCATCTAAGGTTCGGGTAATGGATGCTTTGCCGACGGGCTCTGCACACCTGAGCGTCCGGAAAGGCCATGTGGCAAGTACGGTTGTTACGGAGCATGTTCTGAGTCAGCTAGCGAGCATGTATGCTCCTAGCACACGAGTGTCGTTCAACACTCTTCTATTAAGCTATCAGGTCGGAGCCAGGCCGATTAACGGCGCTCGCTGACAGCGATTAGTCATGATTACACACCAGCGAGTTAGAGCTGAGCCCAGTCAGGTGCTCATCGCTGTGCTGTTGTCTTGAATGGTTGTGAGCCTAGGCCATCGTTCGATAGGTAAGCCCGACTCATTCATAAGCCTGAATACACGGCAGGCAGTCTATGATAGACTATGATGGAACATGAGCCGCAACGAGTCAGTGGGCCAGGGTTGAAACCCGCAGTCCGACACGTCATCCCGGAGAACGGTTGTGTTCGGAGCAGTACCGTTGTTTGAATGGTATATGTCCAAATGGTGGACGGGTTAGACCGGCCCCAAGACCACAGTTGGAGGCGATGGGGTGGCCAAGCTTACGGTTAGAGGCTTGACCGATGAGACCCTGCATCGAGGACCGAGTTGTCCTATAGATGAGTGTCAGTAATAGAGTAGCCTGCTACCTTAAGCTTTTGCTTAAGTGTGGTTGGATACGTCCCAAGAGACAGTCCCTTTTCAAAGACGTACAGCGTCATGCCATACGTGGCTATTATAGAGCCGTCAGAACAAACGCGCCTGACCAGTCTTTCGACAGGTTTGGTCGCTTCGTCTGGACCTTGAGCCCGACACGAAATGTTGCGCATGCACAGCGCAGTCATCTGTCGCCACAAATCGAACTAGTGTGGCTTTCTCCGGCTTCACCTTTACGTGAGCGCCGGGTGGTTCTCTTCCCAAACCCCTTTGAGCGCTTCCAGACAGCTCAGATTTTTACTCAGCAATGACCTTTTTTTCTTCCGGTTTCGGGGGTTTTTAGTCTTCACCAGGTGGTTTCTCTTTCTGATTCGATCAGTTTCTTCGCCGCCGCAGCAACTTCCCAATCATTGCCTACATGTGTTACGGCCGTCACTTAGACGACCGTGGAGGGGCAGTAACATCTACAACCCAGCCACCACATCAGTTCCTTCATCGCAGCAAGTACATCGGACAGCTTAGAGCCGAACGGTCGGCCGTGCGGTCCACATGTGGTGTCGGAATATCTTTTTGATATCTCAAAACATTATGACATCGAGCAACGAAGGTTCCGTCACATGTCGCGTCACCAGACGCAACAGCTCACCTTACATACTTTTGTCAAGGCTCATCTCTATCAAGATGACCCTTGGAGGGGCAGTGTGGTGTGACTCAGGTCACAACAGGTATTATCCTGCACATTTGGTGCAGGATATGGCAGTATTCTCTCTAAAGTCTTTATTGGTTCCCTTGTGTCCAGGACTGACCACAGCGTCAGGTCGAGACCTTCCGCACCACCTTTGCGGAGATCAGCACTGCTCGCTTCTCCAACTGCTTCGAAGTCAATTTCACAGCCCTCCTCGACCGAGTTCAGACCGGGAAGCTCTTCGGCAGCGCTATGACCGAGGTCACGGCTGCTTACGTCTCTGCCGACATCCTTCGTCGGTTCGCGGAGGTGACGGCCATCGGGTGCGCTCTCCAGCGCTCCATGGAGGGTGTCCAAGACACTCGCGCCGTAGCCGCGGCTCTGGTCCAGGGCGGGACGAGCGACCGGTTTGCCACAAACCACGTCGCCACAGCTGAGGGAGCCCTCCTGGCGCTGAAGCGCACTCGAGAGCCGGGTGCCACGGTCTCTCGTGATGTGGTGGTGGACCTCCTCAAGCGCGTGGTGATGGCAGGCCGACACCCAGCCATGTTCTCGCTGCTTATGGCGGCTGAGAACCGCGGTGCCTCGCGCCTGACCGCCACCCGCTCCCGCGACTTCGTTCGGGCCTATTGGACCTGTGTCCGGCTTGAGCATCTCCCGGCTATGGAGCTTGCCATGAACAAGGAGCTGTTCACGCTCCAGCTCACGGACACGTCCGCCGCGTACGGTGTGGTGGAGGTCAAAGAGCACATCGAGCTCTACGAGAACGCCCGCCAGGAGGAGTCTTTCATCCTGCTCGTCCAGTTTTCGGGCTATCCGCTGCCGTCACTGACCTTCCTGACCCAGGATCTTTGCCGCACCATGCCTGTCACTCGTTATCTCAACGAGCATAACTTATGGCGTCGTGTTCGTCGGCGCTGGGAGCATGACGGCATCTTCTTTGAGCTTGGTGACAGCCTTGGTGCCATTGAATAAATCAGATTGTGACTCTCTCTGGGCGCCATTTACTTGGCCCTTCCCAGGAATACATCCAGTGCTTCACAACCCTTGACATTCCCATATGGTTCCCATGTGTCCTCTGACGGCTCATATCCCAGCCATCTAACCCGGAACTTCCTGTCTCTCATCCTGGCCTCACTCGTCGACTCTAGTATGGACTCGACCAGATATTCACCGAGCGTGACTGCCGCGAGTTCCTGGGCCCGTTGCTCGGACAACTCACCCATAAAGGCGCGAACTCTCTCCGAGGCGACTTGGAACTCCTTCTTTGTGTTGACATCCTTGACGACATAGCCCACCGTGAGGTTCTGCCTCACGATAGGACGCACTAGCTTCATAGGCCCTCGCCATCCTGACGCCAACTTGGACGGCGGTCCATTCGGGTACTTGACCAACACATAGTCGGACGAGATAGGTGTCGTTGCTGACACTTTGTCTAGCGCATCTTGGTGCATGACCTTGATTCTCGCCTCTGCCAAGTCTCGGGCTAACTGAGCTGCTTGAACATTACTGCTGGGCTGTCCAGCCATACTCTGGACGTCTGCCATCATCACGTCTGCCGGGACACGGAAATCGCTACCGAAGATGACCTCGGCCGGTGTTAAGCGTGTCGCGGTGTGGGGAGACGCGTTGACGATATACTGCGCGACAGGGAGGGAGTCTGACCACAACTCGCTCCGAAGCTGGTATTGCCTGTTGCGTAAAATGCGCTCAATGCGGCTGTTCGCCCGTTCCACAATGCCGTTTGACTGTGGATGGTACGGGGTGGTGACGTGAGTAGCAAACCCTACGCGCACCGATAGATCTGTGAATAGCTTGTTGACGAACTGCTTGCCACCGTCTGTCTGTAGAACTCTGGGCACGCCGTACCGGAGAATCCATCCGTTGACGAAGGCAGTCACAGCTTCGTCCGCCCTTGTGGACTTGAGTGGGACGAGCTCGGTCCACCGCGAGGCCATATCAATAATAACTAAGATGAACTTGTACCCGCGAGACTCTGGTAGGGGGCCAATAGTATCCATGGCTACCCGCTGGAACGGTCGCAGGCTCGCCGTGTGGAGGTACGGTCTGGACGCCTCGGCCGGCTTGGCGGTAAGTTGGCACACGGGGCAACGATCCATGACCCGCGCTACCCTATCCACTGGAGCCCGGAGCCCGTTAGATCTCAGCCACTCTACCGTCGTATAAACCGGGAGGTGGGCCTGGCCGTGCATATGAGCTGCCTGGATCTCGTCATCGGTAGCTGTTGCCTGTCTGGCAGTTGCGGAGAAGACTCGACTCAGCCCGTCCGCCGCTCCGTTGTCAACCCCGGCCACATGCTTCACTGTGAAGTCTAGGTCTGCGATTGACTCGTACCAACGCTGGACTTTTGCGTTAGACGATCGTGACATGTAGACCAGGTTCCGGTGGTCAGTGAGGAGAGTAAACGACGTCCAGCACAGGAAACGGCGCCACCTCTGGAGGGCGGTGACAATCGCATACGCTTCCTGTTCGATCGTGCTCCAACGCGTCTGCACATCTGAGAACGCGTGGGACATATAACACACCGGCTTGCCGTCCTGGAGGAGAACACCCCCGATCCCGAGATCAGACGCGTCTGTCATGACCACATGATCCTTCGAAACGTCAAAGTGCTCGAGTGCCGGTGCGTGGCAGAGGCGGTCCTTAACCTTGGCCAGCGCCTCTGCCTGAGGTAATCCGTCCGGAGCCTCCTTGCCGCTTGCCGCCCGGGCTAACGGTCGGATAAGCTCGGAGAAGTTAGGAACAAAGTCTCTCATAAAGTTGAGGAATCCCATAAGGGCCTGCGTGGCCTTCTTCGTCTTCGGTAGCCGCAGGCCTTCTACATCGCGGATCCTGTCTGGAGCAATCCGGAAACCCGAGCCGGACACAACCCATCCTAGGAACTCCACTTCGGCTAGGCCGAAATGCGACTTCTCCTTGTTCAACGATAGCTTGAGCTCGTCACATCGGCGGAGCACCTTAGCGAGGTTGGCCAGATATTCCTGCTCCGAGCGTCCAAAGATGATAATGTCATCTATATATATAATGCAGGCGTCGCCTAAGAGGTCCTGGAACCCGCGCTCAATCGCGTACTGAAAGTGCGCGCCAGCGTTCTTCAGGCCGAACGGCATTCCGGTGTATTGGAACTTCCCACGGGGGGTCATAAACGCCGTGTATTGCCTAGAACGCTCGGTCAGCTCGACCTGGTGATACCCTTTCGAGAGGTCGAGAGTGGCGAAGACCTTGGCACCAGCAAGCCTGGTCAAGCACGTGTTAACCTCGGGGATCGGATAGTCGAATGGCGTGGTCAAATCGTTGATTCTGCGGAAGTCGACGACCATCCTGGTCTTGTCCTTGCCCTTGGGGACGAGCAATGCTGGAGAAGAGTATGGCGAGAAGCTGGCCTCGATGTATTTCTTCGACAGTAGTTCGTTGACGTGCTCGTCGAACAGGCCCTGCTTCTGGTACGGTATGTAATTGGATCTCGTGGCGACGACGCGGTCCTCCTTGAGTACGAGGTCGTATGGCTCTAATGCTGAGAACCCTTCTCGAGCATCAAAGCAATGAGCATAAGCTGCGAGGATGCGGTCATGAGTGAGAGTGTAGTCCGAAGACAGAGTATACGCCTGGAGCGGCTCAGGCTCTGGCACGAAAGGCTCCAAGGCGTCTTCATTGTCAGACTGAGACGGTTCACACAAGCTAGGGAGAATACCCCACTCGACCATGGTCTGATATGACAAGAGGAGATCATAAGCACAGTCAACCCCATACGCGGAGACTGTGGTGGATAGACCTTTCGGGGTGAAAGGTGACTTACACATCTTCAACGGCACCTCATAACACGTATCAGTCTCGATCGTTCCACCCGGAGTCTTGATCTTAATGGGTGCAGCGAGCTTCGTCGGAATGAGCTCGGCCGCTCTGGCGGAAGCCGGGTTGACAAGAGAAATGTCAGCACCACAGTCGAATAAGACACGGTGCCATGTGGTAGATTCGTCGCTACCCATAGGGACGACGGCACTCACGACGGGTAGGGAGCGCTGGCCTTCAGCCGCCGACGTAGAAACAGAGACAGAGAAGCATGATCTGGGGTTTACCTGACAGAACTTGTCTAGGTGCCCCGACTTGCCGCACTTCGCGCACACGGCCTTCTCTCTGGTGCATTCGAAAGCGCGGTGGTTCGGCCTGCCGCAGTTAAAGCATACGATGTCTCGCTGGTGACCGTGGTGTTGCGTCTGCTGCTGACGCTGACCGTGACGTTGGCCTTGCTGGTGGAAGTGCGTCTGATACTGGCGGGGCTGGTGTTGCTGCCGCTTGTCTTGGCGCGGCTGATCCTGAGGCTCGCGCTGCTCACGCGGGGGGCGTTTGCGGACAGCGGACTGCTTAGAGCGTTCGCGCTCTTGAGCAGGGGCAGGCTTGGACGTTGAAGTGAGCTTGATTGCTTCCTCCAGACGCTTACATGTCAGGAGGGCGGTCGAAAAGGTCGCGTCAAGTGACAGACCCTTGGAGGCGTGAGAAACCTCCTCTCTGAGCGTTTCGTCTTGGATTCCGCGCAAAAACTGGCCGCGAAGGACTGAATCCTTGCCCGTGGGTGCAATGAGACGGCGGCGGGAAGCGAAGCGGTCGATATAGAGAGATAGGCGGCCAATATCGATACCAGTGGTCGATAGGTCGAAAAGGCGGCGCTCAAGGATCGCATCGGAGGGCTTAACAATGTCCACAATCGCCTGGAATACGATGTCCTCGCGTTCGTGCTTCGTTCTTTTGGAGCCATCATCGTGATGTTTTGCGGCCTGATACTTTCTGGTAATATCAGTACCCATCGCCTTGCAGTATGAGGTCACCGCGGGTCCGAGTCGCTTAAGCAAGCGCCTCTTTCCGCCCGCGCGAACATGCTTATCCAATTTCTCGGCAAATGAGAGGACTGCGTGAATCTCAGGCTGTGTACATAAAGGTCCCTTATCCATTAGTTTGGAAGTAAGCTTACTGTGATCACTAAGGAAAAAGACTTTACAAAGAGAGCTCGACACAAGGGTGTCGAGCTGGACGGATCAAGACCGTATCAAATACGTATCTCATATATAAATGGCTGACACTTTCAAGTCTTGTGTTTCTGGGTGTCTGTGCGTTCTTGTTACGGTCTGGTGCTGCCGGGACATGCGAGGGAATTCTCTCGTCGGTCCCAGAAGCTCCACGCTCTGACTTGACCGCCCGATGCCTTCTCAATGGTTCTCCAGGTGCTCCAAAAGGGCATTTCTGCAACTCTGGACAACAATCCTCAACTTCTGTTTCTTCAATGCAAGAGCCAGAGTTTTTTGGATGACGCTTGAGTTATACCAGTCACAGTCTGGCCCTTTCCTTGTGTGGAATCTTCGCGTGCGCTGGTCTACCGCAGTCAGGTGTTCGTCCAGCCCAGAGCGCGGGAATCATTGCGCAGGACGATGATGTGGCCTTATTGTACATATAGGCATTCAAAAACATATGAAGCACCTCCAATTATCAGTACAGCACGAGTTTTGTCGACTCTTCTTTTCCGAACAATTAGTTCTTTGCCAAATGAGGCCAGTACTTTGCTTCCCAGTGACCGACTGACTATCCTTTTTGATAAGATGCACTGACATCTGCTGCTGACAGGGACGTGCCCATGTCAAAACTTGCAGTTTGCTTGGGTTCGCCGAGAAACTTGCAACCAAAACTGATGATTTTCCTAATCAAACCTCTTTGATTGTTCTTGTCGTGATTTATTCTGCTAGTCTGCTGTTTCGGATTCTTCCTGACAGCCTGCTAGTTCTATTGACCGCTTTGTGCTCTTTCACCTTTTATGCTTTCAAGTCTTGTGTTTCTGGGTGTCTGTGCGTTCTTGTTACGGTCTGGTGCTGCCGGGACATGCGAGGGAATTCTCTCGTCGGTCCCAGAAGCTCCACGCTCTGACTTGACCGCCCGATGCCTTCTCAATGGTTCTCCAGGTGCTCCAAAAGGGCATTTCTGCAACTCTGGACAACAATCCTCAACTTCTGTTTCTTCAATGCAAGAGCCAGAGTTTTTTGGATGACGCTTGAGTTATACCAGTCACAGTCTGGCCCTTTCCTTGTGTGGAATCTTCGCGTGCGCTGGTCTACCGCAGTCAGGTGTTCGTCCAGCCCAGAGCGCGGGAATCATTGCGCAGGACGATGATGTGGCCTTATTGTACATATAGGCATTCAAAAACATATGAAGCACCTCCAATTATCAGTACAGCACGAGTTTTGTCGACTCTTCTTTTCCGAACAATTAGTTCTTTTGCCAAATGAGGCCAGTACTTTGCTTCCCAGTGACCGACTGACTATCCTTTTTGATAAGATGCACTGACATCTGCTGCTGACAGGGACGTGCCCATGTCAAAACTTGCAGTTTGCTTGGGTTCGCCGAGAAACTTGCAACCAAAACTGATGATTTTCCTAATCAAACCTCTTTGATTGTTCTTGTCGTGATTTATTCTGCTAGTCTGCTGTTTCGGATTCTTCCTGACAGCCTGCTAGTTCTATTGACCGCTTTGTGCTCTTTCACCTTTTATGCTTTCAAGTCTTGTGTTTCTGGGTGTCTGTGCGTTCTTGTTACGGTCTGGTGCTGCCGGGACATGCGAGGGAATTCTCTCGTCGGTCCCAGAAGCTCCACGCTCTGACTTGACCGCCCGATGCCTTCTCAATGGTTCTCCAGGTGCTCCAAAAGGGCATTTCTGCAACTCTGGACAACAATCCTCAACTTCTGTTTCTTCAATGCAAGAGCCAGAGTTTTTTGGATGACGCTTGAGTTATACCAGTCACAGTCTGGCCCTTTCCTTGTGTGGAATCTTCGCGTGCGCTGGTCTACCGCAGTCAGGTGTTCGTCCAGCCCAGAGCGCGGGAATCATTGCGCAGGACGATGATGTGGCCTTATTGTACATATAGGCATTCAAAAACATATGAAGCACCTCCAATTATCAGTACAGCACGAGTTTTGTCGACTCTTCTTTTCCGAACAATTAGTTCTTTTGCCAAATGAGGCCAGTACTTTGCTTCCCAGTGACCGACTGACTATCCTTTTTGATAAGATGCACTGACATCTGCTGCTGACAGGGACGTGCCCATGTCAAAACTTGCAGTTTGCTTGGGTTCGCCGAGAAACTTGCAACCAAAACTGATGATTTTCCTAATCAAACCTCTTTGATTGTTCTTGTCGTGATTTATTCTGCTAGTCTGCTGTTTCGGATTCTTCCTGACAGCCTGCTAGTTCTATTGACCGCTTTGTGCTCTTTAACCTTTTATGCTTTCAAGTCTTGTGTTTCTGGGTGTCTGTGCGTTCTTGTTACGGTCTGGTGCTGCCGGGACATGCGAGGGAATTCTCTCGTCGGTCCCAGAAGCTCCACGCTCTGACTTGACCGCCCGATGCCTTCTCAATGGTTCTCCAGGTGCTCCAAAAGGGCATTTCTGCAACTCTGGACAACAATCCTCAACTTCTGTTTCTTCAATGCAAGAGCCAGAGTTTTTTGGATGACGCTTGAGTTATACCAGTCACAGTCTGGCCCTTTCCTTGTGTGGAATCTTCGCGTGCGCTGGTCTACCGCAGTCAGGTGTTCGTCCAGCCCAGAGCGCGGGAATCATTGCGCAGGACGATGATGTGGCCTTATTGTACATATAGGCATTCAAAAACATATGAAGCACCTCCAATTATCAGTACAGCACGAGTTTTGTCGACTCTTCTTTTCCGAACAATTAGTTCTTTGCCAAATGAGGCCAGTACTTTGCTTCCCAGTGACCGACTGACTATCCTTTTTGATAAGATGCACTGACATCTGCTGCTGACAGGGACGTGCCCATGTCAAAACTTGCAGTTTGCTTGGGTTCGCCGAGAAACTTGCAACCAAAACTGATGATTTTCCTAATCAAACCTCTTTGATTGTTCTTGTCGTGATTTATTCTGCTAGTCTGCTGTTTCGGATTCTTCCTGACAGCCTGCTAGTTCTATTGACCGCTTTGTGCTCTTTCACCTTTTATGCTTTCAAGTCTTGTGTTTCTGGGTGTCTGTGCGTTCTTGTTACGGTCTGGTGCTGCCGGGACATGCGAGGGAATTCTCTCGTCGGTCCCAGAAGCTCCACGCTCTGACTTGACCGCCCGATGCCTTCTCAATGGTTCTCCAGGTGCTCCAAAAGGGCATTTCTGCAACTCTGGACAACAATCCTCAACTTCTGTTTCTTCAATGCAAGAGCCAGAGTTTTTTGGATGACGCTTGAGTTATACCAGTCACAGTCTGGCCCTTTCCTTGTGTGGAATCTTCGCGTGCGCTGGTCTACCGCAGTCAGGTGTTCGTCCAGCCCAGAGCGCGGGAATCATTGCGCAGGACGATGATGTGGCCTTATTGTACATATAGGCATTCAAAAACATATGAAGCACCTCCAATTATCAGTACAGCACGAGTTTTGTCGACTCTTCTTTTCCGAACAATTAGTTCTTTTGCCAAATGAGGCCAGTACTTTGCTTCCCAGTGACCGACTGACTATCCTTTTTGATAAGATGCACTGACATCTGCTGCTGACAGGGACGTGCCCATGTCAAAACTTGCAGTTTGCTTGGGTTCGCCGAGAAACTTGCAACCAAAACTGATGATTTTCCTAATCAAACCTCTTTGATTGTTCTTGTCGTGATTTATTCTGCTAGTCTGCTGTTTCGGATTCTTCCTGACAGCCTGCTAGTTCTATTGACCGCTTTGTGCTCTTTCACCTTTTATGCTTTCAAGTCTTGTGTTTCTGGGTGTCTGTGCGTTCTTGTTACGGTCTGGTGCTGCCGGGACATGCGAGGGAATTCTCTCGTCGGTCCCAGAAGCTCCACGCTCTGACTTGACCGCCCGATGCCTTCTCAATGGTTCTCCAGGTGCTCCAAAAGGGCATTTCTGCAACTCTGGACAACAATCCTCAACTTCTGTTTCTTCAATGCAAGAGCCAGAGTTTTTTGGATGACGCTTGAGTTATACCAGTCACAGTCTGGCCCTTTCCTTGTGTGGAATCTTCGCGTGCGCTGGTCTACCGCAGTCAGGTGTTCGTCCAGCCCAGAGCGCGGGAATCATTGCGCAGGACGATGATGTGGCCTTATTGTACATATAGGCATTCAAAAACATATGAAGCACCTCCAATTATCAGTACAGCACGAGTTTTGTCGACTCTTCTTTTCCGAACAATTAGTTCTTTGCCAAATGAGGCCAGTACTTTGCTTCCCAGTGACCGACTGACTATCCTTTTTGATAAGATGCACTGACATCTGCTGCTGACAGGGACGTGCCCATGTCAAAACTTGCAGTTTGCTTGGGTTCGCCGAGAAACTTGCAACCAAAACTGATGATTTTCCTAATCAAACCTCTTTGATTGTTCTTGTCGTGATTTATTCTGCTAGTCTGCTGTTTCGGATTCTTCCTGACAGCCTGCTAGTTCTATTGACCGCTTTGTGCTCTTTCACCTTTTATGCTTTCAAGTCTTGTGTTTCTGGGTGTCTGTGCGTTCTTGTTACGGTCTGGTGCTGCCGGGACATGCGAGGGAATTCTCTCGTCGGTCCCAGAAGCTCCACGCTCTGACTTGACCGCCCGATGCCTTCTCAATGGTTCTCCAGGTGCTCCAAAAGGGCATTTCTGCAACTCTGGACAACAATCCTCAACTTCTGTTTCTTCAATGCAAGAGCCAGAGTTTTTTGGATGACGCTTGAGTTATACCAGTCACAGTCTGGCCCTTTCCTTGTGTGGAATCTTCGCGTGCGCTGGTCTACCGCAGTCAGGTGTTCGTCCAGCCCAGAGCGCGGGAATCATTGCGCAGGACGATGATGTGGCCTTATTGTACATATAGGCATTCAAAAACATATGAAGCACCTCCAATTATCAGTACAGCACGAGTTTTGTCGACTCTTCTTTTCCGAACAATTAGTTCTTTTGCCAAATGAGGCCAGTACTTTGCTTCCCAGTGACCGACTGACTATCCTTTTTGATAAGATGCACTGACATCTGCTGCTGACAGGGACGTGCCCATGTCAAAACTTGCAGTTTGCTTGGGTTCGCCGAGAAACTTGCAACCAAAACTGATGATTTTCCTAATCAAACCTCTTTGATTGTTCTTGTCGTGATTTATTCTGCTAGTCTGCTGTTTCGGATTCTTCCTGACAGCCTGCTAGTTCTATTGACCGCTTTGTGCTCTTTCACCTTTTATGCTTTCAAGTCTTGTGTTTCTGGGTGTCTGTGCGTTCTTGTTACGGTCTGGTGCTGCCGGGACATGCGAGGGAATTCTCTCGTCGGTCCCAGAAGCTCCACGCTCTGACTTGACCGCCCGATGCCTTCTCAATGGTTCTCCAGGTGCTCCAAAAGGGCATTTCTGCAACTCTGGACAACAATCCTCAACTTCTGTTTCTTCAATGCAAGAGCCAGAGTTTTTTGGATGACGCTTGAGTTATACCAGTCACAGTCTGGCCCTTTCCTTGTGTGGAATCTTCGCGTGCGCTGGTCTACCGCAGTCAGGTGTTCGTCCAGCCCAGAGCGCGGGAATCATTGCGCAGGACGATGATGTGGCCTTATTGTACATATAGGCATTCAAAAACATATGAAGCACCTCCAATTATCAGTACAGCACGAGTTTTGTCGACTCTTCTTTTCCGAACAATTAGTTCTTTTGCCAAATGAGGCCAGTACTTTGCTTCCCAGTGACCGACTGACTATCCTTTTTGATAAGATGCACTGACATCTGCTGCTGACAGGGACGTGCCCATGTCAAAACTTGCAGTTTGCTTGGGTTCGCCGAGAAACTTGCAACCAAAACTGATGATTTTCCTAATCAAACCTCTTTGATTGTTCTTGTCGTGATTTATTCTGCTAGTCTGCTGTTTCGGATTCTTCCTGACAGCCTGCTAGTTCTATTGACCGCTTTGTGCTCTTTCACCTTTTATGCTTTCAAGTCTTGTGTTTCTGGGTGTCTGTGCGTTCTTGTTACGGTCTGGTGCTGCCGGGACATGCGAGGGAATTCTCTCGTCGGTCCCAGAAGCTCCACGCTCTGACTTGACCGCCCGATGCCTTCTCAATGGTTCTCCAGGTGCTCCAAAAGGGCATTTCTGCAACTCTGGACAACAATCCTCAACTTCTGTTTCTTCAATGCAAGAGCCAGAGTTTTTTGGATGACGCTTGAGTTATACCAGTCACAGTCTGGCCCTTTCCTTGTGTGGAATCTTCGCGTGCGCTTGCGGCGGCAAACGGAATTCTCTTTACATAAACTGCACTGACTCGAGCGCCGTCGTGTGTTACCACAACACTCTACCCCCTCGTCTTCTTCCAAGCGAGGGAGTTGTCATGGATGTAGCTGATAACAAATACATTGTCCCAGTTGTCGGGCCCGTATCTCTCCCAGGTGGGATTGGAATAGCCCACCCATTCTACTAAGATCTCCCGAACGCCACGCTTGATCCGGTGTTTCCGGACGGCTTGGACTTGGAACTCTTCTGAGTCTGTCGCGGCCAATCTCCTGCCCTCATCAAGGTCAGGGACGGTGACTCTGCTGAGTCGTGACACATGCACAACCCGCACACTGTCGTCGACTAGTGAGCCTATCTCGACAGCCTTATGCTCGAGGACTCTTAGTACCTTATAGGGTCCCTTGAGGCCATGTAGCTTCGATTTGTTCACTGGCCTCTCCAGGACGAAGTCCCCTGCGCTGAGTTGAGTCGCTTCAGTGTCATCCCTAAAGTGCTCGACGGCGAGGTGCTCATCTCGAATGACCTTCACCACGTCTTCCTGAAGGCGTCGGAGGTTGTCTAGGGCCGTCTTGACGTCCCTAACCACATCAATCTTAGAGGGTGCCGCCGGCGGTGTCCTCCGCAGCTGGCCGATCTCCACGTAGCGCCCATACAGGACCTCGTTCGGCGAGAATCCTGTTGCTGTGTGGACAGCACTATTGAGGATGTGTTGAACATATGGCAGGGTCTCTTCCCACCTGCTGAAGTCGTTCAATGCCAGTGTTAGCCATCTGACGTGTCTCATGACTTCGGCGTTGCGTCGCTCTACCACACCATTCGATTGAGGGTGGTAAGGCAGTGTCCTACGGTGGAACGTGTGCATGAGTGTTACGAGCTCCGAGATGACGCTGTTCACGTACTCTGGACCGTTGTCTGACTGAATTACTGTCGGCACGCCGTGTCGGCAGGCTAGCAGCCAGAGGGCCCTTGCAGCCTGCTGGCCCGTATTGACCTCGGCAGGCATCAGCTCAGTGTAACGACTGAACATGTCGGTCGTCACGAAGATGTAGTGGAAGCGCGACTCTCCGTGGATTGGTCCGATCGTGTCAATGGAGACGCACTCCCACGGCGCTGTCAGGCCGTCCGTGGTAGAGCTGTTCGTAGTCTGGATGAAGTCCCGCAGCCTGGTCTTTCTACAGACAATGCAGTCCTTGACATGGTTGGCAACGGCGGTAGCGCGTCCTCGCCAGAATGCCACATCCTTGAGGGAGCTCATAGTTCCTGATCGTCCACTGTGACGGCGGTGGGCGTACTGGAGGAGCTCGTCCTTCAGTTCCGTCGCGCCTTCAGGTACGATGGGAATGCCTTCGAACTTCCAGATTCCATCACGGTCTCTCGAGTAGCCAGCCCCTGACCCAGGTATCTCTCTCTCTCTCGTGCGCTGCTTGCGCCTTCATGATTCTCTCGCTCCAGCTTAGCGTCTCCCCCGCTTGGGCTTCTACCCTGGACAGCTGGTCTGCGACTTGATTGTCTCGACCCGCGATGTGGAGGATACTGAATTTGTAGTCACTCAGTATCAGAGACCACCTCATCAGCTTGTTGTTCAGGTCCCGCTTTCCCATAAGGTACATCAGATTTCTGTGATCAGATCTGATTGTGAGGTTGTGGTGCAGCTTAAACAGGGGCGACAGGTGACTGCTGGTAAGGCACGCCAGGATGGCGTACAACTCTTGTTCGTACGTACTCCACCGCTGTTGTGTTTCACTGAAGCTCCCGGCGAAGAAGGAGACAATCTCCCACTTCTCCTCGCTCTGCTGTTGGTAAAGTACACCTCCAAACCCGGTAGCGCTGGCGTCTGTGTGCAACTCCCACTTCTTGGAAGGGTCAGGGAACGCTAGCGACACAGCCTCTTTCACCTTCAGCTTGAAATTGTCGAACGCCTGCTGGTGCTCACTCGTCCAACTGACCGGTTGTCCAGGCTGCGAGTCCTTCCTCAGGCGATTCAGGGGGGTCAGCACTCTGCTGGAGTCGTCCACAAAGCGCGACACGTAGTTAAGGGAGCCTAGCGTCCGCTCTAAGGCCTTGTAGTTGGTCGGCGGTGGCATGTCTAGCACTGCCTCGATACGCGATGGGGCTAGTCGTTGCCCTTGCGCGTCCAGTATGTACCCCACGACCTCAGCTTCGGCTGCCCCTATCGTGCATTTCGGCGCCTTGAGTCGCAAGTTGGATTCGTCAGTTCTCTGGAAGACCCTCTCAAGGATCTCTAAGAACTCTTCCTTCGAACGAGCGTAAACGAAGATATCGTCGATGTATACTGAGGTCCCCTTGTGTAGCAGTGGGGCATACACCCTGTCCATCTCCCGCTGGAAGCGGGATGGGGCATTGGTTAGCCCGAACGGGCAGCGCAAGAACTCCATGTAGTTGTCCGGGGTGATGAACGCTGTCTTATGTACGTCCTCCTCCGCCATGGAGAGCTGGTAGTACCCTTGACGCAAGTCAAGTGTCGCGTAGTACTTGCACCCTGCGGCCTCTCGCACGAACTCCTGGATGTTCGGCAGAGGGTAGTGGTCCTTCACTGTGATAGCGTTCAGACTCTTATAGTCTATGCATAATCGGATCTTGTCAGACCCCTTGTGTCCACCCGACACTACTACGACTGGGGAGGCAAACGGTCCGACACTCGGTCGCACTATCTCCTCCTTCTCCAGTCTTGCCACCTCCTCTTCCACTAGATGCCTCTTCTGAGCGTTCAAGGGGCGCGGGCCCACTCGAACTGTGGTGTCCTCAGTCAGCTCTATGGTCATAGGCTTCAGACCGTTGCTCTCCGGGAGGTGTGGGTCGAATATCTGCGCGTATTTCTCCGCTAGAGTTCTTATCTCGCCAGCTATCTCGGAGTCTGGGATGTTGATGAGGCTGACCTGGTCACTGCCTTCGTCCTCCACTGCACAAGCGAGGTACGGGTGGTCGAGCGCGATATCGTCGTCGCCGTCAGTCGCCTGCGAGGGCGTCTGCGGCTTATATATGTGTAGGCCTTCGTCGCTGAGCAGCCCGAGGGCTCTGAGAGCGCTACATCCGAGGAGCATGCGTCCCGATCCTGGGATCACAAGCATTCGGATCGTGACAATCAGGACGCGCGGTCCGATGTCTGGTAAGGTGATCGTGAGCTCTACGGCTGTCTTTCCTGTCACGATGGCCCCTCCCGCGACTCTTACTCTAAAGGTCGGACATGGGATTGTCTTGATGCCTGGGTCGTTCTCCTTCATCTCTCGTAGTGTGTTCTCGGGGATGAACGGATGAGTGGCCCCAGTGTCCACGACCATGATATAGTCTCTGCCATTTACAATGGCCTTCGTCGTCAGCGCCTCGTCTCCTGCCTCCATTGCTTCGAAGGGTGCAAGGGTGTGGTCGCCGGTTCTCTTTGGGTACGTCTTCAACGGCGGGGCACTACGCTTATTGGACTCTGGCTTGTTGACGCTGAGAGTGGGACACAGATTGTCGTAATGCATCTGTCCGCAGTGCCGGCAAGGGCGCATCTTTCTCTTGCCAGGCAGCACCGTGGAGGGCGTCTCTGATTTCTGGGTCTGTGGCGCGCTGCCCTTAAGACTGATGTTGTTATTAGGAGGCTCGCCCCCGCCGCTCGGGTCGGGGGTTGGGTGAGCCTCCTCGGCCTTGGCAACAGCACGTGCCACCGCAACCAGAGAGGTAAGAGTCTTGGCCTCGCAGAGCTTGGACTCTAGATCAAGGCGCTCAAAGAGTGCCTTAGGCTTGATTCGCTTAAGGAAGATCTCCCGTGCAACCTTATCGAACTTGTCGGCGCGGAGGCGCGCGGCCTCTGCCACCGTGAACTGACGTTGGACCGTACGCTTCTTAGCGGTACCGTCTTCGTCGATAAAAAGCCTCTTCGGCGGACTTAAGACCGTAAAGAGGGATCATGGCTCGAGTCGCGTCGTCATTGAGGGCGACGGTCTCGGCGAGCTCAGCAAGCTCCATGAAGTCAGCGATGAACTCGCGCACGCAAGTGGTGAGTGGGAGTTTGCTGATCGCTGTAGTGGAGCACTGAAGCTGCTTAAGCTGAGTTTTGAGGGCGCTCAAGCTCTTCGGCATGGACTCCTTCGTGAGGAAGTCGAAGACTTGTTCTTCGGAGAGATCTTCGGCTCTCTTGAGGCCGTAATGAATCTCAATCTCCTTTTGAAGGGAATCGCACAGTAGTAGAGCTATCTTGAAGTCAGGATGGCGCGTCTTAAAGACTCTCACTTCACGCTTGAAGGCACGAACGCGTTTTTGCGTAAGATCCTTTGCTTCGATGCTAGGGAATGAATAATCGATGCTCAAGCTTACCATTAAGCAAAGTAATTACTTATGCGGCGGCAAACGGAATTCTCTTTACATAAACTGCACTGACTCGAGCGCCGTCGTGTGTTACCACAACACGCTGGTCTACCGCAGTCAGGTGTTCGTCCAGCCCAGAGCGCGGGAATCATTGCGCAGGACGATGATGTGGCCTTATTGTACATATAGGCATTCAAAAACATATGAAGCACCTCCAATTATCAGTACAGCACGAGTTTTGTCGACTCTTCTTTTCCGAACAATTAGTTCTTTGCCAAATGAGGCCAGTACTTTGCTTCCCAGTGACCGACTGACTATCCTTTTTGATAAGATGCACTGACATCTGCTGCTGACAGGGACGTGCCCATGTCAAAACTTGCAGTTTGCTTGGGTTCGCCGAGAAACTTGCAACCAAAACTGATGATTTTCCTAATCAAACCTCTTTGATTGTTCTTGTCGTGATTTATTCTGCTAGTCTGCTGTTTCGGATTCTTCCTGACAGCCTGCTAGTTCTATTGACCGCTTTGTGCTCTTTCACCTTTTATGCTTTCAAGTCTTGTGTTTCTGGGTGTCTGTGCGTTCTTGTTACGGTCTGGTGCTGCCGGGACATGCGAGGGAATTCTCTCGTCGGTCCCAGAAGCTCCACGCTCTGACTTGACCGCCCGATGCCTTCTCAATGGTTCTCCAGGTGCTCCAAAAGGGCATTTCTGCAACTCTGGACAACAATCCTCAACTTCTGTTTCTTCAATGCAAGAGCCAGAGTTTTTTGGATGACGCTTGAGTTATACCAGTCACAGTCTGGCCCTTTCCTTGTGTGGAATCTCCTGCCAGCAAATCTCCTAGATGATTGAGTTCTGAAAATCATTTTGAATTCCGCCATGCACCGAGCTGAAGAGCTACAGTCGGCAGATCTCCTCGATCGTTAGCGCCTGGGTAGCCCTAACGATTAAGCTAATCTCCCGGTGATACCGTCTCGCGATTCAGAGTATCGCATTTCGTTTATGATTTCTTGCAAATCGCTCAACTCGTCCGCCCACCACCTTTTTACAACTACTGCACTGGCGCGACAGACTTCGTCCCACGCCGTGTATCCTTCTCCTTCTTCGACTTCTGCGTCATCTCCAGAATGACCATCTCTAGCCGCTTGACCTCAAGCTGCGCCAGCCGGAGCTCACGCTGCATATTCCCCAGAAGCCCATTCTTCCGCGTGAGATCTTCACTCATTAGTGACAAAGCTGCACTCTGCTCCGAGATACGGCGGTCACGGCTCGAGATCTCGTCCCGCAGTGAGTTCATCACATTCATCTCCCGGCTGTACTGTTGCACCCAACCGTGTTTCCACTGCTCAATCATCGAGTTGATATGGGATACGGGGATCGGATCTGGCCTGTGGGTATCAGTTGAGATCATCAAACTCGAATCAGCCCAAGTTGGCATGAAAGTGTATCTTGCAGTCAAGATGGGATCCTCAATAAACCCGTTCCGACTGAAGAACGGCACTGCGTCGATTCCTGCGAACACGATGAGCGTATCTCCACTCGTCTGGTCGATCAAATCCTTCAGAGTCACGACGAGTCGTCTCCCGAGCCCTAGCTGCTGGAATCTGGTACGCACACCGAGCAACGACAGCTGGTAGAGCTTTTCCTTAGGCACCAGGGTGTTTGGGACCAGCTCGAAAGAGATGGCAGCAACCAATCTATCTTTGAATTTGATTGGATCCTCCAGGTCGACCGGGCCCTGGAGGTCCGACGGGAGGACCTCCCCGAAGTCCGACCTGGGGCCGCTGAACGAGGAGGTGGACTCACTCGACTCGTCTTCCGAGTCTGTGTCCTCCTCTTCGTCTTCAGGGTCAAGTTCAGTGGGGGTCTTCTCTGCACGGCGACGGGAGCGAAGGCGGTCTAGCTTGACGTCCTCCACACTGCGAAGGACCGCGAAGGTGAGGTAGTGCTCGTTTGAGAGGTATTCCCGCAGTGCTTTGTGGCCCATGTCTGGCAGGATGTGACGGTAGAGCGAGACAAGAGCCTCTTTCATCTCCAAATCATACTGAGTGGGCGTGTTGTGTGTTTGAAGCAGGTGCGTCGAAAGATGGATGTATGCGTTCTCAAAGGGAAGAGTTAAGATGGACCCTGTGAGAAGTGTGTCAGGGCGGTGCTTCGTCGCATCCCGATCATGCCCTTGCTGCGTTTTTGTGTCTCTAAGCGTTAAACTGTAAAGGATATCGTCCATTGCGGTGAAAGCTGCAAGTATGCGCGCACTGTGAAGCGGCTTTGTATATTTCGCACACACACTCAACACAATAACAGATTGACGACATATTCGGCTCCTTCTGCAGTTACTAACACCTAGTTTGCGCAAGAAACCATTGCCCAGTTATTCTTGCAAGCCATTTGCTTTTGCTTTGACCTCCGTCATGAGAAGAAGATGACGGAGCAGGGGGTCAGGACAGTATCACGCAGTATTGGGCACTTGTCTGACCCTTCCGAGCAGCACAGTCGTCCCGGTCTTAAGCTGCACCAACTCAAAACCAAGGACAAGGACAATCCCAATGCAGAACGCTTCCTGGCGCGATCTACAGCCTGGAGAAGAAAGCAGTCTTTATTACCAGTGTGTAGAGCTGTATAACGGACTGAATTGGGCAGGTAGCTATCGTAGAGACACTCTTGCTTCATACGACCTCACTGTTGGCCGCTGCGGTGGTCTTGTGGCTATGCAGAAGAAGCGAGGCATTATGGCCGCCGCTGTTGGTTCCACGAAGCCTCATATCAAGATCAGAGCGCAGAACGGCGATGAGTTCGGCCACAGCTCATCGATTTTCCTTGACCCTGCCCACCGCGTCGCTGGAACCCACTGGACCGACGACGATAGACTCATTGTGGTGTACGACAACGGCCAGTATGCTGTCCACGACGGCTTTACCTGCGAGGAGCTCCTTGCCCAAGACTTTAGCGAGAAGATCCAGAGCAACATCTACCGCATCACCCACGTAGCCTTCCAGGGCAACGGCTTCATCGCTGCCGTCGAGCCCAAGGTAGCCGAGCAGAAGGTGAACAACACTGTCGTCCGCCACCGCCTCAAGATTGTGTACATCGACGACATCGACACCGCTGTCGAGTACACCGAGCTCATCAACGTCCCCAGCATCAACGTCCCCGTGACCTGTCTCACCCTCATCCCATCAGACCTGAACCCCGTCTCGGAGTCCTGCGGCTTCCTATCAACAGACGAGCAGCTCTACATCATCTCGCCGACAGGCATGGAGGCTGCACCCTCGAACCTGTCGTTCCCGGACATCGAGTTTATGTGCGCCAGCCAGGAAAAGGACGGGCGGTCCGCCCTAGCAATTGTCACCAAACGCGAAGACGACGAGCTCCAGGCCGCCCTACGCGTACTCATCGCCGACCAGTCGACCTCCACCATCCTGAGCATGGTCGCCGTCGAGTTCAACACCGGGGTCAACCCGGCCCACGCCCTCGCCCGATCTGACCTCACTGGGGTCTTCTGGTGCTCGGACCTCGCCATCGCCTTCCACTACTCCCTCGACGCACCACTGGATGACGTGTGCGATCGTGTGGTGCTCGTTGGAGTCAGGGGCCACACTATCGACTTCGAGTTCAACGAGACCACCCGTGTCTCCATGGAGCCCGACGGTCTCAGAGTCATTGGGGAAAACGCCCTGTATATGATCACTCAGGTGCCCGCCCCGGTGGTCAACGTCTTCCGGGTTGGGTCGGGGAAGCCCTCGGCGTCGTTGTATACGGCCGCCAAGGAGTACCACAAGAACCGGACAGACGCACAGAGTCTCCACTCAAGCACTCTGGATGCCGTCGTCGTGACGCTCAAGCCCAGTCTCACGGAGGCCATCTCGGACTGCGCCCAGAGTGCCAAGTACACATTCAAGCCAAAACTTCAGAAAAAACTGCTCCGCGGTGCCAACTTTGGGCGTGGGTTCGATCCATCCATATGCAGAGATGAGGTTGTCGCCATCGCCCGCACTCTGCGCGTCCTCAATGCCGTGACGAACCGTAACGACTCCTGCATGCCCCTGACCTTCCACCAGTTTGACGCCCTCGGCGCAGACGCCCTCGTCGCTCGTCTCATAAGGCGCCAGAAGCACTTTGTAGCATTCACAGTCTGCAAGCTGCTCCACCGTCCTCTCGACCCCGTCGTCACCGATTGGGCGATCCACAAGGTCAGGGAGGGCCATGCCGAGAACGTCCCAGAGGTCGAGCTGGTCGACCCCATTGTCAAGAAGATGTCACTCTGCCCGAACAACAGGTATCGCCCAGTCGTCGAGGAGGCGTCCACTCTGACACTCCGCACTTTAGCCCGAGCACTGATCGACTTCGAGCCGGACATCCGTGAGCGGTGCGACCTCCTCATGGACCAGGGCTTCTGGACAGAGGCCCTAGACGTCGCCCTGGAGCGGGACTCTGACATAGTCTACCACGTGGTGCTCTGCGCCAAGAGACATTTCGTCCCCCGCACCAAGGAGAATGAGATGACGAGCATGGAGCAGGCACGTTTCAACGAGGGGCTCGAGCAGCTCTTCAACATCATCAACGTGCCTGGAGCCCGCCATCTGTTCCTGAACTACTGCCGGATGCACAACCTCGACTTGTCCTACCACTTTAGTAAGCTCATCAAGTCGCCCGGGCTCGTCGCTGAGTCGATTATCGCGGGTGCGTACGGTCAGGCAGATATCGACGGTCGTATCTCGTATCTAGAAGGGGCTGCCAAGTACTCGAACTCCGTCGGCGACGGCCAGTTCACCGCCTCTACGAAACAGGAGATCCAGCTCCTTAAACTGCGGCAAAAACTCTCGGGCGACCTGGAAATGAGGTTTATGCCCGGTGACCCAGGCCCCTCCCAGCGCACGGGCTCCGTCTTTGACACGGTCTACACGCTTGTCCGCAACGGCAAGGACAAGGAGGCCAACACCGTGCGGAAGGAGATGAAGATGGATGAACGCCTGTGGTACCACGCGAACCTCCAAGCCATGAGCGCAGAGGAGCGTTGGGGGGACCTGTTCAAGTTCTTCAACTCCGGCCGGAGTCCGATCGGGGTCAGACCGTTTTACAAGGCCTGCGTGGATGCGAACAGGATCACGGACGCACTCATGTACGTCCCCCGTATCGGGGACCCCGTGGAGAGGGTTAAGGCACTCATAACATGCGGTGATTACAGCAAGGTCAGCGAGGAGTGTGCTAACTTGAGGCCAGAGACTATCCGGGATCAGATTCTGCCTCATGTGAGTGATCCGGTTGCCGTGAGGACGCTGCATGCCGTCATCAACAAGCTGGTGGAGCTCAAGGCGGGGAGGAAGTAGGTTTGTAGGATTAAAGCGTTGTTTCCTTTGGTGTCGGGGATCATGGGGTCGCGTCGGGGAGTCGGGCTCGCACGTATTGATGGAGATTGATGGAGATCGTGGGCTGAGGGCACGATGGACCTGGGTCCGCACTGCCTGGAAGCGGCGAACATTGATGTTGGCGGTGTTCTGCATGTGGGACTGCCAATGTACCTCAGTTGCCCACAGACCTTGCCTGTCGTTCCACCGGCTAAGCTGCGATCAGACAAAAAAATGTCGACAGCGACGCCAGCGTTGTCCGATGAGAAGCTACAGAGCACAGTGAAGCGGCTTAAAGCGCTAGTAGTCAAGCTGAATGAAAAATGCGACCAACTGAAGGCTGAGAACACCTATTTAACGACATCACTGGCCACGGCCGACGGGTCGCTTGAAACTGTCTCATCAGAGCGCGATGAACTTGTAGAGGAGAATAAGAAGCAGCGTGAACAGTTAGGTTCGCTTCAGACAGAGTTGGAGACATCACGATCATCAATCGTCACGCTCGAAACCACTCTTGCCGAGCTACGCGCCGAGTTCGCCGCCCATAAGGAGCAGACGAACCAGCTGCTCCAAACCATGTCCATGGACGTCGCTGAGCCATCAATAATCCCCGACCCCGACGCCGAAGACTTCGAGCTCGACCGTGCCCGCGAGGACAACGCCGGCCTGCTCATCGAGATCGGCCAGCTGAGAGAGCAACTGGCGAATTGCAGTAGAGAACGTGGCATGCTTAACGAGGAGCTGAGTGCCGCCCATGAGCGTGTCGTTGGGCTCAGACGGGAGGCGGTCGGGCTCAGGAAGGCAGACAGGGACGCCAGGAGAGAGCTCGCCGCGGTACGGGAGGAGCTTGCCCGGGCGAACCACGGGGTCCAACCGACTGCGGATGGCCCCGCCCCACGGCCCGCAGACGAGGAGACTGTTGACCAGCCGAGGATGGATGCACTGTCGGGGGAGCTGGCCGAGCTGAGGGATATGTACGCGCACGCATGCGAGCAGCTGGCGTACTTCAAGAACGAGAGTAGACAGGATAGTGCAGACGTCGCGAGGGCACGACACATCCGGAGCCTAGTCCTGGCCTTCCTCTGTGGGGCAGACAGCCGCACGGTGGTCCCGGTACTGTGCAACCTGCTCTCACTCACTGAGGATGAGCGGGCAAAGGTGCGTGCTGCCAGGCATGGCGTGTAAGCATGGGTAGGGCGAGGTTTATAGCGATTGCTGAGGCCATTAAAGACGTAAACGCCTATTGGACGCGAGAGTTGGGTCGGGCGAGCATTTACGTCCAATGTAAACGACAAGGTTTGCCGACAACAACGAAAACGATGACCGAAGGCGAGGACTTCTTACAGCAATACCTCGCCTTGGTGAGCGAAAATACGGCATAGTATGTCCCCATTCCGCCCTCTTTACGCAGCCTTGATGTGGCCAACGACTTAGTTCAGAGCACCATCGAGGATTCCAAGCAGATCGCCGACTTCTCGGAGGAGGCAGTGCAGAAGGCGCAACAAGAGCTCGAAGAAGAGAAGCTCCGTACTTCTGCGGCCGTTACGATCCAATGTATGATGCGTTCCCGTTTGGCCTGGAGAGTTTTCGTACGTCGGCGCGGTGAGAAGGCCGAAGAGCATAGAGCCGCGAGTCGCATTCAGGCACTCTATAGAGCACACAGTGCACAGCGTCTTTTGGCGGAGATGCGAGCCCGACATGCCGAGGAGATGATGAGGGAGAAAGAACGCGAAATCGAGGCAATGCGGGCGAAACTTGCGGAAGCTATGCGAGCCAAGCAGGCGGAGGCGCCACATCTGAAGACGGTGCACCTCTCCCACACGCCAGATCCGGCCTCCATCAAGCCGGTTACGGGGCTACTGCTTGCCCCTGTCGATCGGCAGCCGCGTCGCCCGCCCGTCCCAACCACACCGCCGGAGATTGACCCTGAGGCGACGATGCACGTCACAAGCACGGCAGCCCTGGGCCCTGTGAGCCCGGCGTCGAGCTCCCCTGGTCTCCCGCCTCCCACGGCCCTTCCCGCCCCGTTCGTTGTGGACCATGACGTTCGAGTGCCCAAGCCTGAACCCAGACCACCCAAGCCGTCGCAGCTGATCGCGGTGGACTCCTCTGTGATACAGGAGGAGAACTCGCAGTCACTCAACCTGAAGCGGCGGGAGGAACTGTGCTCCCCCACTGCTATGCGCGTGGAGCGGCAGGAGTATCTCGTAGACGAGGCCCGGTTCCTGATGGAGAAGGCGCCAGCACCACCGCCTGCTGCCGAGCCCCTGCCTCGCCCCGCCATCGTTGTGCCCCCTCCCGCGCCAACGTCCGAGCCGGATCCAACAGAAGAGATCGTCGCCGCATTTATGACAATGTGCAGTTTAAAGCGAGCCGCTGTGGGCCGGGCGAGGGAAGCGCACGCCGCTCTCAAACCTCTGGCCCCGGCCCCGATACCCGCCCCCCCAGTCCCAGAGACACCTGAGCCTCTCGCCCTCGAGGACAACGACGACCACGGAGTAGTCGGCCCCATTCCGGTCGAGCTGCGTCAGCTTGTAGGTGCCCAACGGAGTAGACTCCTCGCGGGGGTGACCTCGGTCGACCTATCCTACCGCAGCGCAGTGCTCGAAACCAGAGACCGCCTGGCGGCACTACTACCCAACCTGCAGGAGCTGGTGCTTCAGAAGCCGACTGCTCTGCCGCCCCGTGGCATCGGCCACCTCCTCAGAGGCCACGAGAGATTGCGGACCTTAATCTGCGAATCCTTTGAATTACTCGAGATGCCAGACCTAGTCCTGCCATCACTCGAGGTTGCAGTACTCTCCCAGCTTGGCCTGGCAGTCGCCCCCGCCCTATCAAGTCCTGGACTGCGGCTCCTCTCTCTCCACGGCAACCAGCTGACTGCCCCTCCACTCCTGCCGACCCGCCTGACCCAACTCGACTTGTCATCCAACCAACTTCCCACGGTGGGTCGGGCACTCGACCAATGTAGATTCCTGGTTAGACTTGACTTGAGTGATAACTGCCTCACTTCCATGCCCGACCTGGGCAATCTGCCGAATCTGACACACCTTTATATCTCCGGCAATGCCCTGACCAGCTTGTACACTCCCACCGCCATGCTGCCGCTTCGAGTGCTGTGGGCGAGCAGGAATCGACTCCAAGGCCTTGATGAAGGCTGGGGCGCCAGCTTCCCCTGCCTTGAGTCGCTGCAGCTGGATGAAAACTCGATCGCCCAGATCGCTGTGAGCCGCCCCATGCCGTGCCTGACTTCGCTGCAGCTTGCTTTCAACCAAATCGCGGATCATGCGTCGCTGGTGGCGATTGCGACAACTGCGCCTAGGCTGAAGACACTCGGAATCAGCAATAATCCCGCAGTTGAGGTCGGTCGCCGAGCCAGTTATCGCGTGCTCCTTGCCCGCCTACCCCTCCTGACTGAGCTCAACAACGAGGATGTCCCCAGGACCGCCATGCCCGAGAATCCAACCCCAGTGACCTACCTTCGCGCTGTGGCGGTGCGGGTGCCGCCCGGGCATACGAGCCATACCATCCCTGTGGCCCTGCACCGGCGGGACGGACCTGGCTTCCCCGACGTGGACGGCGACGCTGTGCTTCGGCGTCGACTCCACCGCCACTCCCCACTCGACCTGCTCGCCAGGCGTGCAGGGTGCATGCATGGCGCCAGGGCTGCCTACCGCTCACTCCCGCCTCCCGCGGCCACACCGTCCAGTGTGGCCAGGGCTGCCGTCTCTGATCGCCGGATCCTACAGGATGCCGCCGCCCGGTCAGTGTCGAGGTCCGATGGGCCAGAGCGCCAGGTCAGGGTCGACCATGCAGTTGTGGGGGTTCCTCTTGTTGCCGGGCCGAGAGTGGTCACTGCTGAATTTGATCGAATCAATGACGGGATGTTCAAGATCAGAAAATCTGGTGCATTGATTCACCGCTGGTGGCGCCACCGCAAGGACACTGCCAGCATCCTCCTGCACCTATCCGTAGTCGCCCAGGCGTTCCGGTTCCGACACCATCACTCTGCCCGCGTCATCCAACGTGCCGCGCGTGCCCGCATTGCCTTCCTTGCCCAACAGAGGGCAGCACTAGAGCAGAAGCTGAGAGAGGAAGACGCGGTGCGACACCGCATGGCTGAGGCCGCCGTGACTATCCAGTGTATGTATCGCGTGGTGCGAGCTAAACAGATGGTTAAGGCCGCCCGAGCGCACAAGAAGCGGATGGAAGAAGCACGGCGGAAGCGGGAGGCGGAGGAGAAGGCCAGGGCTGCGGAACAGGCTGCCAAGGCTGCCCGAGAGGCAAGGGAAAGGGAAGCCGCGCTGGCCGAGCAGATGGCGCAGCGAATGGCGGCTAAGACCATGGATGGGTCGGCCAACTCAACGCCCAGGACGGCCCGGACACTCGCCCCCGCCCCCCAGTCGAGGCGCGGGTCGGCCACGCCTGGCAAGAGTCCGTTGGCTGCCACGGCGTCGGTCAAACCACTGTTCGAGCCCCCCGCCGCGGAGGTGGGTGATCTTGACGCTGACCTCGACTGGGTGAATGATCTAAGCGAACCGAGCGACCTCGAGGATGCACTCACCGCCTCGGTCAGCACGATCTCCATCACCCAACCACCCGCCCCAGCACCCGAGCCTGAGAAGCCCAAGCGGTCCTCCTCTGCCCGAGCCCAACGCTCTCTGCTGCCGGGTCTCTCCATGAGTGCGGGAACACCGACATCAGACAGTCTATCCCTCCAGGTATCGCGTGAACAGTCGAGAACTGAGCGGGTAGCGATGCAATGGGCCCAAGAAGCTTCGGACGAGACTGACGAGTTGGCCCGCGCTTTCATCAGGAACAGGCGGAAGTACACGAAGATCAGAAGGACCGAGGCGAAGCGGAAGTGGATAGAGGATCCCCTGGCCAGGCTCCAGAACTTCCGGCAGAAGGCGGGTATTGCTGAATCGAACCCGTCGACTTGGCGGAGTCACAATAGCTCGGCTGTGACGAGTCCAACACCCGGGTCGGCTAGTACGATGTATCCAAAGCCTCCTATCCGGCCCAAGGTGGCGCTGGGAACCAAGGTCATGGGCTTGGACCGGTGATTGTACATATGCAGGATATATACTTATGTTATCGGATGCAAGAAGCCGTTTAATGAATAAAGTTCTCTTACTTGATGAACCTTGGCGGTGTGATGCGATTCTTCCCCATGCATTCGTATTTGAGGTGACAGCATCGTGGATGAGGTGATTAGCTCGACGTTTAGTCCCCTCATCTGGGCACTGCGACCGGTGCAGTTTTGCCGTGATCATCGTCATCGATCACACAGGAAATGAGCTCTGACCGTGATATCGTTGCGGAAGAGGTCAAGATGCTCCAAGAGCAGGAAGAGAGACGCAAATTGGATGAAATAGCGCAAGCCAAGACCGTCGAGCGCCAGGACGCAGTCCTACTCACAATGCTCGGCGATATGCCCTCACTGGACGCAAAGCCGAAGGACAACATTCTATTTGTTGCAAGACTGAACCATATCACCGACGAAGAGAGCCTTCGTTCGATCGCCGAGATCAGAACAGGTCTCACAGTGAAGAGCGTCGACATCAAGAAGGACCCGGACACAAAGGAGTCACGTGGATTCGCGTTCATCGAGTTTGAGACAGACAGGGATGCTAGTATTGCTTATAAGAAGCTTCAGACGATCGTTGTCGACGACAGAAGGCTGCATGTCGACTTCGCCCAATCAGTGAAGCGGGATGCCAGGAAACCGCAGGGAGGGAGACATAGAGAAGAGCCACCGCCGCCCCCACCACCGGAAGCGCCTGAGAGTGGGGAGAGGGTGCGTCGGAAGGTGAAGCGGAGGGTCAAGCGGTGCGACGCCAAGAAGTACCGCAAGGACTGAAATGACGCGTTCTATGCAAGATAGAAGGGCCAAGCCTTATGAGTGCCATTTTTTCGCACCCGAGCTTACCCCCAAATTACCCTAAACTGTTGATTGATGATTTGATTGTAAGAAAAAATGCAGGAAAAAAGCTTGTGAAGAACGAGTTGCAGTGTCGGAGATGGCTGAAGTCCCCACATTTAAGCTCGTGCTAGTTGGTGATGGCTGCACTGGCAAGACCACTTTTGTGAAGAGACACAGAACCGGCGAGTTCGAGCGCAGATACCACGCCACTCTTGGTGTTGAGGTCCGTACTCTTCCCTTCTACACCACTCGCGGCCAGGTTAACTTCAACGTTTGGGATACCGCCGGCCAGGAGAAGTTTGGTGGCCTTCGTGACGGCTACTACATTGGCGCCAACGCTGCCATCATCTTCTTCGATGTGACCTCCCGTATCACATACAAGAACGTCCCTAACTGGCACCGCGATCTTGTTCGTGTCTGCGAGAACATCCCCATGGTTCTCGTCGGCAACAAGGTCGACTGCAAGGATCGCCAGGTCAAGGCTAAGAGCATCACGTTCCACCGCCGCAAGAACATCCAGTACTACGAGATCTCCGCCAAGACCAACTACAACTTCGAGAAGCCCTTCAAGTACCTCGCTCGTCGCCTCTCGAACGACCCCAACCTCGAGTTCACTGAGGAGCCCGCCGTCAAGCCCCCGGATGCCGACGTCACCCTCGATCGCGAGTACATCGCCGAGCAGGAGCGCCAGCTCGAGCAGGCCGTCGCCCTCCCCGTCCCCGCCGACGACGATGACGACTTCTAAAGAGCATCTGAAGGATATAAATGTGGAATCGGATTTTTTGCCATTACTGCGCTGTGCCCTTGCGTAATCTGCTGCCAATATAGCACTAATATGGTCTTTTCACACTCGTTATGAGACTTGCAGCTTGTACTGCCGACCTGAAGTCTGAACTCAACTACTTCGTTCGTTCAGAGCCCACCCGACAGGCCAACCTTGGAAGCCTGGAAAAGCTCTAGTCAACACGGACGGCCAGCCAAGACGCCCGCCACCCGAGTTAGACTGATCTCGTCCCATTTATACCATATGTATTGTCGTAAAGGGCTTGTCCCCTGTCCGCGGCAGTTGTTGCATGAGCGACACTGTTCTCGCTGTTGCAGAGATTGTACGAGAGCTTATTGCGCTGTACAACTCATCTCCCCAACGGCTGAACACACAGCGTGTGAATAAGCTGAGGAACAGCATCGCCTCCAGACACAAGCTCCCCTGCACACCGAAACTCGCCGAAATCCTCCGCGCTCTCCCTCCTCAGTACCTCAAGCCCATCGGTCCGTATCTTATGCACAAACCCGTTCGTACTGCCAGCGGCGTTGCCGTTGTGGCCGTCATGTGCCAGCCTCACCGCTGCCCCCACCAAGAGGCTACCGGCCGAGCGTGCGTTTACTGTCCTGGTGGTGTGGACTCGGACTTTGAGTACTCCACGCAGTCCTACACGGGCTTTGAACCGACTTCGATGCGCGCCATTCGCGCCCGCTACGATCCCATCGTTCAAGCCCGCGGCAGGCTCGAGCAGCTCGAGCGTCTTGGCCATAACACCGACAAGGTAGAGTATATAGTGATGGGCGGAACATTTATGAGTCTCCCTAAGTCATACAGGGACAGATTCGTCACGGACCTCCACGACGCTCTCTCAGGCCACATATCAGGCACCGTAGAGGAGGCGGTGGAGTTCTCCCAGTACAGCAAGCGGCGCTGTGTCGGCATGACTATCGAGACCCGGCCCGACTTCTGTCTGCCTGAGCACATAGAAGACATGCTCCAGTACGGATGCACTCGCCTCGAGGTGGGCGTGCAGACGGTGTACAGGGACGTCATTCTCGCCATCAACAGAGGCCACAGCGTCAAGTCTGTCGCTCGGTGCTTTGAACACTGCAAGCTGGCCGGCTACAAGGTCATTGCGCATATGATGCCCAACCTGCCCGGAGTAGACTTCTACCGCGACGTCTGGGCGATGCAGGATCTCATGGAGTCGCCCGCATTCAGACCAGACGGCCTCAAACTCTACCCGACCCTCGTCATCAGGGGGACCGAGCTTTACCAGCAGTGGGTTGACGGGCAGTTCGTGTCGTACCACCCAGACATCCTTATCCTGCTGTCTGCCCGGTTGCTGGCACTCTGCCCGCCCTGGGTGAGGGTGTATCGCGTTCAGAGAGATATTCCTATGCCGCTGGTCACGAGCGGGGTGGAAAACGGGAATTTAAGGGAGCTAGCCGTTAATAAGGCAAAGGAGATGGGCCTGGATGTGAAAGAGATTCGGGCCCGTGAAGCAGGTCTGGCCGGCATCAAGCAAAACGTGGTTGCCGATAGAGTTGAGCTTGTCC
Organism: Carpediemonas membranifera; assembly: GCA_019828565.1. Lineage (NCBI taxonomy): Eukaryota > Fornicata > Carpediemonas > Carpediemonas membranifera. The sequence continues at coordinate 225,898 of JAHDYR010000009.1, forward strand.
GCCGGGACTACGTTGCCTCACGGGGCTGGGAGACCTTCCTTTCGTACGAGGACAGAGAGGCTGACATTCTCGTCGGCATGCTTAGACTGCGCCGACTCAACCGAAACGGGAGTACCCGACCCGAGCTCACTGGGCTGGCCTCAATTGTCAGAGAGCTCCATGTGTACGGAACGGCTGTTGCTGTGGGGGATAGGGCGACCTCGTCCACCCAGCACGAGGGCATTGGCACGCTGCTCGTCGAGGAGGCGGAGAGGGTGGCGCGGGACGAGCACGGCAGCACCAAGCTCGCCATCATTGCGGGTGTGGGTACTAGGGGGTACTACGCAGGCCTGGGCTATCGTCTGGAGGGCCCTTACATGGTCAAGGACCTCTGAGGCTGCGGTGGTCTTTTTAAGTCAGCGCGACGTTTGTCTAAAGATTTGCGGTTGATGAGAGTCTTGGCGCGACTGTATGCGTTGGCTATGATCGACATTTTGCTGCAATCTACCAACCGAATGCTATTTCTCAATATTTATGTGAATAACATGTCTCCATGTATCTTGTGTCGAGACGAAATCCAACCCCTTGAAATCTCCCTAAAAAATGGCTACCGAGCGTCAGAAGCTCGTTATTCAGCGTCAGATTAACGGTATCAACCACTGCCGTCAGATTCTGGTCCCGACGAAGGGCGAGTTCCGCAAGGGCTTCGTCCTCATCTCGATCAACCAGTTCAACATCGAGCAGGTTTGTTACCGCCATGGCCTGCGTTCAATGGTCATTTCCCCATCCTTTTACTCAGGAGCGAGTTGTTCTTCTCACGAAGAAGAGCTATTGGCGAGTGAAGTACAACTTTGACACAAAATCGATCGAACGCTCAGAGGAGACGCCCCTCTCAGAGGTGACACACATCGAGAAGGGTTACTTCAAGTACCCCAAACTTTCTCTCACCAAGGTGTTCGACGTGGGCGCCCAGAAGCAGTACGGCGTCCGGATCTACCGCAAGCAGGCCGAGGCGAACGGCGTGATGCTCGACGGCGAGACTGTGGGCATCCGTGAGTCAGTCAATCCTCTCAAGAAGATGCAGCCCTTCCGCACGTTCAGGGCCCTTGACTGCGTCACCTACGAGTACGGCAGGGAAGTCATCAACGACCTTTGCGCCGCCTTCCAAGAGGCCCTCGAGGCCATCGCGCCCGACTCCGGCTTCTACGTGTCCGAGTGCCCGCTGGTTCGGTCCGACGTCATTGGTCCGTTCTCTGCCGTCCTCAACGCCTGGCAAGTGGGTCACTACAACAAGGACCTCATTGACGACGACGATGACTGGGATGAACCTGTCGTGAAGAAGGAGAAGAAGCCGAAGAAGGAGAAGAAGGAGAAGGAGAAGGCACAGGAGGCTGAGGAGGCGGCGGCCCAGTTTGAGCAGGAGGCGGAGATGGCCGCGCAGACAGCACTGCCGGAGAGCGATGATGAGGATAAGCCCGCTGAAGAGGCCGAGGAGCAGGCGGTGGAGCCCGAGGCGGAATCCAAGCCTGATGCTGAGGTCGAGGGAGAAATGGTTGAACCTGAAACTGAGGCCGTTATCGAGGCCGAGCCTGAAGCGGAGGTTGCGGCTGTTGAGACGGAGGTAGCACAGGTAGAGGTAGCTCAAGCTGAGGCCGACGAGGAGGAAGAGGGGCTTGAGCTCTAGGCGGCACTTGTAAATGTTATGACAACTCTGGGTGCGTCAAGAATGAGATGATTGGCCATGAAGATAACCGTTTACAGCAGCGATTATGCTGATAGGCCGCCCTGCCTGACGCTTCCGTGCCCGCAAAAGCGAGCAGGATAGCGACCAAAAATCGAGAAGACGCCTCAGACGATTGGAAGACTCTATGGGCGTATTCGGCAGCTCTAAGAAGAGGAGGACGTTCTATCAGGCAGTTTACTCTTTCGATCCCGGAATTCCAGGCAACGACAGCGAACTTCCCGTCAAGAAGGGCGATATTCTCGAAGAGCTTCCCTTTGACGGCAATCATGAGGGCTGGGTGTATGTTTGTAAGACAAAGACATACGGGCTTGATACTCCAAGCGCGTCAATTGAGCCAATACGTGCGGAGAATGGCTTCGTCCCCTTGAACCGGGTTCAGCTCTACAACTTCGATCCTAAGGCCGCCAAGCCACGGTCAGGACGCGCCTCATACACACCAGGGACGCAGAATCCTCTTATGGACACCGGTGAGCTCGATTTGCCCGAGAACATCGCCAGCACGCTCGAGCGTTTTAACACGCTCTACGAAGCCGCCGAGGCCCGCCGCAAGTCACGCTATGAGACAGTACTCCAGCTGACCAACGACATGAGCCGGATGTTAATGGACATGGCGGCCGCGAAGGAGGACATCCAAGGCAAGATGGACCAGCTGAACGAGACGCTGGGGCAGTGGGGACAGCAGATAGACGAGTCGAGAGCCCGGCTGGCTGACATCCAGGGCGAGTAGGGCGGCGTGTAGTATTTATAAAGACCGGCTTGGCGATTGATCCGAGAATATGTTGGTGAGCTGGGTCTAGCGGGTGTGCTGGGGTGATGCGTGGCAGTGGGACTGTCTACGGAAGCGGATGTGGTGGGTGCGAGTCGGGGCAGTTTCAGACACGCAGCGATGGCGCTCGAAAAGGACGATATTGGCGACAATGCCAATACGACAGATGATAACGCCGTTGAGAAGCGTTTGTCGAGCTATGTCATTCCCCTTTTGCTCCCTCTCGTCGTGGGCATCTACTTTTCCCACATCGAGACGCTTATCCGCAACGTAGCGCTGGGCACCGTGGCTATCTACCTTCTACGGTCCGTGAATGCTCATTTTCTGTCACTTGTGGTGATGACCCTCCTCGTTATGAGCACGGTGATCGCACTCTTTTCCCCCATCTTTCAGGCCTTCCTATACGGCGGTTTCGCCACGCTGCACCTCCGCGCCGTGGCATTTGCCCAGTTAGTCTCCCTCCAGAGCATCACCGCGGCGCTGTTCATGGCCGTCCAGTCCCCGGCCCTCTATGGCCTCCACACGTCGTTCCTCAACGCTCTTAGAGCCATGCTCCTCATGCTGGTGCCCCCGATGACCACCATCACCACGTCAGTGCTGCTCATGTTCTTCTTCTCCGACCGCTCCTTCCCCCTTGCAGTTTGTGTCGCCGAGGCCGCTCTTCTTTCCATCTTCGCCAGGCCGTTTGATGTCAAGGGCGCTGCACACACCGCCCATCTTATTGGAGCCGGCTTTGTGGCCATCATGCTACTGACTGTGCCGATCACCACAGCTCTCCTGCTCTACTCGTCCTTCTGGGCCGACTTCCTCACACTCACACTGAGTCTTATCATGCTCGTTGGTGCCGGTGCCATCAAGATCTTCACCTTCCTCCCGGCCCGCGCCATCGCCGCACTCAGCCCGAGCCTACGGCCCCACATTACACGGGCGCTCAAGGCGGCCTCAACCATCTCGGACCGCAGGGCCATGATCATCCCGGCCGCCACGATGGTGCTGTCCCACGCCCTGCTCGCGATGGTCGCCCCACCCCCCGCGAGCTTCATTCTGTGTGGCCTCCTCGTCCTCTGCGCAGCTCCGTTTCTCCTCATAGTCGAGCCTCGCACCGAAGGCACCGCACTGCCCCACAGCGAGAGGTCCCGATTCATCCTCGTCGCATTCGTCGCGTTCATGCTCATTGCCGTGGTTGTTGTCGACGTAATCGACTCTGCCAGCTCTACCCTCGTCCTTGCCCTCACAGTGCTCGTGCCCGCTGTATGGGCAGTCACTGAGCTAGTCAAGGTCACACTCGCCCCGATCACTGTCAGAGTAATTCGTGCAATTTATGTCATGATTTGGATCGACGTCGTCGTCCTGCCCCTCCACACCCTCGCCGAGAAGTCCCTGGTTGACACTGTAGTCCACCGCATGGCCATGCTGGTCATTGCCGGCATGCCGTGCCTCGCCCTTGAGACTGGGCCAATCCTTGAGTCAAACAAAGTCCACCCCGTGGCGCTCTGGGCGATCTGGTCAGCCGTGGCAACTGTCACAGTGCTCAGCTCAGACGTAGTTGTCTCTCTCGTGGCTGCGGGCGGCTTTGTGATGGGGTCCCCCGACATGGATGCCCTGGTCCCGAACATCGAGACGGCCTTTGCCCTCTCCTCCCCTACAGGGTGGGTCCTCCGCGCGGCCATATGGATGGTCATCTCTGGCGCCCTCGCCGCCTACTCTGCCACCCACGTCGCCGCTGCCGAGGATGAAAACGACGCGCCCGCCCTTCCCGGTGCCGACCAGCCCAAATTGTCCCGGTCCGAGCGCATTGCCCGCTTCTTCTATAGCCCAGACACCCGCCCCGCCCTCTCCCAGCGCATGCTCCTCCTCGGAGTCGCCCTGGTCGCTGCTGGCGGATTTATCACAGTCATGGATGGGCCCTGGACTGAGGCAGACATCCTCGAGACCCCGCCCAAGGTCGGCAGCGAGGTGTTCCTCGCCGCTGCGGTCCTCACCCTACCACTCTTCGCGATGATCATGCCCATGGGCCGGTCCCTGTTCTTTACGATCATCGTCCTCCTCGGAACACTCTTCGGCATAGTAGCCGTGCCCGACGTGTTCTCCGCATTTGTTCTCGTCGTCATCGTCATCCAGGTCGGCATCACAGTCGTTGCCTCAGTCGACGCCGCCATAACCGCGCTCACATTTATGACTGTCCTCCCCCTTCTCCTCTGGGTCGCCGGGTCGGGCATCGTCTACGAGTCTGTTGAGGTCTCGTCCGCCATTCTCACGGTCCTCACCACCCTCGCCCTTGTCGCCGTAGCATGCGGCCTGGTCCTGGCCATCACGTACCGTTACATGTACTTCCACCTCCTCATTGCCATAACCTGCACAGGCATGGGCACGAGCTCCCCGCCCGAGGACTACATCCCCAAGTTCGGGTCGACGTTCCACCAGTTCATCCTCACTAACACATGCAACGAGCTCTCTCGTCGTGCTGGACCCGCGGCCGTCAGGGCTGGGGCCATGCTCTCCCGACTGGCGTTCGCCGCGTCGTTCCTGGCCATCGGCTCGTACGGTATGGCCTGTCTCTGGGCCTCGCTGTCTGGCATCACTGTCCACGTCTTCTTCGTCCTCAGCCCGATGCTCCTCGTCATCACCCGCATCAACATCGCCACTCCACGCAGACGTCTGGCCGTCCTTGTATTCGTGCTGTCACTTAGCCTCTTCCTCCGTTGTCTCACTGAGCTAACAATCGGCGTCGCTAAGGTCGTAGACGTCCGTTCCGCCATTGTCGGCGGTGACCGGACCATGGAGTGGGCCGAGCTCTGGCGCTGGGGTGTGGTTGTCTGGCTGGACGGCCTCCGCGTTGCTATGGGTTCTGTCGGCGCCATCCTCCTCGCCCTTGCACTCTGGGTCGGCGACTCTATCGCCCGCGGGGACTCGGCCGCGTTGTCTGATGTGGCGGCGTCCCTCGGCATTGAAGTGAGCGACTCTGCAGCCAGCCGGGCGATAGGTCTCATGGGTGTGTCGACCAAGAGGCTCCGGAGACAGATCGCCTCGTTTGTGAAGACCGTGGGCTCCTGGCGGCTCGCGTTCGTCTTCGCTCTCGGCGCGGTGTTCTCGGCTTTTGGGATATATGCAACGTACGAGGGCGCTGGCTTGCTCAACCTCGTGGGGCTGGCAGGTTTCGTTTATGCCATCTATGTCACGTGGGAGCTCAAGGCGGAGTGAGCGGCGGTTTGTAAATATTGATACTAGACTTTGATACTAGACAGTTGCCTCAGCTGACGCGACACAAGCTTGGGCAATCGCGGCGTGTGCAGTTTTGCAGGACCAGTATGGCGACCTGCAAGCACTGCAAGAAGGAGCTCGTAGACGCCGCTTGTACATATGCACGCAGAGATGAGGTCTATTGTCGGTTCGTTTCTTCTTTTTGCAGTCTCATTCAGCCCATGCTTTGAACGTATGATCCTCCAAGGTCCTAGGCGCGAGATCCTCGGCAAGAAGAACCTTCACAAGATCACGAAGGCTATTATAGAGCTTCGCATGGATCCTTACGGCATAATACTATGTTACATCCTGAACGAGAGTCTCAAGCGCTTCGAGAACCCCAAGGTGCCGCGGACGGCCCCGCACTACCAGCTATACCCGCGGTTCCCCAGCGACATGTCCCCCGAGGACCGCGCATACCTCACCGCCACCTTCCCCAACCTCTTTCTCCCGTTTACTGGCCGCCCCACTCTCATCATGGAGCCTAAGGCGCCTCTCCATGCCGCCGTAGAGTTCACATCAGCCCTGTGTCGGGGCGAGTCGGATTCCATTGAACGGTATGCGGCCACGGAGTTCCCGGCGACCGTTCTCTGGGAGGGTGTGGACGTCGCGGCCAGGCATGTTCGGCCCATGCTGAGCGCCACCCTGGATGAGCTGGAGCAGTTGTGTGGGCTGCTAGGGCTACGCTATGCACCCATGCCGGAGTACCCATCTGGCTCGGTTGAGGCCGCGTTGGCTGCGGCGATTGAGGGCAGCGGGCTGCAGACTTGGCGGAATATGGTCAATGTGGCGGATGCCCTGGTCAAGAAGGGGTGAGACGCGGTCATTGCAGGAGTAAAAGACCGTCTGGTATCGCTGTAACACGTGTACGGTTTTAGCAAAGTCCTACAGCCAATAGCAAATGAGAATCTGAGTACGAAGCCTTGGTTACCACAACCAACAGCATAGGAAAGACAGGCTATGTACCATCTCCAGACGAAAGAAATGAATAGGACGATCACAGGCGTCGCAGGCGCAATCTATGGTATCCTTCAAAAGCACACGCAAGAACGACCTCCGGAAGAGCTTGTAGTATCTCTGTCGCATCCCCTCCACGTGTTCATTCGGCACTCCAGCGACAACTCCCGCCCGACGTTCAGCAGCATCTATCTCTACCTCTACACCCTTTTCCGGAAGGCCCAGATAGGTTTGTCCTCTACTCTAGTAGTCTCTCCTCACTCACACAGAACCAGTATGCCCCGCCCAACTCCATTTACCCAGGAATGTATGATCGCCGCCGTAATGTACCTCCAGCAATTCCTCGAGAAGACGGGCATGCCGTTCACCCAGGCCAGTTGGGAACGGATCACATTCACATGCGTGATGGTCGCCTCTAAGAGCTGGGACGACATCTCATGCTCCTCTCACTCCTTCAGCCTCTGCTCCGCGGGCAACTTCACCCTGCGCGAGCTCAACAAGATGGAACGCTACCTCTTGCGCGAGCTCGACTACCAGCTCTATGTTACCAGCCACACGTACCGTGACGTGTACTACGAGCTCAAGGAGATCTGGACCAATGTCGAGCTCGACTCTCGGTCCGGCAACCCCCTGGCCAAGACGTCTGAGATCGTCAGCAAGTTCAACATCAGACCCGACTTCGGCGTGCGGTATATTTTTGGAGTGAATGAGAAGGCACAGCGGACCCAGCCTGAGATCGGGTCGGGCATTGGCACCCTGTCCTCGCCGTATCCTAATATCTCGGAGCGTGCTAGTAGGCCCATGGTGAGGCAGACGCTGAAGCTGGAACGGAGAGGGATGAACGTGTCGCGTTTCATGCCGTAGAGACGGACAGGTGGATAGACAATGAATAAACGGCTGATGCAGTGAGCTTGGCCTGGGTGTGGGTGTGGGGCGTCTTGGGTGAGTTGTGACTCGGTCGACTCGGGTCCGATGATTTGGCATCTCCGCACCCAGGACAAGACAAAGACGAAAACGATTGATGGAACAGCCAGTACGAATAGACGAGGTGATGATGCAACTGCATCAAGCACTAGCCAATGATGAGAGTGGCGTTGATGCTGCAACGATTGTAACAAGCTATCTCCGGTGTGTCGAGCTGATTACGAAGGCAATGCGCTGCCAACCGGACCAAGAAACATACACAAAGCTCTCACAGTACGGCAAATCATGTTTTGATAGGATTAACAAGCTTTCGATGACAATGGGGCCCGCGTCGTACGACGCCTTGAAAGCAAGCATCCCGTGTGCCACGCCTGAACGCCGCACGGACCAGTCTGAGCTTGCAACGAACGCATACCTCACCCGCAGTGAGCAGCGAGCAGTTGTAGGTTACGACAAGGCGATTGCGTACTACAAGAAGGTCATCCAGGACCTCCAGGGCGGGCCTGGTCACACCATGGATAGGGCAGGCCTAGCAACGTACAAGACATGCTGCGAGAAGCTCTCAGTCATAGAACTCCACCGAGGTCGAATGGAATCAATGGCGAAGTCACGGGAAGAGAAGGACAAGACCTCGAGTCTGATGGAGAGGACCCGGTCGAGAGTGGGGCGGGTAATCACCGGCCTGGGCGATATTCGGCAGTCGATGGCTCCAGAGCACGCGATTGATGAGGCGACTGAGTCAATCTTGAAAGAAATCAAGAGCACAGAGGCCAGGGAGGACGCGCTCTCATTCGTTTACCTCATCTCAGACTCAATCAAGGCCGTAGCGACCCGGCTCAATGGCGAGCTGAGTGCGGACGACGTCTACTCCCGCCTCTTCGCCCAGCTCATGCCAGCCATCCGAGGGAAATACGCCATATGGCTCAGCTCTGAGATAGAAGAGTACCGCATGCGGCTAGCTGGATTTATGAATACAAGCACGTCCAACACCGCCTCCCTGATCCACCTGACCCGGCTCGAGTCGGCCGAGTCACCGATTAGTCTTGCCGAGATCATGCAGTCCGTGGTTGACTCGCTCAAGACAGACACGTCATCGGCAGAGGACCTTGTGGTTCTTGTCATGAGGGCGCTCATGGACTCCCCTGATGTATGCCCTATTGCTGACTGTGCCATCGTTGAGGACCTGGCGCCTGAGGAGCTGTTCTTGGACGGGAGCAAGACGGCGGGGGTGGCGGCCATACAGGAGGCGACCGCGAGGATACGGCGAAGTGTGCAGTAAAGACACTCCGTCCATCCGGTGTTCTATTGTTCATTCAGGGTCGATGATTGATTCATTGATAGGAAGGGAGGATGTCCCAGTAACTCGGCGACTGCTGCTCGTAGTGGACATGAACCGTCATTGCAGCGGTCTCCTCAATCAGATGAAGATCTCCTCGAGACGACCGATCTGAGCCATTTCGCAGGTTAGCCCAGCGAGATTCCAGCAAAAGTGCATGGCCCAGCAGGAGTTTTATAACGAGCTCCAGAAGCTCCAGATCAAGATGTCTGATCACAGACGTCAGCAAGCATCAGTTTGTGTCCTCACCGCCCAATTATCCAGCTCAAGAATCAGGAGATGCTTAAAACTCACGAGATGAAGAGTGCTGAGCTTACAATTCATGATATTGAGGAAACTAAGCCCGAGGCTTGCTACGTCGCCGTCGGAAAAGCGTATTACATGAAGCTCAACGATGCCATCGTCGAGAAGCTGAAGGGGACCGTGGCGAAGCTCACAAACGAGCTCACTGTTGTTGGCAACTCCAAGGCATACGTCGAGAAGCAGATCAGTGCGACTGAATCAGCGCTGACCGAGCTCATCAAGGCGACCCCGCAGGCCCGGCCGTAGATTTTCCGACTTCCAGTAAATGGTCATGCAGCACGGTGGCAATTGATATCGCGAGTACATGGAGCGCATTATCATCAGTCAGGAGTTAAGAAGCATTGCGGCTTGGGCTGGAAAGGTGCTTCAGAGCAGAATTGTTGAAATGGTCAATTGAAATGGTCTCTGACCGGATTGAGCATTGGAGCTGACCTTGAGTCAGTATACATTCGCATTCCGTTTCATGCCACCATGGAATCGCAGTCAATCTCGCCCATGACATCCCCTCTCATGACAACTAGTTCACGCCTATGTCTCCACCACCAATCTCAACCTTTACGTGAGCAATCATAAATTTGATAAAGTCAAGACTTTTTTCAGCAATCTTTTTTCTCGGAAAAAAAAGCTGGAACCCGAGAGAGCAAGCTAATTCAGCGATGCCGTTCAACAACCCCGTTATGAGCCGTGAGTATTTCCGTTCTGCCCAGCTTAAATTCCGTCGTCGCCGTGAGGGCAAGACCGACTACTATGCTCGCCGCCGCCTTATTGTGTCTGACCTTAACAAGTTCCAGGCCCCTAAGTACCGTTTTGTTGTTCGCCGCACTGCCAAGGATATCATCTGCCAGATCATCTACTCCAAGATCAACGGTGACTGCGTCCTTTCCGCTGCTTACTCTCACGAGCTTCCCCGCTACGGCATGAAGCTTGGCCTCACCAACTACGCCGCCGCGTACTGCACTGGCCTTCTTCTCGCCCGCCGCACCCTCCAGAAGGTTGGCCTTGACGCCGACTACACTGGCGTGACTGAGGTCACTGGTGAAGAGTACCACGTCGAGGCCGAGGGCGACCGCCGCCCCTTCCGTGCCTTCATGGATGTTGGTCTTACCCGCACCACCACCGGCAACCGTATGTTCGCTGCCCTCAAGGGTGCCGTTGACGGTGGCCTCGACATCCCCCACTCCACCAAGCGTTTCGCTGGCAACGAGGAGGGCCAGTACGACGCTGAGACCCACCGCGAGCGCATCATGGGCGGCCACATCGCCGAGTACATGAACGAGCTCAAGGAGGAGAACCCCGAGGCCTACGAGAAGCAGTTCTCTCGCTTCATCAAGGAGGGCATCGTCGGTGACGACCTCGTCGGCATCTACGAGAAGGTCCACGCCGCTATCCGAGCCGACCCCGCTCCCGCTGCCAAGAAGGAGCACTTTAAGGGCAAGGACTACTCCCGCACTCGCATGTCCCTCGCCCAGCGCAAGGACCGCGTCAAGCAGAAGAAGGCCTCCCGCGCCTGGAAGCTTCAGCAGGAGCTCGACGAGTAAATTCCTTCACGGTGATCTGCGGTGTTGTTGGCTCGAAAGAGCTCAGAGTATCTCAAGTCTGCGTAGCTAGTATTTACTTCGTCGCTCTAGCCAAGGGATGCATGACGTAATACAGCCCTGACTTCAGCCGATGATCAGTCTTGCCTACTCATCAAAGTCTCGCGTCAATGGTCCGGCGGCACCCGCGGCACGTGACCTGCCTCCGGTTCGCGCTGACCGTGGCCGACCGATGGCAGTGGGGGCACGTGACGGTGCGCTGCCTCGCGACGCCCTCGGGCAGGTCAACTGTCTGGCGTGGCGCCAGGGTCGGTGGCGATGTCGGCGTCGGGGGCGACTGGGCTGGAGCAGAGCTGGTTGACGGTGGCCAGGAACTGCGGGGAGCGGGGCGTGTGGTCCAAACCTTAACTGTCTTGTCACTGGATCCAGTCACGATGATGGCACCGTCTCGGGAGAATGCGACACATTTCACAGGATCGTTGTGCCCCGAGAGCTTGTTGATCAGTGACCTGGTCACTTGGTCAAACTGCTTGTTTTCTTCTTTGGACCCAGACACCAGAATCTTGCCGCCGGGAGAGAAGGCAAGGCTTTGCACATATTTGGTCTGCCCACGAAGGATCCGATCCGCGTCCGCGGCATTCTTGGTGCAATTCTGTGCCTCCAGGCGGGCTGTGAGGGTTCTCGACCGCTCGACCCGCTTCGGCACGATGTGGGAGGGGATGGATGAGTGTGGCACGATCTGCCGACCGAGACCGCGTTGTCGGCGTGGGGGGCTCAAGATTGACGGGCTGGACCGAGTGCTCGAGGGCGGCAGCGATGCGGTCCACCGCCAAGTGCTTGGGGAGATCATCCTTCGCCGGGACAGCAACATTTCCCTGGGATTTCAGAATTTTCAAGCGCTCCCAGCACTTGGGGTAGTACTTAAGCAGGGTCTTGATCATAGCACGCGTGTCATCCTCAATGAAGGGGTTCTTGGCAAGCCTGAACAGCTCGTTGCTGCACTTCACCATGTGGATGTAATGGAAGACGGCCTCGTCCGCACGGCCCTGCTCCTCAGCTGTTACGCCCTCAGTGGCGCTTTTTACGGCCAAATCATACTTCCTTCACCTTGTCGTCAGCGCACATCGACTTGTTTGTGGTTGCAGATCCGCCAACTCCGCAGGTTATGGCATGACCCGTGTGAGCTGCACGGGTCCGCCGCTGGCCCGGATACGATGTCATTGTAGTCATTTGCCGTCGTAAACGCAGGTGCGGTGCCCCAGACGAGGACACGAGGCGAGTATGCGCTGTGCCGCAGTGTTGGCCCAGCCATCACAAGACCAAAGGCAAACGTTTAGAGCTAGAGTTTAAATGGCGGTGTCGTAGCCGGCGTCGATGGGGAGTTGTGGCAATACCGGGTCCCTTTTAGCCCAGTGGTGTGACGTCACAGAGGGCGACGTATGAGGCCTCCTCGCTGGCCAGGAAGATGAACAAAATGGATTCGGGTGAGTCAAGCAGATTCCGCTGCGCTGTCTGTGTGAGGCGCGCGGTTGTCGGTGGTGTCCAGCTGTGTGCACAGCGTCTGGTCGGCCCCTCTACTTGGGTGTGAATTGTGACGCACTCAATTGGTCACACACAAGCCAGGCCGCGGAAACTAAACGCGTTTTATACAATGCATACGTGGCTCAGCCGGCCATCGGATTCTCGAACATGACAGGCTCTTCGCTCTTGCGATACTGCTGAACCGCACCGATGCCCACCATAACCACGAGAACGGGCGCCAGCACGATGAGGACGACGGCCAGCGCCGCGATCACCAGGAAGATCACAACGCCGACGCCGATGATCGGCAGGCAGACGGCGGTCCCGACCACCACCATGCCGCCGACCGCTACCGCAGTCCCGACTCCGATGCCGGAGTCGCCGGTGTCCGGCACAGTAAACTCTGTCACTGTGAATTCGTCATCGGCGAAGAGCCAGTGTGCCTTGTGGTCTCCGCTCGGGAGCCACGACAGGATGCCGTCGTACGCGTCACGGAGGGTTGTGCTGTTGTAGAGCTCCGTCCCGTGGAGGTATTCGCCGTCGTATTTCACCTCAAAGGGGATGAACTCGCCGTCCTCGAACACGAGGGGGACGGGGCCGTTAGTGGTCAGCAGCGGGCCGTACTCGAGGGCCCACACGCCCTCAAAGCTGAAGCTGTCGCGGAGGGTGCTGGCGCTGGCCGCGGCCATATACTCGCACGTGAGGTTGAGTAACTCCTTGCCGGCGAGCTCGGAGAAGGATAGCTCGCGGTAGCAGTTATCCAGGTAGGTCACGTCACCGTATAGGTCTAGGGTCAGTCTGGACGTCCCGCCGACAGGTAGCGCGGCCTCAGTGGGCGCGAAGACCATGTTCGTGACGTTGGCGGCAAGGGCCCCCTCCCACATGGCGATGACTTGGCTTACTGTGCCGGGCGACTCGACGCTGGTGGCCACGGACACCGGCAACTCCATCGTGTCATTGGTATCGGCACCCATCTCGTCCCACCACTGCAAGTCAAACTGGACGACGTACTTCCCGGCGGCGAGGGAGCTGGTGTCTGGCAGCAGGGCGAGTCGGCCGATGTTATATCCTGCCTCAGCGTCCACCCATAAGGGCACACACGAGTATTCTGTCTCCCCGTCCTCGCTAACAAGCCTGTAGTTGGTGAGTTGGGGGAAGAAAGTCGACGAGTTGAATATCGTCAGATTCACCATGATCTGGAGTGGATACGGGTCGATCTGCACGGTGTCCTGGACGGCGAATGATAAGCACGAATCTGATACCTCGGGCGTCAGGTCTCCGCCGGTGTCGATCGTCCAAGTGCCAGCGGGACATGCAGGGCAGGACGTCTGTGCGGGCTCTCCCGTGGAGGTGCCATAGCCGCATGGGTATTGCGAGCTGTAAGCCCCGCCGGTTGTCGGCACATAGTGGCCGGGGTCGGCGGCCGTCCTGTTGGTCGAGCCCAAGTCTGGGCAGTAGTACCCGCTGTTGCAGTCCAAGCACTCGCTGGAGATGCTGTTCGGCTGGTATGTGCCGGCATAGCAGGCTGTCTGATCGATGCAGTCTTCGTTGGCGGGAGCAAAGTGGCCGGGGTCGGTCGCCAGCCTGGTCGTGGCGCCGGCCTCTGGGCAGTAGTACCCGCCATTGCAGCTGATGCAGGAGCTAGAGGCATTGTTCGGCTGGTACGTTCCGGTATAGCACTCTAACTGCTCAGCGTTGGGAGACCCGCTCGGAGTGTAGTAGCCCGGGTCTGTGGGTGTGTGGACAGCGGTCGCTTCATTCGGGCAGTAGTAGCCGCCATCACAGTACGCGCATGACGATGCGGTGCTGTTCGGCTGATAATGACCCATCAGGCACGCTGTCTGCTCGGTGCATGCGCCGCGCTCACTGGCCGGCACGTAGTAGCCCGGCTCCGCGGGCGTCTTAGCCGAGAGCCCCGATGCGTGGCAGTAGTAGCCCGTGTTGCATGGGACGTAGCCGAGCGAGCTGGCGTGTGGCTGGTAGAAGCCCGCAGGCGTCTTGAGGCAGTCAATTGTATCCGCGCTAAACTGCCACGGCGAGCGCGCCGCCGTACAGGGGCACGGCCTGGCCGAGGCCGACGCCCTCCGTGCCCGTGAACGTTGTGGAGTAGACCGCGCTGACCGACCTCCCGGTTGACGACAGCTTGTGCACGGACAGAGCCCCCACAGTCCCGCCTGTGTCCGCCGCGACGATGGTGTCGCCGTACATAGCCATGGCCATGGCCGTGACCGAGCCGGCGGTCGCGATGGGGAACCACCAGGGCGATATCTCGTTTGTGTCGAGCGTGATGACCCGCAGAGTCGAGTCGGTCGCGTTGGCGTACACAACCACGGCCCACTCGGACAGCGTCTCGGCGCTGACGGCAGCAGCGGAGGCGCCGTCGAGGTTGACTGCAGTGATTGTGTTATCATCGGTCCAGTACTCGAACTCGTAGTATGCGGCCTCCACGCCAGTGTCGTGACCGACGATCAGGACATTGTTGTCGTCGTCATCGAGCGTGGTTGCGACCGTCTTGCCGAAGCCTGTGAGGCCGGCCGTCTGCGGCTTGAGTACGTTGAGTTGCCAGCTGGCAACGAGCCAGCCGTTAACGACCACACCCGTGATGGCGCTATAGGCGTCACAGTATGCGCCGGGCATGCCGATGAGGATCGTGTCGTTGGCGCTAAACGCGAGAGATGACCCGAAGAGGGCGGGCGTATCTTGCTGATCGCTGAAGACCGTCGCCTGCGGCACGACGGTGTCGTAAGTCGCGAGTGTGAGATCATCCATGGAAAAGATGAACACTGCGCCTGTGGTGAAGGACTGCGAGCCGTCATCATAGCCGGGGTCGCCAATGGCGAAGAGATCGTTGGTGAATGCGACCGCGGTACCGAATTTCTGCGACATGTCGAGGCCGCTGTCGGAGTTGATGATGATTAGCTGCGTTATTTCGGTGCCATTCAACGTGTATAGTGCCGCTGAGCCGCTAGTTGTGCCGTTCGGGGATCCAACGGCGTAGATCGTCAAATTTGAGGCAAGCCAAACGACGTGGTAGTATCAGAGGATGGAATGGTAACGCTGCCAACGTCTAGGGCAGCACAAATGGCCACAACTGACAGTAATTGGAAGATTATCAGATGTCGGTTCATTTTCCGCGAAGGACGCGAAAGTTTCTCCCAAATCGGCGATATCAATCTCAGTTGACCCACAAATATTGGGTCGCATGACACCGTCAGGGCACTAACTTGGGCGAAAGTGGCAATCTGCCCCGCTCTTATAATCTTGAATATATGGTCGCCCTCGGTCAATTATTCGTATTCGCCGGACCAGCCGGAGTGCTGTTTAAAGATGTATCTTGGGCATGCGGAGCAAGCGTGCACTGCCCTGTAGCGACATTCCAGACCTTGGCGGTGCTGTCATACGATCCGGATACCAGGGTGCGGCCATCAGATGAGAATGCAAGACCCATGTGCCCATTGAGTGTCTTTCTCACCTGGCCTGTGGCTGCGTCCCAGAGTTTGATATTTTTGTCATCGCCAAGCACGCAAGGGGGGCGTAAATGGTGAGGCCAGCAGTCAGGCAGAAGTTCAGTGGAACTCTGATCGAACCATTGACTGTCACTAAATCATGTTGCAGACCTGGTGTGGGCCAACCCGCGATGTGCCCAGTAGTGCCGTGCGACAATACTGGCCTGACTGTGCTATGACACGTATGATGGCATCAACAATGTTCGCATCCCCGCCTCGGCGACACGTTGGGAATCTGAGTCAACCGCGCTACATGCAGCTCATAAGGGCCTAATGCTCTGTCATATAGCTTGCAAGCCCTCCAACATCTGGGCCATTACCACACGGGCACGCACTGGAAGTATGCGTTTCGAGTCAGCCCGAACTTCGATTTCGTCGGACATCGAACATGACGAATAGAGCCCGGCTAGAACTGAAATTCACACCCTTACATCAACATAGCACATAGAGGATGGCTGGCTCCCTGTGCCCTCTGGCTGCGTGCATTTTAAGGTTCGAATAAGTTTGATGAGTGCGGAATCGTATTTGAACAGCTGTCGGGAAGCAATCTCATACATATACTTGAAAAAAGCCGATTCTAAGGACAGAAATGAGCTACTGGCCGTTCTCCGCAAGCTCAACGACCAATATCAGAAGCTTGGGCAAAAGCGTTCGTCACGAGTGCTTACAATGCTTGAACAGCTATCATGGGAGCACAATCTACCAATTATTCCTCGTCTTGGCGGCTTTCTCTTCAGCAGCGGCTCCCTTGAAGTGAACACTACCGCTTTCTTCCGCCTCTACCAGCTCCTTGTGTTCCAGCGCTTCCTATCCGAACACCAGAACCTCTCCCGCCTCTTTGACGGTGTCAGTGTGATGGATCTCCGCTGGGAAGTGCTGTACGACGAATACAAGAGAGCACGCACGTCGACGGGGGCGGTGGACCAGCAGGAGCTCGCCACGTCCTCGATGAGGGTCACAACCGAAGGAGGGTCCGCTTCCATCACTGAACTACGCCGACTTGACACCTCAGCCGTGTCAACCTTTGCAATTGTCACCACGCTGTGGTCGGCGAACCTCGACTGCCCAGTCACCGAGCCGGCTGTGCTAGAGTTCGAAGCCACGCCCACAGTAGATGAGGAGGCCGGTGAAGCGACCGTGACCGTACCCCAACTCTCAGTGCTCTTTGCCGACCTCCACCAGGGGATTCTAGAGTCAGGCCTTATGCTGCACTCTACTCTGAAAGTCCAGGTCGACCACCCAGGAATACCAAGGACTTTCGTGTCAATCGCCCAGCCCGTGGTGACGAGCCTTGACCCAGTGACAGGTAAGACTGGAAAATCTGTTGTCACAGCCAAAGTCGTCTCGCAGTCTATCATTTACGACATAGAGCTCAGGCTGACCAAGTTCCTAGTCCAAAACCCCCGTGCGATCTTCGACACCATCGTTGCCAGGCCCACTCGTCTGCCCGAGATGGTCGAGCCAGGCAGCGTTCGGTCCGAAATTTACTACAGGGTGCTCAGCCCGGGGAAGAAGAGCAAGCACGTGAGAATGGCGGCAGTCCGGCTCGTCGACTCGGTCACAAACCAGGTCATTCCAGACCAACTTGCCACTGGGAGGAGTCCGTCGCCCTCGTTTACCCCGACACTGACAAACTGGGCGATCTGTCCAGATTATGACGATTTCAAATCATATGCAGTGATTGAGGCCGGATCTAGTGATATAGTCACGATTGAGTCAGTTGAGGACAGCTACACCGGCCCCGGCGTCCCCAGCCTCCATGTGGTCCTGTTCGACCTCGACCCCCACAGCAAGAAGGTCAGCAACCACAGCGTAGCCGTCATGCCACTCAGAGATATTGTCAACGGCCGGCCAGGTCCGTTTAGCTCGAGCGGGCTGAGACAACTTGTCACTGGTAAGCCTGGCAAAGGTGATGACCACCTCGAGGATATTGATTCATGTCGCGTGCTCCCACCCCCGCCCCCAGAGGGCAAGGGGTCCAAGACGGTCGACGTCGAGTTCCTTGTGACGTCCACCGAAGTGACTGAGAACACGCAGCTTTTTAATCTGATCCAACTGGCACCCTCGGCGGAATCTGGGATGATGGTTTCGTATCTCGGGATGTTCGATATTCATGTCGATCTCAAAGATTTGGTGAAGTTCCAGACACAGATTTTCAACTGCCTTTTCGCGCTTCTCTGTGACCACGCCAACGACTCTGACCCCAAACTCCAGCACCGCATTTTTGCCAGCATTGTAGCTACCCTCGACAAGATCATCGAGAAGTCCCGCAACGCCGGCTACAAGTCCCTGCTTTACTCGTACATCGACAACACGTTCCACTTCCCCCTTGCCTGGCGTGTACTGCTGCCCCGCCTCATTTCACTATTCGCCCAGCTCGATTCCCCCGATGAGGTGCCTGATATGGCTCTTGCTATGAAACAGCTGGACGAATACAAGCCCCTGGCCAGCCTCATTCTCCCCCTGATTCGATTCGTCGTCGCATCTTTTCAGACTAGTCTCATGACTTCCGAGGACCCCGGAAAGGACCGGCGTCTGTTCAAGGCACAGGCCCAGGAGCTGCTGGAGGCCGTGTGCTACCTCATGGCCAACGGGCAGATGCACCCCGCCGTCTCGCTTACTGTGAAACCCCTACTCGCCCGGTCATTCGCGTCAGTGTATAACTTGCTCGTGGATGAACTCGACTCGACTGTGTTGGCTCAGGTTGGTACGTTGTTCATAGACAGAACAAACGCCTTCCTCAATGCTGCCACGGGGAAGCAAAACGTCGTCAGAGATGAGAAACTTTATTTCCTCAATCAATTGATTAAGAGTCCAGCATTCCGTTCGGATGACACGCAGCACCACTTGTCAGAGGCCGGCACCGTCCTCCACCAGAACGTCATCACCGAGGTCCAGGGCGCCTTGGGTCTTGAGGCGGCGTACCAACCAAGGGCATGGAAGCTGGTCGCTGAGATGTTCAGGTCGACGCCGCGGGCCTGTACTTCCAACCTCATGGGCTTCCTGCCCATCATTGTCGGCGAGCTTGACCGACTCCTCCTCGACGCCCCCGCCCCGCTTGCCGTGGGAGTTACATACACCCTATCCGAGCCCAAGGTGGTTGACCCCGTGAGACTTCAGGAGATCGGCCTGGCCAACCCCGCTCTGTCGGATACGGTGACGATGTGGGTCCAGCTGGCCAGCACGAAGTCGCCCAGGGACCTCTCGTCCGCCTTCCTTACTGCCATGCATGGTCTAGTCGACGTACCGTCTTTTGTCCGCAGAATTTTATCATCCAGGCCTTATCCTGCACATTGGGCAGGACTCTGGGCGATGCTCGTGCGGGTTAGCGTGGCCCTACTGCGGTCATCCAAAGACCTGGACGCCTGGCTGACGCTGCTCCATGCCCCGTGTTTGGATCCGACTATCGCGCCGGCTCTGAGCCTCGAGCTCGAAGCCAGCAGCGGTCGTGGGTTGTCATACTTCATAATCATCGCCTCGCAGGCAGTCAATGAGATCATCAAATCCCGCGACTCAATCCTGGATCTGATCCCGTCGATCCTCCCACTCTTTCTGACCCCCGCCACCCGCCCCATCGTCCCCGAGACTTACACCCACGCCCTACGAACGGTGGACTCGCAGGCTTTGATGGTCACCACCCTGGCTGCCGTGGGTGAGCTATACACAGCCTACGGGGCTAAAGCGCGGGACTTCGAGACAAGCTTCGTCTCGGAGCTTGAGGCTGCAGTCGACCCAGGCCACAGTCAGTTCCTGGGTAACGTGGGCCGGATTGTGACCATGCTCTCCGCCCTGGGCCGGCTAGGGACCTCCGAGGCTCAAGCCGACGACCGGGCCGACGCTCTGGTTTTCCTCATGCGGTACCTGGAGCACAGCCCCGACTTCAACAGCCTGTACGTGGCATTTTGCGGCATGCTGGTCGACCTACACGTCGACCTGGGCAATAACGTCGAACAGGCAAGAGCACTCCAGCTCCAGATCAAGCACCTTGACCCGACCTCGGCGGAGACGCTCACCCTCATGCTCAAGACAGCAGACCTCCTCGCCGCTGATACATATTACGAGGAGGCATGTAATGTTGTCCATGATGTGCAGGCTAAGATCCTCCCCTCAAGCCGGCCGCCCTATCGCCCACCCACTATCCCAGTGCCCAAGCCGCATGAGATCATCATTCCGTATCTAACTCGATCTTCTGAGTGGCTGGGCATGGTCCACGGCAACCGACTCTACCCCGACTTTATCCGAGTCGCCGTGTGGGGCCGCATCGCTGATGCCGGCAAGCAGTTTATTTACCGGATGAAGCGGGGCGAGGGAATCGGGGAGACGACGTCTCGGCTCCAGACGTCGTACCCTGGTGCGTCAACCAAGGACAGGCGCGGGGCGCCCAAGGAGGAGTGGTTGGACGACCCCCACGGCATCCTCCAGCTCGTCAAGGTGGCCCCCTCGTGTCGGCGCGACATGGCTTCCCTCAACGTCGACCCCGCCGAGTGGTCGGTCGTTGTCCCAGAGGGCGACCGGTTTTCACTCAACGGGCAGCCCATCGAGTCAGTGCCGGTCTCCCCAGACGAGTGGGACAGGCTGATGGTCCAAGCCGGCAGGGAGCTGGACCTTGACGAGGTCGACCCGGATCAGAGGCCCGCCCTGAGAGCAAACCCCCCAGGCGGCGTGGTCGTCCTCGCAGGCGAGAGACAGGACGTTGCCAGCGGGTTCAAACTGAGAGTCACCCCGCCCCGCAAGCCCACCGACCGAGAGCTGTGCAAGTATTTACATAAGGTATTCTCCTTTTACATGATCGCTCCCACGGACACTCTCCCCAGCTACAGGCGCCGGGTGCCGGTGAGTCGAGTTTATGAGTATATCGCGGGTCCCGTACAGGTCGCCACTATAGATCTTGGAACCAACACGAGACACACGACTGAAGCCGCCCAACACGCTGACGAGCTCGGTGATGCCCGGTCTGGTGGAAAGGTTGACGCCGGCTCGATCGGTCCTCTCACACAGAAGCTGAACGGGTCCGTCATGGCCTTTGTCAACGGCGGCCCCATGCTATACAGCAAGGCCTTCTTCTGTCGCCTCTGGGTGGATGAGATGAGTCGTCCTGAGGACCTCCCCCTGCTCGCAAGCTTTGACGCCGTCCTCACTGACTTTCTTGACGCCACGCGTTACGGTCTAGATGTCCACCGGCGTAGGATCGAGCCTGTACTCGAGGATCTCCAGATGAACCTGGATTCCCACTACATCCAGATGAGGGCTGAGCTCCGTCGTGTCCGCAGGGCCTTCGTTGAGACCCACTTCGGCATCCCAGACCTGGATGCGGTCAAGGAGAAGATGCGGGCACATATCGAGAAGGACGAGGCCGATATTCGGGAGCTGCATGCGGCGTTCGTCCCTATTTGCCACAGATGGAACTCCCGATTCGGGGCGGATGACCCCTGTCGGCAGCCCCTGCTTGAGTTGGAGGCTTTGCTCACGGTGGAGTGAGGTTGTTGGGCCTCGCAGCGTTGTATTATAATTTTGGAATCGTGACACAACAAAATTTTCACTAAAATCCAAGTTATTATCGGGAGGAGAACCCATCTGCCCGGACTCTGGACAATGTTGTGACAAGTCGACATCGGTCGGTCGCCGAGTCTGTCCACAGTCAATTGAACACGCCAGCATCGAATTGCACGTTGGGAACCATGAGCACCTCTAATACCGCGCATATGGATGCCAGAGAAGCGCTTATAGCGGCATATACACTTTCTGTTGTTGCTACTGCTGGAGTTCCTGGCGACGTCCCCAATCTCCTTCGCCACGCTTTCTCCAGACACTTCCAGGAGGTTATGCCTTCCATTCGTGATTTAGCAACCAAATCCTCATCATCACGTGATTCTGAGGTCAGATCACTTCAATCCATGCTGACAGCAATCCCCCCTCTCGAACCAGCTGCCCAAACCCTCCTCGACCGCGCCCGCTCCATCCTTACAGACGGCCCCCCGCTGTCCACGACCACCGAGCCCCCCTCGCCTCATTCTCCACCCACGCTCACTGCCCTGACCCCCGCCACGGCCTGGGCGATTATGATGACCGCGGGGGCCGACCCAGACCTCCGTGGACCCTCAGCAGACCCCCAGCAGGCCTTGCACACTACTAGACAGCCCTACACTGTTGTCGACAAGGAGCTCTGGTTCCTCTGCAAGAAGTTCTTCGACTCCCACCAGTCTGCCCACATCACCGGATACTTCAAGGACGAAAGCATCGCGTCCAACCAATCGCTAATCGCCCAGCATCCTGGAGACATCTTCTTCATGCACCACCGCCTCTACGGGGGCCGCCTCTTCGAGTTCCGCACGACCTTCGGCGAGGTGGACCGGTACCAGAGGGTCCACGTCCCCCCGATCCTCGAGCACCACGGTCTGGGCACTCACTCTATCCTGCTTGTCACAACGAGGGGCTTATACGGCCTGTGTCGTGACCCTGTACCGCCCGGGTTCAACGAGCAGGACCCGAGGCGTAGGATGGCTAGGGCGGCCCGAGTCGCCTTCTCCCACTGTCCTAAAGTGCACGAATACGTAGCGGGCATCCGGGACTGGCGCATGCACGGACTGGTGATTGACCACCACCGCGACTGGACGGTCATCCTGACCCCAGTCGGCGCCGTCTCACTGGGCAACAAGGGGCTGATCGACGAGTCCGTGCCTGAGGCAGACGTGTGCATGTTCCACCCCATGGCCCTGCCCGACGACTTCATCCCAACGAGCATCTTATCGACGCCCCGAGCCGTCGTCCTCACAATGGGCGACCGGCAGATGGTCGGCGGTGACCTTGGCGGCTCTAGTGACCTGCCCAGAGGAACCTTCACGGACATGCCGTTCAAGGTCGACTGGGCCCGAGGCTACGAGGACTTTAGCCTGCTCGGTAATCGCCAGCAAGTTATGTTTGCTGGGAAATCGACGCCCGCCATCACTGCCTCTGGCCTGCTGCCAGACTCAGCTGGAGACTTCATCAGACTTCAGTTCCCTTCCGGGACCGAGCGTTTCGCCATGCACCCCCTGCTCGTGGCCCTCGTCTCCGATGGGTCGACCCGCGTCGTCAAGGACGTCTCCGATGACACGAACACGCGGGTCCTGACCGTTTCTATCGCCGCCAAGGCCTCCGCGGTCGTGTTCTCGCCAAGCACGTTCGAACAGACCATTTTTGTCAAGACGAACGAGGGTTGGCTCAGCGTCGATCTCGCGACACAATCCGCTGATCAGATCACGGAGTTGCCGGCCAAGCTTGGATACGAGTCGATCGAGCTTGACGCCGCGCCTGAAACCACGGGGATTGACAGTCGCTCAACCGTAGCTAATGACGAACCCCCTCTTGTCAGCGTCATTTCCGACATAACCAAGCCCAAGAATGTGGAGCATGCAGTCGACGAGTCGTTCTACACCTTCCGTGGTCACGCGGCCAACAACCTCGCCAGCATCGTCGCCGTCGCCTTCCTCCCCGACGGTTCGGTCGCCTCGAGCGGGTGGGACCAGACGATGCGGGTCTGGAACTCCACTGGCGAGTGTAAGCTGAACATATCGACCGGCGAAGAGATCTGGGATATCGTTGCATCGCCCGACGGCAAGCTTCTCGTCACTGGCGGCCTCAAGACCGTCCAGGTATGGAACGCAGAGACAGGTGAACACGTGTTCAAGCCTCTACTCGGCCACGACAAGTGGATTGTGTACGTCGCCGTCTCCGCGGACAAGAAACTCGCGGTGTCAAGTTCTGGTGACGGCAGCATCATCGCCTGGGACCTCGTCCGCGGGGAAATGGCCTGGCGCGGATGGGAGCATGATAGCCAGACTAACTGTGTTGCGATCTCGCCTGATGGAAAAGTTATCGTGTCCGGATCTGATGACTGCACAATTAAGCTCTGGGACGCTGAGACGGGGCGTGTCCTCCAGACGCTTGAAGAGCAGGATGGCGGTGTCTTCTGCGTCGCCTTCTCACCTGACGGCGCGCTGCTGGCGTCGAGCGGCATCGAAAAGATCGTCTGTCTTTGGGATGTGGCCACCGGGGTCTGCCTCGCGAAGTTCGAGGAGGGCACGCACACCCAATTCGTTCGCGGACTCAGATTCTCGCCCGACGGAAGGATGATTGCGACTTCCTCCCGTGACGCGACGATCAAGCTGTGGAACGTCGCCACGGGCAAGTGCATGCGTACTCTGCGGGGCCATGCCCAGAACGTGCGGCGTGTGGACTTCTCTCAGGACGGGTCGACTCTGGTCAGCAGCTCAATGGACAAGACGGCCAAGCTGTGGGACCTCAAGGGCCTGGTGGGCGATGCTTCAACGTAAGATGGCAGCTGTAATGGGTATAAAGTAGTTAATACTGTTGGTGAGCCTATTCAGCGCGGGAGCTTGTCTCGTGGGCCAGGGTCAACTTGCTTCCCATCATTTCCGCCATTTACAGCTGTATAGTTCACTACACCAAGCATCTTGACGGCCTCGCGTCAGTCCGATGCTGCCACTGGCTCGGCGGGTGTCAGCTGAATTTGGCTCCGACTTCATGCTGAGTCATCACGATACAATCCACCGCCACACGTCCCTATGAGCGACCTAGAGCTTGT
The DNA here is from genome assembly GCA_019828565.1 of Carpediemonas membranifera. NCBI lineage: Eukaryota > Fornicata > Carpediemonas > Carpediemonas membranifera. Next base: position 250,293 of record JAHDYR010000009.1, read on the forward strand.
TCAACTCAGTATTAACCAAACACATGTGTATAGAATCCCACCGCGTCCTTCGGCGCAGGGCTGGTAGTGCGTATTCCCCCAATCTCTCACCTAGTTGCCAAGCATGGCGTCCTGAAGACCGTATCTTCACAGGAAGGCTCAAAGTGATCACTACTGGAAGCGAATGCATCATTCGCATCGAGAACACAGAGACAAACCAGGTTTTCGTCGAGGCCCGCTATCGTTCAGCAGACGACGTCGAACGGGCCCTGGACAGCTCTCGGTACTTCATCGTGACTGTGGAGGACCCCAACACCAAGCGCAAGGCCCAGATCGGTATCGGGTTCGAACGTCGGGAGGAGTCGTTCGACTTCAACGTCGCGCTACAGAACTTTTTGAAGCCCCACACCGACGCTATCGCACCAAACCCTGAGCTCAACCTCGGCCTAAAGGAGGGCGAGAAGATCCACATCAACATCAACGTCCCCAAGAAGAAGCACACTTCTTCCAAGCCGGCTGGGTCTGGCGGCTTCAGCCTCAAGCTCGCACCGCCCCCGAAATAGGAATGAAGCGGTAAATAAAATACGAGATCTCACGGGCTCTCTGGAGCATCCGGGAGGTTGTGGATGGACAGTGAACTCGCCAAGCTCGGTGAGCAGTTTATGGCACGAACACAAAATGACCGATCTCGCCGTTCAGGCCGCACCAGAGTTTAAAAACACATGCACTGGTACAAAGCATGGCTCTGATACTTCTATTGCCGTTCGTCTTTCTTCTATCTGCAGATAATTACACAGACACAAACAGAGGACAAAATCGTACTCAATGCCCTCCCACCAGAGGAAATAGACACTGATATACTTTCAAAAGCCCTGAATGTAATTGAACCGCTCCTGCAGCACATGTTTAGGGCCAATATAGCGAACAAATCCCTCCTAGAACTCCGCACGTCTAATGAGGCCTTCTCTGCGACACAAATCGCATCTACGATGGCTGTGCAGGTCGACGAAGTCTCCGCCTCCACTATCCAGGTCCGCCACGCCCAGGACCTGCTCGTGTCCTCCATCAACGCGTCTGGCGTCTTCATTGCCATAGCTTTCGGATCCACCTCGCACTCAACCGAGTCAGAAGGCAGGGTTTTTATTGTCAACCACCTCAAGCTGGCCAGCCAGACCACTCTGGTCCACAGCGAGGCGATCGTCATTGACACTATGGCTCCCGTCAGTGCTCTGGCATTCCATCCAGTCAGGCCTCATATCATCGCCGTGGCTGACTCAAGCGGAGTTGTGAGTGTTTATGACTTGTCATACCAGCGCAACCCCGAACGGATCGCGACGACTGAGCAAGCCGAGTTCCGTCACAACAGCGCTGTCGTCGCAGTTCACTGGGTACGCGATGTGGCTGAACGGAGCGGCTTCCGGCTCGTCAGTGTCGGCCAGGACAGCCTTATCCTGCACCTCAGGATGTCGACGTCCCCCCCGCTGTCCACCCCAGTCGCCTGTACGACTCTCGCCAAGGACGTCCACACCCGCACACAGACCCTCGGCCGCATGTTCAAGCCTGCCGCGGCGGATGTCCCAGCCCTTGCCCAGGGCACGCTGCTCGTGGGGACTCGGGAGGGGGCCGTGATGCTGGTCAACACAATGCTCAGGGCTGGTGCTGTCACGAGGATCGAGGAGTCAATGACTGCGGGTATGCGGTCACAATTCGTCGGCCATTTTGCAGGCGTGACAGTGGTGGCAGCGTCTCCGCTCTCGAGGCAGCTGTTTTTGACTGCGTCATTGGACGAAACCGTGTTGGTGAGACACACCGGGCTCACACTCGCCCTGGCCGAGATCGCGCTCGATGACACGCCGTACGCTGCGGCGTGGTCGCCACACAGGCCGTGTGTTTTTGCTGTTGCTTGCGAATCTGTTGTATATATCTTTGATCTGACTGAATCTTATGATACACCAGCTGAGCGTATAGATATCGCAGACTCGAGTCGACCCTCTTTCGTGCAATTTAATGCAAAGTATCCTGGGATGCTTGTCTGCGGCACCGTGTCGGGCAGAGTGACCTTTGTCCACCTCAGCAACCGCTTCACTCAGTCCAGCAACAAGGAGGAGGCGTTGAAGAAGTCGCTAGAAGCAACGGAGTGAGCGCGCGATGGTCGTTTTGCTGTCATGTATCCGTATTACCGTAGTAAATGGCCCTCTGTTAACGCAGTCAACGGCCTGCTTGAAAGTGGAATACAAAAGTCGCCCGAAGCCTGGTGGGGCATTTTTGCGCGGCGACTGATCCAATTCCCCGGGGTCACGGGAGGTCGGTGTTCCTGTTCGATGCCAGCCGTTGCGGCAGGGTAGAGTAGAGGCCATGTTGTGTGGCTAAGTTCTGACCATTTTTGCTTGGTCTTCGGAAACCCGTTAAGCCAGTGATCGCGTGCGTTGCATATGCTGGCCAAATCATCTTTCAGCACTTGTTCTTTGTGAAATCGTTCGTTCTTTGGGGTACGATGATACTTATGACGGGCGGACTGAAAAATCCATGTCGATTCGTCATCCTCTGACCCCTTGCACCTTTCTTCTTATACAGACTTCTGATTCGATTGAACTGGCATTGAGGATCCCAGTGTCTTGACGTCCAACCCGGAGGTGTATGTCTAGGAGCTTGCTTCGCTTCGTATGCGTCCCCGGAGTGGCGTTTCGCGTGCTGTAAATGGTTGCTCCCACTTATATGCTCGGTTAACGACTCTTGATCACCCCGACTCTGTGGGGACCGTCGCAGCGTTGCCTTTTTGGCGCCAGTAGTGCTCTGCTGAGCATCTAGCCAGGTCAACCCGCTTGCCGGATCCTAACGTGCGGCCAGGAGCGTGGCGGACATCACTGTGGGCTATATGGGTAGTGGATGGTGCTACAGGCGTCGTTTCCCGCGATTTATTGTGATGCATGTTAACGACAATTTGGAGACCATCCGACGGGGTTCTCAGCTACTCGCGATGAACTCCGCCATTCTCTCCATTCTTCCCTCTAACCCAACAGTTGAGGATGTCGAGGTTGCGAGTAGGGCTCTTGAAACATGCTCAGAGCCGATTATCATCAACTCGTTGCTCCGCAAGCTCGTCCAGCGCCTTGCTGTCGCTTTGTCCGACGCAAGCATCGATTCAACGATTCATATCGCTCTTACGGAGGCTATAGTACGCTTCAGTGGCCATATTGACCGCCCCACGGCCCTTGTGATGCTCGATATGCTCTCTAGCTCGACATCCCCGTCCAAGCACACGCTGCCAGTGCTAGAGAAGCTCATACCATTCGTCACAGTCCATGATACTGAGCTGGACGGCATCCTGGCCATGCTCGACGCCCCCGAATCCGCCTCTGCCGCTGTCACCATGGTCGTCAGGGCCGCCCCGACCCTGGACGGCAGCCTGGTCCCCGTAGTCGCCACCCATGTAGCCGCATACCTGCTGTCGGCGGTCCCCACGGGAGACCACCGGGCTGAGGCCCTCGAGTGCTTGGACAAGCTCGCCGAGCACGGCGGGCTGTGGGCGTCCAGTGTCAGAGAGCTCCGGGACAGGTGCGGGTGAGGTATGGAGTCATGTGACTGTAGAATGAGTGGTTATGATCCCGAGTTCTGAGTGAAGAGCATCCGGTGGTGTGACTCTGACTTGTGGACCCGAGTTGCCTGCTGGAAGTAGTGAGTAGCCTTGGCAGAGTGCCGACATTCCTATGAGTTCAGTCCGGGTCGGAATAAACTTACGCATCAAATTCTCTGAACCCGATTGGGGCCGCTAGGTCCGTGCCCGATCGCTTTCAGCTTCGAATGGGACGGCATTTATTGAGCCTGAGAACACAACCCCGGCGAGTATTACGTAAACATAGGTAGGCCGGCCGCTGTGCGAGTCGCGGGCGGCGCGTGGGACCTCGAATCGAATGTGCAGTTTAGCCGGATCCAGAGCACCCAACGAAAATGTGTCCGCAAAGCCGCGCCAGCCGCCTCGCTCGGCCCACTCGCGTCGCCTCGCGCGCATTTCTGCGACTGTGTCGCGGACCGATTTAACGAAGGTGTCGTCGTTCGAGTGATCCACGCCATTTTGAACGATGGAATAATTTTTTTCGAACAACACGTTCAAGCGCCCGCCGATGTCCACAAAGTCGAAGACGAAGCACCTCGAAGCTATCCTGTTCTGGCAGGAACATGGGCCAAAGCACGTTCCCATCGAGACGAACCTGCAGCGCTACGTGCGCGACACTACGAAGGCAAACTTCGTCAGAAAGGTCGTTTTGCTCGTCCACGACGTCCAGGTTTCCTGCGGAAGGAAGCCTGCCACCGAGTGCTCGATGATCACCCCGGTTCCCCCGGCCACGACCGAGAACAAGGCGTTTGTCCTTTCCCCTGCGCCTCACACAGCCCCTCCCGCAACCACATTCAGATCGACATCAGCAACGTCGCCTACCAGATCCGCCGCAAGCACATCGCCTCGGCCTCCGACTTCTTCACCCAGTTTCTCTTCGAACTCGGGCTCTGCCCCCAGCTCATCGCCATGCGCGAGCTGACCGAGGATCTGGCGACCGAGTCTGTCGGCCGGCAGTGTCTGTGCAGCACGGTCTACCCAGAGGACGACCAGATGTGAGCGCGCCGCCGCTATTTTCCTTTCTAAACGATCTTTCGCCACAACGTGAATAAGCGAGTGCCCCAGAAGCAGTCCTCTTCTTCTGGCTGGGCCGGAATAGCCTGCATCAACTCGCGCGCAGTTTAGCCGTTGCGATGAGCGACTTCGAGGTGAAACAGACGGAATTGACGACCAGGCGTGTGATAGTTTACACTGCAAACAAAAGAGAGTTCGAACTCTCTATATATATTCTGGACACCGTCCTTTCTCTGAAGCAGAGCCTTCTTGCCAAGATCAGCGAGATCAGCCCAAGGGAAGGTGAACAGCTTCCATCAGCGATAGAAAACGTCATACTTGTACATAACGGCGAGATATTGGAAGAAGGTGCATTGCTTTCATCATTTTACTTTGGAGACGGCGACGAGGTATTCATGGCCCCGCTTGACTCGGCGGGGAAGCCCGATCTGTCGAAAATACTCCTCATACCAGGACTACCGCCATCCGAGCAGCCCTCTGCGGACGCAGAGGCCGTTCCAGTGCTTGTTTCCGTCATGGGCGACCTTCTCGACCACACCATCAAGCCCAGCTGCACCACCGCGACATTCAAGGCCTCTCTCGCGAAACAGCTCAACGTTAGGCTGGACGATAAGCGGGTGTTGTGGGGTGGTGTCTTTAGGGAGGATGAGCAGACGTTTGCGGGGGTCGCCGGCAACGACCTGATCAGTCTTATTTAAACTATGCCTCGGGCGCCTGAGAATGAATGTGTGACGATTCACACGGCTTCCTGGCATCGTGCCGCTGCGGATGTTGATCTCAATTGATGGCGGACAAATTTCCAAAATTAAATGAGAAGGATACCCATTTACATCCGGTCGGCATGTATACGAGCCTGCCGCCGCTGCCAAGCGACTGGACTGGGGTGCAGTTTTTGTTCTGAGTCATCTCGGCCAAGCCAATCTGTGATGTCCAGCGGCCAGGACGGGCATTTAGACCAGTCCAACATGGAGCTAACGTCTATAGATGATTTTGCCATCCCACGTTACATTACGTCGCTTTCACTGGCGAATAACAACCTCACATCCCTTACTGGCAATAACGCAGCTTCTGCGATCTTCAGAAACCTGCAATCCTTAGACCTATCGTTTAACAATATTACCGACGTCCAGCCCCTTGCTTTCTGCCACTCTCTAGTTGAGCTTGATCTTTCCCACAACGAAATTCGGCGAGTAACCTGCCTTGAGACGCTCGTATCTCTCCAGGTCCTCGATCTCTCCCACAACAAGATCGACAACTTCCTCACAATCCGAGCCATCGCACTCAGCCCCCGTCTGAAGCACCTGTCTCTCGAGGGCAACCCCATTTGCCAAAGCCCCAAGTTCGCCGTCACCGTCCGGAGTCAGCTGACCCGCCTCGAGACTCTAGACGGGGCCCTTGTCCGGGGTGGGTCAGCCCCCGCTGCCTTCTCCCCGACCAAGCCGAAGGTCCAGGCCGTGTCACCCCTCGCCCGAACTACTAGACCTAATCCAGAGGCTGTGGCCAAGGCAAGGGAGACCCCATCGTTTGTCCAGACTAGAGTGCGGTCGCCTGAGCGGCCCTCTGCTTCCTCCAGGCGTGCAAGAGCCGAGCTGAGCGAGCTGGATGAGATGCTCCGGGAAGAGAGGGAGGCGGCCTCGTTCACGGCGTCTACGTTCAGCAGACGCCCCCAGCCCCACAACGCTGGCCGCCCAGCCCCTCTGGCGATCTCCCCGTCCTCACACCTGCACCCCACAGGCTCTGAGGGCGGCGTGCCGTCGTTTGTCGAACGTCTCCACTCAACCCACACGGCATCGTCCCGGAGGAAGGTCAAGGGCGTGTCCTCGGGTTCCTCCACCCCCATACCGATCGAAGAGCGTCGCGGCCGTAAGGCTCAAAGCCCCGGCCCGACGCGAGCCCGCTCCGCGTCCAGGATTCGACCCGAGCCTACCCCTGCACAGAGACAGGGCGCTTCGTTCGCCCAGTCCGGCCCCCGCATCGTCTCGGCCGACCCAGCCCGACAGTCGGCTACGGAGTCCAGACCGAGGGCTGCGTCAGCTTCCAGGACAACGGCAAGTCCACGGTGGGACGGCCGGGCCGAGAACGACTGGAACGACAACGAGAGGCCCGGTGCTGTGCCGAGGGATTGGGCGCCGACCCCGAGGAAAACTGTGCAGCCAGCCCCCCGTAACCCGGCGGCCTCTAGACGGTTCGACCTTGAGCTTTCCGAGCTGGACGTCATCGGCCCTCCAACCGACTCGACCCTGGGTCTGAGTGCCTCCGTCGGGTCAGCCCTGCATGCCTCGCAGCTCACTGAGCGGAAGAACAGCCCGATCAGACTCACCCCCCGGCCCATTGACATTAGCCAGCCGACGGTGGACAACCCTCCGTCACCCATTGCTTGTGCGCTGACTAGTTTGAGGGCCGGCAGTGTTGCTCTGAGCGCTCAGATGAGTTTCCTCAAGTCGAAGATCAGGGGGCTTGATGGGTTGGGGTAGGTCGTAGTTGTAAACTTAGCGAAGGGCAGAGTAGTGGCGTGTCGATGAGGCTGGGTAGTTATTCTCGGGCGTGGGTGCTGGAGGTGTCGTCCGACCTGACCGCACTGATGTCCTCGTGTCGTTCTACTGGCAAATGATGAGTCATGGATTAGCAACTTTGGACTGAGCATCTCCATTCATGACCCGTTTGGATCTAGTCCGCTGACGGTCCAAGACCTGACTCAACCCGCCTTGTCTGATCAACGGAATTGCCACGTCGCATATATGCTGCCGCACAACCCATGGCATATGGCCCGGCTTATGGCCAGGCTTTGACCCAATGCCTCCATTCCGGGTTCCTCATTCCCGTTTTGCTTCTTCCGTTGCCGTGATTTCTTTCTGTTGCCCAACTAACGAGTCAGGCCGACTCCAGTGTGCCTAACAGGGATTTGAACCCAGTGCGAGCACACCCTCGGCCTGCCGGAAAATAGTTGACTCAGTGGCGACTTAAGACGAAAACTGTGCGAAAACGTGGCGAAAAATTCTGCGACTCCAGCTCGAGTCAGATTCTTTGAATAACCCGTATGTTGGCTGCTGTTGCATTAGAGTGAGCGGGGATGAGGGAGATGCTTGGCTACGATACTGACTAACCGTGCTTTTCTTTTGAAACGTGAGCATTCCTCTTTTCCTCGCCATGATTCTTTTGCCCAAAAATTTCATCACTCACACAGACAATGAGAGAGATCGTCCACATTCAGGCTGGTCAGTGCGGTAACCAGATTGGTGCTAAGTTCTGGGAGGTTGTCTCCGACGAGCACGGCATCGACCCCGCTGGCAAGTACAACGGTGACTCCGAGCTCCAGATCGAGCGCATCAACGTATACTACAACGAGGCTACCGGCGGCCGCTACGTCCCCCGCGCTGTTCTCGTTGACCTCGAGCCCGGCACCATGGACTCTGTCCGCGCTGGTCCCTTCGGTCAGCTCTTCCGCCCCGACAACTTCGTTTTCGGCCAGAGCGGTGCTGGCAACAACTGGGCCAAGGGCCACTACACCGAGGGTGCTGAGCTCGTCGACGCCGTCCTCGATGTTGTCCGCAAGGAGGCTGAGGGCTGCGACGCCCTTCAGGGCTTCCAGATGACCCACTCCCTTGGCGGTGGCACCGGTGCCGGCCTCGGCACTCTTCTGATCGCTAAGATCCGTGAGGAGTACCCCGACCGTATGCTCACCACCTTCTCTGTCGTGCCTTCCCCCAAGGTTTCCGACACTGTTGTCGAGCCCTACAACGCTACTCTCTCCGTTCACCAGCTCGTTGAGAACTCCGATGAGGTCTTCTGCATCGATAACGAGGCCCTGTACGACATCTGCTTCCGTACCCTCAAGCTCACCACCCCCACCTACGGTGACCTCAACCACCTCGTCTCACTCGTCATGTCCGGCGTAACCTGCTGCCTCCGCTTCCCTGGCCAGCTCAACTCTGACCTCCGTAAGCTCGCTGTCAACCTGGTCCCCTTCCCCCGTCTCCACTTCTTCCTCGTTGGCTTCGCTCCCCTGACCTCCCGCGGCTCCCAGCAGTACCGCGCCCTCTCTGTCCCCGAGCTTGTCTCCCAGATGTTCGATGCCAAGAACATGATGGCTGCCTCCGACCCCCGTCACGGCCGCTACCTCACCGCCTCTGCTCTCTTCCGTGGCCGCATGTCCACCAAGGAGGTTGATGAGATGATGCTCAACATCCAGAACAAGAACTCTTCCTACTTCGTTGAGTGGATCCCCAACAACGTGAAGGCTTCCGTCTGTGACATCCCCCCTAAGGGCCTCAAGATGTCTGCCACCTTCATCGGCAACTCCACCGCCATCCAGGAGCTCTTCAAGCGCGTCTCTGAGCAGTTCACTGCTATGTTCCGTCGCAAGGCCTTCCTTCACTGGTACACTGGTGAGGGCATGGACGAGATGGAATTCACTGAGGCCGAGTCCAACATGAACGATCTCGTTTCCGAGTACCAGCAGTACCAGGAGGCCACCGCCGAGGAGGAGGGCGAGTTCGACGAGGAGGAGGAGGAGTACGCCGACATGTAAGCAACCTCATCAGTAAATGTTCTTGAGTAGCCTTTCCACTATCACTTTACTATCATGGAGAGGTGAGCATGCCTTGATACCACATCCATGTATACCCTGTGGCCATCACTAGTGCCGTCGTCCAGCTCGGCCCAAACCGTCTGACATCTTCGCAGCCTAGCCACAATCATCGAACAACAATGGAACTCGGCAAACACGTGAATATGTGCTCCAGCGATGGGCAGAAGCGGCAATTCCCGGTGATAGAGGAGCTTTCCGAGGATGATGACGTGCCTGTCGTCTATCCTGAGCCCATTTGGGAGCCAGACGTCGAAATGAACGACATGACCATCATCCCGGCTGATGAGGACACGACAGTGATCAGAGAACATGCGAGAAGCACTGCTAAGCCTCAGGATTCGATGATCACCCGTATTTCGAAGGTTCAGTCGACTTCTTTCATCAAACTCGGTCTCGTGCTCGGCCAGGCCTTCAAGGACGCAGGCAAGGTCCTCCAGGACTCTATACAGAAGCAGCAGGACATCCTCATTGAGAGTGGCATCAAGCTGAACATCAAGGTGCCCGACAAAGTCAAGAAGCAACTGATGAAGCCTCAAAGCAAGATGATCGTCGGGGCCCAGCGCGGGGATGTGGCGATAGACACCATAGCAGAGATGCTCGCCCTGATCGGGACCGAGATGATCCGGCGGCAGAGTAGGGTCTCATCAACAATCCACCAAGTGCCTGTGGTGTGTCAGGCCTATGACGTGGGCATGTCCTATCTGAGGGGGTTCGCCTCGTTCTACGGCATGCTCGCGCACGTGGGCATGTCCGCTGTGGACGCTGCGGAAGAGACTGTTGTTGAGACAATCAGGGCGACCGTCAATACCGCATCACACATGTTTGGTGACGATATCGGTGAGATCGCCGAGGAGACCACAATGATGCTTGTCAACACGTACATGATGACAACATCGGTCCGCACCGTCCTCGAGAGCAAGCGGATCATGGAGCGACTTGTGAACCAGACGGTCGCACGGAGCGCGGCAAACATCGGCGAGGCAGCCATCAATGAGGCCATCGCTAACGTCATGAGCAAGGCCCTCGGCGCTGATGGGCCGAACCCCGAAGCTGGACAAGAGGTCAACTCGCTGATTCGGAATATTGCCGCCATGCTGGCGGGCACGTCAATGGAGACTGGCGAAGACCTCCCTGATGCGGATACTGAGGGCCTTCTTTCAGTGACATTCGACGATGTAGAGTGAGTAAAGTTTTATTTTACGGATGATATGAAAAGATTTGACCGTGTCAATATCTTGACTGCGATCCGGGTCGTGCGCGCATTTGTGATCTCGTTTAGCGTCTATGAGCTGCATGCCAACGGAAAGAACCTCGAGAAGAGCACCTATGGTGCTTGAAACTGCGGAAGAAGGTTCAATGGCTGAACTGGTGTCGACATCGGAGTATTTCGACGTCAACATGGAGCTCATCCGTCGTAGGGAGGTGGAGATCAGCATAATCACGAAAAGAGACTATCTAAGTATCGTACACAAGAACTATATCAGCCAACATCACCGTTCGGAGGCTGTCAGCTTCGTAATCGATATTGCGAGAACCCTTGGCCTTCAGTGCCCTGCCATTGAGAGGGCGATACGACTGTTCGACATCGCCCTAGCCTCTACCGCATGCCGCAGGGACTCGCTGCAGCTGATGGCGTCGGCCTGCGTGTCGATTGCGGCTAAACTGGACTCGGACCTCTCCCCCGCCAAAACCCTCGTCAAGCTGCAGGATAACGCGTTCACCACGGACAAGCTGAGACTAGCCGAGCAGGTGGTGCTCGACCACGTCCACTGGGAGGCCGCTGTCCCGACAGCCCACCGGTCCATGGCCCTCGTGCTGGGTCGGGCTGCCGTGGGTCTGGGGCTAAGCCTAGGGCAGACGTATGAGATTTATACTACTGCCTCGACCCTGATCATGTCAGCTCTGGGACAGTACGCCATGTCGAGGATTGAGCCCACCACTCTTGCCGTTGCAGTCGTGAATTGTGCGGCAAAGCTCTTCGACGTTGAGGCCGCCTCTGTGCTTGTCTCACTCCGTGATCGCGGAGTCGACCTGGCGACTGCAGACAAGTGTGCTGCCGCTCTCTTCCCTGCGCTGACTAGATCAGCAAGGCCCACTCCTCAGACAACTCCTAAGGACGCGAGGGCAACCATGCTGATGCACTAGACCCAGTTGATGGAACTGGGGCCGGCTGGCGAAAGCTCGACCTGTACTATTAAACCGGATAGTTAACTTGCAAGCGAATGCCGATGATGGCAGGCATGCCTGAGCGGGAGCAAGTATAGCATGCTTGTTGATAGTGTTGACCAGGATTACTCTGTGTCTGCGGCTTGTCCCATAATCGTCGGCCGGCCGGTAACGGAATCGGAAAACAGCCCTCGGAGGCGCCTAGAATTTTGCTCTTTTGCTCATTGTTTCGAGGCATGACAGAGGATGGCGGACTGGGGCACTGGGGGTTTTCACGCTCTGATTACAGTGTCATCATTCTCTGCTAAAACTGCGCGATCCTGCCTCAGAGACGATCAGACACAAATGAGCGGGAACAGATCCATCACAGTCTCTGCGAAGGCAAATCAGAATACTCTTTTCATTAGGAACAAGTCCTCGTGGCTGTTTTACCTGCTAGCTTTGGTTGGGGCCTACGGTATGCTCATTTCTTCAGTTTTATACAGGAATCCTGTCCCTCTTCCATCCAGTGCTCGATACACACCAGATCTGGACAATCCTCCACATCGGCCATGCTGTAGTGACCTTCATCTTCTTCCACTGGATCAAGGGCTCCCCGATTGATGACGAGCAGGGCAAGATCTCAGACCAGACCTGGTGGGAACAACTGGCCCACAGCGGTGCCCGGGCCACGCCCAAGTTCCTCATCGTGATACCGACGGTGCTGTACATGCTGACGAACTTGGCCACACACGACCATGCCGGCCTTGTTGTACCCAACCTCCTATGCTACCTGATCCTGATGATCCCCAAACTCCACAGGCCCCGCAAGCACTGAGGGCCGTGTTTTAAGCTTTTAAAGATGTGAATAGCCTTTGTCGGTTGTCGATTCGAGAGTTGGATTAAAATCCACACTGCCTCAGCTGGTTGCTCATTGGCGTCACAGTCACAGCCTCCGTATCGTCATCAGAAGCAAGCCCTTGCAGTCTGTCCGACTCCTCGACTCGCCAGTGATAAGATGGCGATCAATAAGCGTGGTCCGATCGGTGTGCGGTTCAATAGGCCGACCAGAAGAGCCGATGAGCGTGTTTCGCACCTCACCAAGCTTCTTGATCCGAAGAAGGCAAAGGTTGCGATGTACCTCGACGTCGGCTGCGATAAGGGCGAAATAACCGAAACTGTGGCCTGGAACTTCGACGTGAAAGAAGCACATGGCGCCGATGTCTTCCCTCTGCACAAATTCCGCGGCTCCCGCAAGATCCACTATCATGAGGTGCGAGACAACGCCTTTACGGACCTCCCCGACGACTGCATGGACCTCATCACCTGTTTCCAGTGCATCCACCACTTCGCTGACCTCCACGCGATGCTTGCCGAGATCATCCGTGTGCTAAAGCCCGGAGGACACCTCTTTCTCCGCGAACACGACGCACCCGAGGATGCCACAGACGTCCGCAAGTACGTTGACGAGCAACACGCCAAGTACGACGACGGCATAGGCCTCCCGTGCAGCTACACCGGCCGCCAAGAGCTGGCCGACCTCCTCGCCACCCGGTACCATCTGACACACCTGACTGACTCAGTTTACGGGGGCCGGAACCCCAACGCGATATACCACTCCCTGTTCTGCAAGTTCACACCCACTGTGCCCACGTACGACGAGGTCCGGGCCTCAGCCCTGGCCCTGCCCGCTACGGCCAGGAGAACGCCGCAGCACCCGACGGCGGTGGTGTTCCTGTTGATGGGAACCAACCCTAAGTATGCAGCTGGTGTGCTGGCGGCCGGGTGGTCAGTCAAGCAGCACTGGACGACCCCACACGACCTCGTACTGATGGCCACACCGGACGTGCCCACTTCTGTCCTCGAGGACCTGTCCGCCGTGTTCAGGGTCGTGCCAGTGCCGTACTGGACTGTGCTGGCTACAGTGCGATGGAAGGGGTACGCCAACCTTTACGACGGATGGCTCTCGAAGGTCCTGACGAAGCTCAACATACTCACCCTCGAGGAGTACGAGAAGGTGCTCTTCCTCGACGGGGACACTGTTGCTGTGGGCCCAGTCGACCCACTGTTCGACCTCGAGGCCCCTGCCGGCACCCTCAGCGTCCCGTTCGACAAGGAGGAGGGACAGCTGCCACACGGAGCTCCAATTACCACCGAGGCGCTGGAGCTCAGCCTCAAGAGATCCGACTGCTACGGTATCTGTGGCAGTGCGATGATCCTCAAGCCGTCACGCGAGCACTTTAACGCCTTTAGAACCAGAGTGCTCCAGACACGCTGGCGTACCTCTGACTGCAACGCCGGGCCGGATGAAGAGCTTATGTCGCGTCACTACATGGGTGAGTGGACCCACATCGGCCGCCAGTACAACTGTCAGTCATGGAAGCAGAACGAAGTCAAGACCAAGACCGGAGCCGACCCGGTAATCCTGCACTACGTGGCCTGCAAGCCATGGACGGACAAGGTGTGGCCGGACTTCAAGCCGTGGTATGAGAGCCTGCACCATGCGGTCTCGACCCATGGACAGCTCAGAAGTATGGCGGTGAAGGCGGTGGGGCCGAGGAACGCGAGGCTGGTCACTGAGTTTGATACGGCTAGCAGACATGGGGCGTTTGGGGGCAGCAGCTGGTGAGGGTGTGCCGGGTATAAATAGCGTTCGTCTGTTTGTGGATGTCCGGGGCACGACTTGACAAGCACTGGGGTGTGGCAACTGAGGTGTGCATGCAGTGATAGACATTGGCGGGAATAGATGGGTTGTCATTGACTCGTGAGGACTTAGAAGCCGGTCGACCCACTCAAGTGTTGTGGACTACGGAACACGGCGCCCATAGAGGTAAGATCAAACGGCTTTACCGGGCTAGTTTTCCTGTGTAAAATCATGTCGGGTCAAGGGTGATCCGATTTGGCACCCGGGCCTCGCCGTTTTTGGCGACAGCATCAACCACTCCTGAAGATCCGCCAACAGACGCATGAATGTGCCTCTTGCACTAGCGATTGGATTTATAGTGCTAATAGGAGTGGAGCTAGCCATTTTCTTGGTCATGGCGGCGTCCTGCCAGGCCAGTCTTCTTGTTCTCGTCTCTCTGATCCTAGCGCGGAGGATATCGGCCCGGAAGGAGAAGCGTCGCGCAGCAAAGCATAATGCAATGAGCGCATCGCCGCCACCGTCAATTCAAACCGGCCTGGTGATGGACGAGGTGCCGACGTTCGTCCAGCAGACCGTCCCGGCCAAAGCAGCCGCTTCCAGTCATGGAGACTCGTCCAGCGACGCCCTGCTCGACGCAGACGACTCGGACGCGCTGTGCTCAGCCTCATCATCTTCGGAGAACGACAGCCCGACGATCACGATCACCTACGACTCACATCCTTCTCCCGCGACGCCGCAAATAGATCCGCGGAACCTAGTTCCGCCGACGAGCATGCGCAAGCAGCCCGCCGGCAGACGGGCGAAGTCTCTGAAGACCGAGGCCAGGCCTGGGCCAGTTCGGACTTCGCCGCAGCGAGAGGCGCCGCCGGCCTCGCTGACGTCCCCAACGTCGCCGCCGGGTATGAATCTTGTGCGGCAGCAGTCGTTTGGGGGCTTCAACATCGCCGATTGGGGCCGCTAGGTCCGTGCCCGATCGCTTTCAGCTTCGAATGGGACGGCATTTATTGAGCCTGAGAACACAACCCCGGCGAGTATTACGTAAACATAGGTAGGCCGGCCGCTGTGCGAGTCGCGGGCGGCGCGTGGGACCTCGAATCGAATGTGCAGTTTAGCCGGATCCAGAGCACCCAACGAAAATGTGTCCGCAAAGCCGCGCCAGCCGCCTCGCTCGGCCCACTCGCGTCGCCTCGCGCGCATTTCTGCGACTGTGTCGCGGACCGATTTAACGAAGGTGTCGTCGTTCGAGTGATCCACGCCATTTTGAACGATGGAATAATTTTTTTCGAACAACACGTTCAAGCGCCCGCCGATGTCCACAAAGTCGAAGACGAAGCACCTCGAAGCTATCCTGTTCTGGCAGGAACATGGGCCAAAGCACGTTCCCATCGAGACGAACCTGCAGCGCTACGTGCGCGACACTACGAAGGCAAACTTCGTCAGAAAGGTCGTTTTGCTCGTCCACGACGTCCAGGTTTCCTGCGGAAGGAAGCCTGCCACCGAGTGCTCGATGATCACCCCGGTTCCCCCGGCCACGACCGAGAACAAGGCGTTTGTCCTTTCCCCTGCGCCTCACACAGCCCCTCCCGCAACCACATTCAGATCGACATCAGCAACGTCGCCTACCAGATCCGCCGCAAGCACATCGCCTCGGCCTCCGACTTCTTCACCCAGTTTCTCTTCGAACTCGGGCTCTGCCCCCAGCTCATCGCCATGCGCGAGCTGACCGAGGATCTGGCGACCGAGTCTGTCGGCCGGCAGTGTCTGTGCAGCACGGTCTACCCAGAGGACGACCAGATGTGAGCGCGCCGCCGCTATTTTCCTTTCTAAACGATCTTTCGCCACAACGTGAATAAGCGAGTGCCCCAGAAGCAGTCCTCTTCTTCTGGCTGGGCCGGAATAGCCTGCATCAACTCGCGCGCAGTTTAGCCGTTGCGATGAGCGACTTCGAGGTGAAACAGACGGAATTGACGACCAGGCGTGTGATTGTTTACATTAAACATGTACCATTTGCACTGCAGACAGGCTCAGCCCACCGCTACCGCACAAGTCGCTTTCTTGAGCTGCGTGACCGCACAGTCAACTGGTTCTAGCGCCCCTAGACTGCTGCCACCCCCCGGACACGAGAGAATCCAGGGTCATCTTGCCAAGGCGTTGTTGCGCAGGATAAACACATTGTTCGACCCTTCGATAGCACAAGCCTCTGTGCTGCGCAGGATTAGAATTGTTGAGTCCAAAACACACAGTGATCCGAGCAGCATCAGGATCGCAGTGTGGTTCATCATACTCTATCAATCGTGCGCTGCATATCACGCGCGCTGCAGCGCGTGCTTGCTCAACTTAGCAAGTTAATGATAGCGAGGAAGAGCACCTCTCTGGGAGTCGTAGTGGAAAGGAGATTGCTCTATCTGATCTGAAGTTGCATCGAAGGTGCACCAAAGGATGTTCTCGCTGGCGCTCTTATCTCGGTGAGAGAGATTGAGAAGAATGACTCTCTGCTCGGGATGCCGACGTAGCCGTTCAACGCGCCATGGAGCTCCCTCGCACGCGGGATTCTGGCAGAGCATGGTGCGGTGTGTGTGCACCACGCGTCTGAAGTGTGCTTTGCAGTATGGGCACACGATGGAAGTGCGTAATTCGGAGACCATCGTGACACTCACGACGACGTTGTGCCGGAGCATGATGCCAGGGAGAGCTCGAGCAAAGTGGCGGTACGGTGCACAGGAGGGAGTGCCGGCGGAACCGAACAGTGCAGCCCCATACACGACTTCGAGATGAATGGGCTCCGGGGGGCGCCCCCCGAGATCATCAAGGAGTTGACGTCCAGCCCGGGCGAAGTGCTTCAGGCGCAGACAGTGATTGGCAAAAGTCGCACGGCGGAAACACTTTCTCGTCCCCTCGTTGATGATCTGAACGGTGTTCTCATGGACAAACCTAATCGACTGTTTGAGAGCCTCTAGACTTGTCGTTTTGAACGATGCTGCGCTCATATTCATGCGGAAAGAGAGGGTGGCAGTGTAGCCACACTTAGCGAGTACGCCAGATACACTCTGCCCGTCTGGGCGGCGGATTGTGTAGCCGCCCAGCGACCGAGCACCAGGGTCGAAGCCCATGAGAGCTTGAATGTCCGGGGCAGGAGTAGCTTCGGCGTCATCCTGACCGAGCCGAGTCCGCTTGTTGCTGCTACCCTTTTTGTACGTGGGCCGGTCAGCCACCCGACCGCCACGGTATTTCTCGCGACCCACCCAAACCGTCACAGCAACAGAGACCCCGTCTGTCTTCACATAGAGCACTCTGCGGAGCTTGGTGATGTCGCCGTGATCACGCTCGTATTCAGCCACCTGCTCGTCGGTCAAATTCTTGGTTGCTGACCAATTCACGTGCACACGCAGGCGCCGCTTCATCGCTGGGGTGAGCGACATATAACCGTACTCGAGGGTCATGCTGGAGCGAGAACCAAGATCCCGCCCAGAACCGTCGCTCTTACCATCGCCGACGCCCTCATGTCCGCTACCCTTCTGGTGTACGACAGGTGGGCCGTCAGACTGAACCTGTTCAGTCCTCTGGAGTTCATCC
The DNA here is from genome assembly GCA_019828565.1 of Carpediemonas membranifera. Taxonomy (NCBI): domain Eukaryota; phylum Fornicata; genus Carpediemonas; species Carpediemonas membranifera. The sequence continues at coordinate 267,849 of JAHDYR010000009.1, forward strand.
CAGGGGGGTCGACAGCTTAAGTCACCTTTACATGAATCCTCCACATAAACAAAATCGCATTAACCTGCGATTTTTTGATTCTCCAAAGAAGAACAGTGTGAAATGAGCGAGGACGAGCACGTTTTCGAAAGCACGCTGCTCACACTTTTTTCCGCGTGTATTATTGTTCTTTGCTTCATCGTATACTTCCTAGAGACGTTCAAGCTTCATTTTATCCCCGAAAGCATAGTAACGATCGGTCTTGGAGCGCTATTGAGCGGTGTCATGAAGCTCTCAACAAGTGCTGGTGTGCACTCGGAAGGCTCATCTTATTTTGACGCGCTTCACTTCAACTCTGAGCTCTTCTTCCTCATCCTGCTCCCTCCCATCATGTTCGAGGGCGGATACAGCTTGGATAAGGTCCACTTCTTCCGAAACATTGTCAGCATCATCGTCTTTGCTGTTTTCGGAACCATCATCTCGACATTCATTGTCGGTGTCGGCCTCGCTCTCCTCGGCCATTTCGGCATCATCACTGGCGTGAGCTTCATCGACAACATGATCTACGGTGCCCTTATCAGTGCAGTCGACCCCGTAGCAACCTTGGCGATCTTCAACGCCCTCCACGTGTCCCCCATGCTCCACATGATGGTCTTTGGCGAATCCGTCCTCAACGACGCCGTTTCCATCGTCCTGTTCCGCACGTTCACCAACTTCAAGTCCACGCCGTTCTCTGCGGCCGTCCTAGTCCTTGCAATGGGCCAGTTCCTCATCATCTCGGTTGGCTCCGTCCTCCTCGGCACCGTGGTCGGGCTGGCCAACGCTTTCCTGTTCCGAGTGCTCGACTTCAGCCACCGCCCGATACTCGAGGTCGTGTTGGTCATATCTATCGCCTACATGTCGTACTTTATCAGCGAGGCACTCGACCTCAGCGGCATCATGACTATTTTGATGATCTCCATCATTGCCAATCATTACACTTCGTACTCCATGTCTGATTCATCCAAGAAGACTCTGGCCGAGGTTTCCCAGGCGCTGTCTTTCGTCTGCGAGAGCGCTGTCTTCGCCTACCTCGGAGCGTCTGTCTTTGCATTCGAGCATACCTTCAGCATCACCTATGTCGTCGCCACAATCGCTCTGTGCATGATCGGCCGTGCAGCCAACGTCTTCCCCCTCACGGCCCTGCTGAACCTCTTCCGCACATATCGCACGCCGCAGAAGTTCCAGTTCATCCAGTTCTGGTCGGGGCTCAGAGGCGCGGTGGCGTTCGCCCTCGTACTTTCAATCACTGGGTCAAGTGCCAACATGCTAGTGACTACCACTCTTACCGTGGTGCTGTTCACGGTCATCATCTTTGGCGGATCAACTCTCCCCATGCTCAAGGTCCTTAAAGTGCACGATGTTAAGACCGAGCCCAAGGAGAAGCTATATGAGACGATACTACGGTCGAACAAGCGTGTCTCCGCCTACCTGGCCCGCCTTGGTCTTCTTTCCCAGCAATCCCTCATGCGGAACGCCGCCAGCGGGGTCCAGCCTGACGAGTTCAAGTCCAGCTTCGAGACGTTCGATGAGCGGTACATGCAGCCTCTCTTTCGGAAGTCGACACCCCTCGGCCCGGCCCTGTCTGCCATTGTCAACCGTATGGCGCGGCGCCGTCTCCAAGCTGCACCAAGCGTGGCAAAGCGTGGGGTCCCGAGTATCGACGTGGTGGGAGGCGACATCCTTGGCGATGGGGACCAATACGGCCCTATTTCTGGGGAGGGCGGGGCTGTTGAGCTAGAGGCAGAGGCAGGGGCGAAGTTCATGCCGCACGGGGCACCGCCGCTGATCCAGGAGTCGAGCGGTGACTTTGCGGATATCAAGTTTGATTTGGAGTAAATATCAAGTCTTTTGGACGGTGGGGTGGCGGTGGTTCCTTTTGAGTTGAGTCACGGCTGTACCGGGCAGAATATGGTTGAAACTATGAGTCTGCTGAAAACTATGGATGGCTTTGACTAGTATTGTCACTCTGTGCAGTCCATGTCACGGGTATTTGACGGAATTGCGGTCTCGGAGTCACGGCAAAGTCGTAATGGGAAAACGTACAAACATCCCTAGAGACGGCGAGAACGCCGCGTTTGACGATGAAATTGAGGATTTAATCACGTATGATACCAGAAACGCATCCGTTATACAGCCGATTCATCTTCCACATCCCCGAAACCGAGCTTGCGGAGTCCAACCGCTTCCTCCATCACGTTGAGAAGGCCCACTGGTCATATATAGATGATTCACGCTCCAAAAACCCTAAGCTTCCCCATTTGAAGTGGAAAGACTTTGTCCGGGCCTTTGTTGACCGCATCCCAGCATCGGTGATCACAAACATCAAGGACTACGACCTAGAGGAGAACCTGAAGAGCTTTGCAGCCTACCAGGGCAACATCCCAACCCGTGGCATCATCGCTCTTTCTGCGGACTGCCGCCGCGCCCTCTTTATTGAGAGCATGGCCTGCCCCAAATGTTGGTCTCTTCCCAAGGGCAAGCGGGAAGAGGACGAAAGCGACTTCGACTGCGCCATCAGAGAGGCGAGGGAGGAGACCGGTTTCGACTTTACTCCATTTGTCAGGCCCGAGTCCCAGCAACAGGCCGGGGTGGATTACATTGAGATGAAGGAGAAGAAGATCCGAGGCCACGTCATATTCTACATTGCACGGGCCGTGCCTGAGGATTACGACTACCAGCCGACCTGCCGCGGAGAGGTGAGTTCCATCCGGTTCCATCGCATTGATAAGGCCATCAAGAACGAACGCGGGATCCGTTACACCTATCTCGCTCAGTGCGTCCTGAAGCAGTTGCCTGGGGTGATCGCGAACCTCCCTGGGGTGTCGAACGGCAAGACCCGGCGTGGCATGAAGCGGCCGCAACGAAAGGAGAAACCCCTGGCGGTAGAGGTGTGCGACAGCGAGGATAAGCATTCTTCGATTCTCCGCACACCTGTGGCGCCGGTGGGCCGCTGCTTCCCCGAGGACATTGGCCGTGTCGTGCTGACCCGCGGACCCGTGGCGGACAGACTTATGATGGCACTGCTGGCCTGAGGTGCACGGTGGCTGGCTTCATTGGTTGTAGCCGTCCATGACGATTATATGGTGGTGAGGCATACCCTGGGGGTGTTATCGGGCATGTAAATGGCTGGCTGGCTTGACTGGGCGTCTGTGAGAGGCTGCGGGCCTATGCAGCGAGGCTACCGGGACCTGTGTCGTGTCATTATCATGCTGTATCCATGGTCCCGGCAAACATGCTCTCCATATGACCACTAAGCCCCTGATCTTGAAGCCCATCGAAAAGAGCACTTTTGCCCGAACAACCTCTGCGATTTTTGAAATGTCGAAGAAGCCAACAAACCCGGCCTTTAAGGTTCGCGCTGCATCTCCTACTATCTTCCGGAAGTACTATGAGCGTGGTGATCTCCCTATCGCTGTTGAGCACCATGCTATCGGCAACAAGATCCAATGGAAGGTAGAAATCGAGAAGCTCGACTACCACCACTACCTGCCAGTCTTCTTTGAGGGTCTGCGTGAGAAGCAGCACCCCTACAAGTTCCTGGCCCGCGAAGGCGTTGCCAACATGCTCGAGCACGGCGGTGGCAAGATTCTCCCCGTAATCCCGCAACTCATCATCCCGATCAAGAAGGCGCTCAACACCCGTGACCCCGAGATCATCTGCAACGTCCTCGAGGTTCTCCAGCTCCTCGTGGTAAGCGGAGAGATGGTCGGCGAGGCGCTCGTCCCCTACTACCGCCAGATCCTCCCCGTCCTTAACCTGTTCAAGAACAAGAACGTCAACCTGGGCGATCGCATCGAATACGGGCAGAGGAAGCGCCAGAACATCGGCGACTTGATCCAGGAGACCCTCGAGCTGCTCGAGCTCCACGGTGGTGATGACGCCTTTATCAACCTCAAGTACATGATCGCCACGTATGAGTCGGTCGTACTCAACTAAGCCTTGTAAATTTGCCATAAACTGCTGGGAGATCTCGACTGTGGAAGGGTCTCGTGGCCGGCTGGAAGAGGGCTGGGAGAGGCGTGCACTGCTTCACTGAAGGTACTGTTGATGACTCAATCGCCTCTTAACCAGTCTAGCTCGACTGTGCAACAAACACCATCATGCCACCAAAGCCAAAGGCGTCTGCCAAGGACACCCAGGCGCTATCACTAGACGACGATAAGGACTTTAGTTCGGATTCTGATGTCTCAGACGCAGAGGTTGAGCAGAAACGCGTCTACGTCGAGGATATCCAGGAATTCTGCATTCCCACCGGGACGTACCACCAGCCATCACTCTATCGTCTTTTAATCTACGCAAAGTACGGCCCAACTCGCGATGGGAAGCTCTACGGCGGCCGCCAAGGAGCACACGAACTGTCCGACTTCGAACTGAACGAAATGGTCAACACCGAGCGGAACGACGACATCTGCTTCGTCTACACAGGCTCCCGCAAATACATTACCCCCGAGCTGCGCCGGGACATCCTCGCGGAGGTTCCTAAGGACTTCCTCCCCATCACCCACCCCCTGAGGGCGCAGATCGCCGCACTCTTCGACAGCGTCCCTAAGGATGATGACGGGGGCATGACCTTTGCTGCAGTGCAGGCTGTGGTGCTTGACTATCATGCAGAGATTATCCACGAGTGCCAGCTGGCCACAGTGTCGAGGGCCCCAAAGATTCGGGCGAACGGGATAACCAACGACTTCGATACGACTGTGGTGTTCCAGGGGGCTGTGGATCGGACCGATCGGGAGCGGAGGAAGGCGAAGATGGCCGCGGATTACGGGGCGGTGTGAGAGATGGGATGGAGTAAACGGCATGCGATGATTGCTGATGATATTGTTGGGGCGGAGTACATTGGGTTGGGGCAGTTATTGGGTCAACCTTGCTGGTCATCGCTCACGACCCTGACTTAGTGTGGAGTCGACCTTGGTGGCACTATTGAAGCGGGCACCCTGAATACTCATGGCACGGACCTGTCGCGTCCCTTAGGGGCCATGGTATCGCCCATGTCATCAGCTATATCGGGATAATGGCCGAACCAAACTTACCACCACATAGGGCTGTTACAGCGAAATGCATACGAGCTTGCAGTTCTCAGTTCAACACCCAAACTCCAAACTGATGATATCAAGCCTCTCTTCTTTCAATTCGCCGCGTGCCCCACACATTATTAAAAACTTTTGCATGAAAAAAAGTGCTTGCAAGCGCGAGAAAGCCCGGATATGATCCCTACTCTTTCTGTTTACGCCATCGATGCCGAGAAGAAGGCTACCAAGGAGGTTAACACCCCTGCTGTTTTCAGCGCCCCTGTCAGAGCTGACATCATCCAGTTCACTCACACTCAGCTGAACAAGAACCACCGTCAGGCTTACGGCCGCTTCAAGTACGCTTCTCTCGACACCACCTCCCACTCCTGGGGTGTTGGCCGCGCTCTTGCCCGTGTTCCCCGTGTCTCTGGCTCTGGTACCGCTCGCTCCGGCCAGGCTCACGGCGGCAACATGTGCCGTGGTGGCCGTATGTTCTCCCCCGTTCGCGTCACCCGCCGCCTTTACCGCAAGGTGAACCTTCCCGTCAAGCGCTACGCCGTCACCTCCGCTATCGCTGCCACCGCCAACCCCTCTTTCCTTCTTGGCCGCGGCCACCTTGTTGAGAACGTCCCCCAGGTTCCTCTGATCCTCGACAACTCCGTTGAGTCTATCACCCGCACCAAGGATGCCATCAAGGCCCTCGAGATGGTCGGCGCCTACGCTGACTGCGAGAAGGTCAAGGACACCAAGAAGACCCGCGCTGGCCACGGCAAGTGGCGCAACCGCCGCTACAAGCAGCGTAAGGGCCCCATGGTTGTCTACGCTGAGGACAACGGCATCGCCCGCTCCTTCCGCAACATCGCTGGCGTGACTGTCGCCAAGGTTGATGCCCTCAACCTCCTCGACCTCGCCCCCGGTGGCCACATGGGCCGCTTCGTCATCTGGACTGAGGGTGCCATCGCCAAGCTCGACGAGATCTACGCCGCCAAGATGCACCGCGGCATCTCCACCGAGACTGAGCTCAAGAACGTTCTCGAGAACGACGCCGTCAAGGCTGCCCTCCGCGCCCCCATCCGCACCAAGAAGTACTTCCAGATCAAGCGCAACGGCCTCAAGAACCGCGCCTTCGGCAAGAAGCTCAACCCCGCCATGGGCAAGTAAGCTAGTAAATGGACTCCGGGTCATTTAACTTTGACCAGCCACACTTGCTTCCGGCCAAGTCGTTTTCGCACTTTATGCCAAAACGCCCGCGTACTTTCTGACTCATGAACAACATTCCCGGCGTTAAAGTGATCAAAGCAGCGAAAAGCGTCACGCCTGGAAAGACTCCGAGGAAGGAAACGCCAAAAATGACCCCAGGAACTACAAAACGTATGCGTTCAGTGCAAAGGACCACCCCGAGGAGCAAACCAGCGCCACCCGCTGTTGTTTACGAGGATATATCTGATATTTTGAAACTGTGCAATGCCAAGAGTCAATCTGCGGCAACCACGATCAAAATGAGCCTTCTTCGACACAATCTCAAGCGCATCCTTGCTGCTACCGAACGAGCTGCTGCTGCCCGCTCAGTAGAGCGCCCTCATGTTGTCCATAAGCAGCACGTTGAGATCCCCGCCTCCGCCTGTACCCGCATCCTTGAATCACACCGCCGCCAGACAGCAATGCCCGACGAGTGGGCAGGCGAGTGGGCCATGACGACCGTGCAGGTTAGGGCTAAGAAACCAGTCGTGTCGGCAGATGGGCGAGCCCGGATGATGAGGAACCTGCGGCTGCCGGAGTGAGGCGGCGGGGCGGGGTGGCTGTTCATTGATTCGATAAATGCATCGTTGCCTGTATGTCCAGCTGTGGATCAACCTTTGCTGCCGACACCACAATGGTGCAGATTATGCCAAGAATTGTGGAGTGCGGTGAGCATGAGCGCTAAGAGCAGATTTGAGGCTTTTGTTAACCATAGAGTCCGCGTTGCTGTGCATGGAAACAGAGAGATGGTCGGAACACTCATGGCGTTTGACCAGCATCTCAATCTTGTATTGAACGACGCTGAAGAGATCAGAAAGGTCGGAAAGCGTGCAGATGGTATGTAACTGCCTTACACTTCACACAGATGCTCGTACAGAGAAGCGTGCGCTCGGCATGATCATTCTTCGCGGCGAGGAGGTCATTCACTTCCACAGCGAAGGCTCGCCTGCCTCGACTGGTGTGCGCACAGGTATCCTTGGTGTTGCGCAGGCCGATCCAGCTGCGTCCGCGGGTCTGGGCCGTGCTTCCACGGCAACGGCCGGTGGATTCCTCAGTGCGGCAACGAACAAGGCGGTGCCGGGCACTGTTCCGTCCTCTTGAAGCATCCTTGGTTGATTTATCGTGGAAATAAAGCGCATTAGGACCCATGTGCGGTGTGTGCTATCCTGCTCGGCGACAAAGTGAAGTCTGCTATAGACGATTGAGAGTTACTTTACTGCTTGCACTGTGCACTCTATGATACTTCATTACCTCTTCCCGCTCTCCCTTCCTTCTTCTTGAGAGTGATATTTCGATAGTCAGTCATCATCGTCGGGGGTCATCAATCAGTGCTTCTCCAGTCCTCTCGCCAAGCAACTAGCTTCCCACCTATCGTCTACCCCATCTTACTTCCATCCACTCTCTTCTGCTTGTCGTATTTCGGGGTCTTGATCATGACGTCTTTGCATCATCACCATGGCCTTCCATCGCACAGCGGGCTCTTCTATGCCGCTGCCTGAAGATAAAACACTTCAGTTCTTCTAATTCTCGCCATTATCACTGCATAGTCTCGTTCATTAAACGTCTGTCGTCTTTGATGTGTGTTGTTAACAAGTGATCGGTTCATTCACCGCAAAACGCAGAGCTTCACATGACCAGCATCTATACGGTCAAGTTCTCCATATCCTCCATTCTCCATAACCGTAGAAACGTGATTCCTTTCATCGCGGACTTCTACGCCGGATTGGAGAACAGGCTCTGCTCGTTCACGAAGGCCAAGTTCTTTCATACTTGCCTTCTGTCATACATCGCCGCGTGTTGCCACCACGCCAATCTCTCCTTGCCCGTGCATGACCAGGCTCTGCACCAGGCCATCGTTATCGTCGCCTACCGGCGAAGTGGAGAGTACCGAAACCTCGCCGCCGACTCACTCGTCGACCGCTTCCTGGGCGCGAAAAAATACACCGCAGTTCGGCAGGTTGTCACCTCAATAGCCGAGATGCCACTGTGGCATGACGAGTTCATCATCCGCCTCAGCACCGCCCTCAGGGCAGCTCGTCAACAGTGCCCTCGCGAGTTCGACGTGTGGCTGGGCGAATATGCTACGAGCACCAAGCTGTGGCTCGTCAATGCCCTTGAAGGTTACTGCTGGCGCCTGGCGAAGATCATCACTCGGGTCGACACTGCCCTGACTCAGCGTGACCCAGACGTGCCCCGGGATGACATCACCCGGTTGCGCACCGAACAACGCGCTGTCAAGGCGATCGTTGATGAGCACCTTGCAAAGATCTCAACTCCGGGACGAGTCGACGAGGGCGTTCTACTCACGCTGCCCTGCGTCTGGCGGATCTCCGCGGCTCCGGGAGAGCTCACGGATATGGTTGCGGCATTCAACCCCGCCCATCCACCTCTTCCGGGTGATAAGCCGCTGGCTGGCCCCAAGCTTGTTCCGATGGCTCCGGTCCGCCCCGGGTTCATGCACGTTCCCTGTTCTCTCAACGTGCTGAACCCGGCTTGGCTTGCCCAACTTGGGGTCGACCCGGAGCATCACGCCACTGAGCGCATGACGCGAGAGCAGCTGGAGGCTCTTCCTCCGAACATCCGTCGGGTGCTGTCTGTCAAGGCAGATGGGGTCGCCGTGGACCTCACGGTCCAAGTTGGTGCTCTGCCATACGTCAGAAGAAGTGCCAGTGGCAACCCGACGATGAAGCGAAAGGCTCGGGAGCGTCTGGGTGTGGATGACGCGGATGCTCGCCCCGCGCCAGACCCCGATGCCCACCTCATGGGTTTCGACCCGGGCGCGAGGTCCATCGGAGGGTATTAAATCAGGCACCCCGATGGCACCACCAGCTCCGGCGTCCTTCCAAAGTGCGGATACACTAAGACGCCAAGTTTCGGCTTTGATATGACGGCCGCGTCGTTCAAGAGCACAAGACTAGTGAGTATCAACAACTCTATTAGGTTTGTGCTGGACAACGCGAACGACATTTTCGAGGCTGGAAAGCGTAAGTCTTTCCGCCGAGTGCGCTTTGCGAACCACATCCTTCGCCAGAAGCACTTCGCCCGCTGCGGCCAACAGTTGGCTCGGGAGTTCGGTTGGCTTCGCCACCATCCCATCGCCACCCCCATTCGCCTGAAAGTCTTCTACGGGAGCTCGGGATTCACCACGCCTGCTGGTATGTTCATTCCTTGCGCGCCATATCGAAAGTTCGCGAGAGAGATAGTTTCCCTTCTCAAGGGGTATAACATTGTCGTCGATCTTAACATGGTTAACGAGGATCGCACCACCGTCGTCTGCCCTCACTGCCACGCCCCCTACAAGCGAGTTCGTCCGCGTGATGACCAGCACGTTCACCCACATCGTGTGATGCTCTGCGAAAATCCACAGTGCCGTGGTGCTCAGTGGCGCGCAACAGTTCCTGATGCTCTGAATGTTGATCATCGGGACAAGAGTGCTGCAGAGAACATCCTGTGGCGTTCTCTTGCCACGGAAGATGAGCTCAGTGGCTCTCCGTTCAGTCGCACATTGATCCCGCGCCTTCCAACATCATTCCAGTATCATCAATTGGCTAACCGCCAACATTCGTCTACGGACGGATGATGTTGTACAGTTTGGCACTTTGATCGTTCCTTTCAGGCCCTGTCTGGAGGTTCGAACAATGTGTTTATACTGCGCAACACACAAAGACATCAATGATGGATCGTCGCGATAGATTGGTCCAGAATGAAATGCTAGACGTCCTGTCAAGGATGTATGGCTCAGAGAATGACATTGCTCTGCTCCGAATCATCTTAGCTGAGCGTTTCAGCGCTCTTCCGGGTGTTCGTCGTGCTGACGTCGCTTTCAATCGCACAGAAGGTGAAAACGGAGCCACCATATCATACAATGCTGTTCCAAACCTCACCAACACAGATTGGCGGAACTTGCGGCTGTTTGTCGGTCTGACGAGCGGCAAGCCCATCGGAGAGATCAGTGGCGCCGTTCTGAACAAGCTCCCTGGATTCATGCACGCTAAGGGGTCTAGTACGTGGAGCAAGCCTATCAGGGGGCCCACGACCACCAAATACTCTGCCTTCATCTCTGACATCGGCCTCTTCAACTCTCTCCGAAACGCATGGACAGTTGGGACTGATAAGACGGATAGCGAGGAGGAGCAGGCGTCCCACAACCACGCATGTACCACAGCGTACGCGGAAGTGGTCCGTACGGGCCCTACTACTGGCATTTACGACATCCTCGCTGCCCCATCGACCTTCGCCATTGCCCCTCCCCGCCGCATGTTTACGAGCTGGTTTGGCGTCCTCCGTGCCTTTTGGTCAACCCGGGAGATATCCAAGGTCACGATCACTGCCTCTGAGGCGATCAAGTCCCTTGAACCCCGTGACAACAAGGCTGGCCTCGCCATGGGCTTATTCAAGAACAACATGAAGTTCTCCCACGGGCGGCCAGTCAAGGGGTTCCAGGCCTCAGCCTCAGCAGAGGCAGCAATGGTCAAGCCCAAGGCCCGGGCCCCACCGGTTCCCCAGGGTCGAGTCGAGGCGGCACTATCCCTGACCAACCCTCTTGGGCCATGGTCATGGGCCCCAGCGCTGACTACCGGTGTCTCCGCCGGTGTTCTCCGGGCCCGCTCATCTGACAGTGGAAGCAAGGATGCTTCTTTCCACGACCGGTTCCACTTGGGCGGAGGTGCTCTCCGCCACTTCCAGGCGAAGAAGGTGGGACCATGCGAGCCCCGCAGCCCGATGTGCCCTGAGGCGCCGGTGTCTGTCGGCGTCGACTGGCTTGGCGGCGACACATACTGGAACAGTTATGTCGGGGCAAATGTGCCCATGCCCATCCACAGGCTGGCTGACATCCCAAAGGTCGGCCGTTTCCTCCAGGCGGCCCAGGGTCTGAAGGATGTCATATTTGCTCATGTATACGGTAACGCCGGCGGGTTGACTCTCGGCAAGGATCCCAGGGCGCTGATCAAGGATATCCGCTGTTCAGTGGGGGCCGGGGTGCTGGTGAGGACCGGTGGTGGGCTGATGGAGATCGGGCTGGGCGTGCCCCTGTGCTTCCAGCCATTCGACGTCACGCAGGGCCTTGTGTTCGGGGTGGGGCTCGAGCTGTGAGTGTTAAACGAGGGGTTGTAAACTGGGTAGTATATATAAATGGTTTTATGTAAATGTTGCAGTGTGGGAGGGTCAAGAGTGTCCGTCGTCGGGCTTGTCGTCCAGCTCATGAGGTCGACCCGGCTCTCACCCGATGGCCGGGGCAGACTGGGTGCTAGCACTGCATAGCATCGAGTGAGTTAGAGGTCACCGGCGTCAACTCGCACTGTCATGCTTGGTGCTACTCCAAAGCTTCTCATCATCATCGGGAGCGAGTGGTCGTATCACATAGTCGAACAGTGGCGAGAATGAAGCCAACTCGCAGAGGGCGAGGACAATCATTGTCCACCCACGCCCCAAAGGAGACGCATGCAAGAACTGAAGAGCACCACAGGTGAGAGGGTCCACCAGTGTTCACAGGACACTCAGCAGGGCATGAAGTCAAGGCTGATGAATATGTCGCCTTGCCGTTGTGGCTGGCCCGAATGTCGTCCTAAGCGAGTCTTGGCAGTGAATTCCACGAATCTGCTTTGCTGCACTGACCAGACGTCTGTGTCATCTCGTCAACTGATTTCATCTGCGCAGACACCCGCCCATCGCCCAGAGGGATAGCTGGACCAGCTTTGTTCGCCTCTGAACCGCAGGACTGCCGATCCTCACTCTTTACGGTAAAGTGCAGGTTATGTCATAAACGAACGCCGACTAGAAATTCTTCCTAACTTCGATGGATTATGCAGAAGAGGATGTGTACGAAAGCGTTTTAGCGGCTGCTGATGAGACTAACTACTCAGACATGATGCCAGAGGACTTAGATCCGATAGATCCGCTGATGGACGACGGCCTAGCGAGCGAGCACGCCTTTACTGTCGAAAACAGGCTCACAAGCGAGCGTATTAGGCGTGAAGCCGATGAATTCCAGAACCAGGAGCTCATTGATGAAGCGAAACGGCACCGGGACCTCCAGCGTGAGGCCAACATCACCACAAGAGAACAGGAGTGGTTTGACCGGAGCACGGCCGAGATCATGGGGCGGAAGGAGTACTTCAACCTTGTTGAGAAAGAAAAGCGCCACAAGATTGCTGACGGGCGAGAGAAGCTCCGTATGACAATCAGCATCAAGAAGAACCTCGACAAACAGACCGCTGCGAGACAGCGGGAGATCGACGAGCACCGCTCAGCCACTGTGGACGCCGCGGGCAAGGACTACTACCAGCGACAGGCCCACCATTGTTTGGAAATCGCCCGAGCGAAGGTGGAGGCCGACATCAAGCGGGAGGAAGTGTTCGCGGCAGAGCACAAGGCTGCATACGAAGCCAAGGTGGAAAAGAAGCGCGAGGAATACCGCAAACGGCGTGAGAACAAGGAACTGAACGAGAGGAGAGAGCTCGCCGCCCTCAAGCGAGACGAGGCGACCAAAGCCAGGCGCGAGGCCGAGTGGGCGGAGTGGAAGGCGAGGAACGGGGCCAAGAAGCGTCTCTTCGACGTGGCGGGCTGTGCGACGGTGTGTCTCTAACCTCTGAGAGCATGGCAGGATTGTGTGGCTGGTTGGGCAGCAGTGGTGGGCCTGTAATAAGTAGGGACGGTGGATGGGTCGTTGTATCATAAAGCCCGCGTGCTACGATGTATCCGGCATCCTATTTGCTGGAATGGGTGAAACCATCAGATATTCGACGATTTCTAGATTACCTCAGGATTTCGCCCAAGCACAGTGGTAGCCGAGCCCCAGATTCGTTGACTGAGTCAGCTGACACGATAACGCAGTCAATCTTACGGTTTCAAATTATCGAAGTGAGATTTGCGAAAGCCCGCGGTGTGTAATGGATGGCAGTGTAATGACACAAAATGCAGAGGAAAGTGAGGAATACGATGTTATTGATGAGAATGATGAGAATGCGGCTCTCAATCGGCCAGTTGAGAGAATTATTCGCACAAATAGCCCCTCTTCGCTGGCAATTAGAGAAGGTTCCACGAAGAGCATACAGAAATGGCGTGTCAGATGGACTGCGGAGCTTCATGCATGCTTCAAGAAAGCTGTCCTAAAATACGGCATCAAATCGGCGCAGCCCCGGGTGATCCAGGCCGAGCTGGAGGCCATGGGCGTCACCAACATCACCCGCACCAGTGTGGCCAGCCATCTGCAGAAGTTTCGGCAGCAGGCTGTGCTGCTCAACTCCCTTTCGTCCACGTCCCAGCTGACCGACGCCCACGGGGCTGTGTTCCCGGACTACGTCGCTGTGACGCCAGCAGTGACCATCAAGCCACGGAACCCCGCACCAGACGCCGCAGCGATCAGGGCCCGTGTCCTGTCTTGTGTGAGGGACCCCGTGCCCACCGTGAGGGACCCCGATCGGGTGCTGGGGGGCGGGTTCAGAGGATGTGGTGGACCGGACAGTAAAATGTGTTATTATGGGGGTTTGCACGGAGTGTGTCGTCAGTCAATGGGCGTCTACATGCATCGATCAAGGTTGGCACTCGCCAGAGGAAGTTGATAGTTACAGAACCCGGCCCGTTCTACCAAAACCTAAATATGCCAGGGATGGAGCGGGCGTCTGATTCTCGAGAAGAATTCCCAAAGCCATGATCATCTAGTCCCTTGAGTCCGGGCCGAGCCGACTCCCGCAGCGTAGAATTTGGCTTATCGCAGACGTCATCAGCTTTATACATGTGCTACGGTCCGATACCACGGTAGGACTGGGAGACAGACTCTGGACGATTGTACGCGCAGTTTAGCCGGCCATCACTGGCAATGATCGCGTTTGACGGAGCCGTCGTCGTTTTCATCGGGTTTCTCATCACATTGAACGTGGCTTTCCTCTTTTCTGCTATTGAGTCGCTTGGTTTCACCAAGATCGTCGCCTTCGTCCAGAGACAGCTTGATAAGGACGTAGCCTTCAGTAAGTACTTCTTGACAGTTTTACACAGTGCATAAGAACCCAGACTACCGTTATCTCTATACCCCCAGTGATGTCTACAAGCAGGTTGTCGTAGACATCGTTCCCAGCATCAGCATTTGCCGATCCGATATGCCTCAGCATGAGATGCCGGAGGTGGCTGCCAAGAGCAAGATGGCATGAATGATGAGAGCATTGACCTCACCCATCGCTTGTTATAAAGGCTTGTTCGTTCATCCCAGTCCTCTGGTCCCCTGAGGTCAAGAACGCAACGATAAGTGTTGTCCCTACCTGCACACATGCCTTGATCCTCGTGCAAGCACGGTGCTAGCTTGGATGTGGCCGGATTTGCACCGTCTTTTTCCAGTCCCACAACTTTTGTCTCGCCATCATTCACGGCATGAGTTGGACTGGCGAGTACTTTGAACAGCTCAGACACGACTATAAGAACCTAATCGCGTTCTACCGCAATGCTGGCGAGTACGCATGCCCCTACGACTTCTAACACAGAGTATGTGCCACGATCTCTAACAACATCCCTGCTTCAGAGTATCCGGGCCTCGCAAGATTCCTACTCAAGGCATGCGGTGACGAGCCCAGCATGCTAGCGCTTATGCCTCCACTTCTAGATGCGGAATTCTCATTTGCCAAGAACGACATCACGACTTTCATGCGGGAGCGTTCCCGCCTGCCCAACCGCTTCACCGGCGAGTTCATCCTGCATACCAGCAGCGAATTCCTGGTGAACACGCTCCGCCCGTTCGTAACGGACCTGTGCCAGCAGCGGATGCTGACGATGGAGGTCGACTACGATAAGACCGTAAGCGACCTCGAAAAGAAGCAGGAGCTGCTCATCGAGTACTCCCAGAAGCTCCTGGACCACCTCCTGTCTGACGCGGTCGTCGCGGCCATCCCCCGCCCCCTCCGCGCCCTGCTCGGCCTGCTCTACAGGACCGCACGGGAGAAATACAGCGAGGAGCAGGCTATACCGCTCATAGGGAACGTCTACATCCTCCGCTTCCTGAACCCCGGACTGTCTGTGCCCGACTACTACGGCGTCCTCCCGCCCTCGATGACTTGCGGCGTCAGATCCCGTCGGAACCTCGTCCTCATTGCTAAAATGCTCCAGGCGCTGTCAAACGGCGTGATGTTTGGAGATAAGGAGGACTACATGAAGCCGATGAACCCCTTCATCGAGAAGAACTTCGCCCCCGTCCGTGCTCACCTGCTCGCCCTCACGGAGGACCCAGAGGGCAAGGACTTCGCGGACATCCTCGACCCCACGCCGCTCGACCTCGAGGACCCCGCGCTGATGAACCGCTTCCAGCTCCGGGAGCTCGCCATCGCCCACAGGCTCCTGTCGACCCACGGGGCCAAGCTCAGAGGCCTGCTGGGGGAGAAGTACGCGCCCGTCGCCGCGCTCGTGGAGATGCTGCCCGAGGCGCCCCGCATTGGGCCCGAACCGTGGTACAACCCGAAGGAGCCGAGGGTGAAGGAGTACCACGTCGTCAAGGTCAATAAGAAGGGCAAGCGTCAGAACAGGGTGATTAAGCTCACCTTGAACTCCCTGCTCAACATCGACAAGCAGGAGCAGCAGATCAAGAACGAGCTGCTCGTGTCGGAGATGAGCGCCCTCATGGCGCCCGCCCACACCCCGACGCTCGTCATCGTCCACGGAAACCCGCCGGACATCTCAAAGGACACGCCCGGGTACTTCCCGCACCGCGACAAGGGCGAGGACGGGCACCCAAGGACGTATGAGTGCACCAACATCAGAATCAGGGACGAGGTCCTCGGCGAGGTGTTCGAGATGATCTGGGCATACCACGCCAAGCCCGTCCCGGTGGCGTATGACCTCGTCAAGGTCAACAAGTACGGCAAGCGGCAGAACCGGGTGTTCAAGCTGACGCGGGACTCTGTCATGAACATGCGCGGCTCCCACATTCAGACCGAGACCCACTTCGCCACAGTCGCCGCAGTCCAGGTGGAGGGGTCGACCCTGTACATGACGATCGAGGGGGAGGACTCGCCCAGGGAGAACATCCTCAAGACGCCCGAGCTCGCGGAGGAGTTGTGCCGCGCAATCAAGGACGGCATGCGGAGGTTCGAGTCGGGGCGGTAGTTGCTTAAATGGAATAGACTGGGGTTTGGGGCGATGTTGGGGGAGTTATGGTGGCTCGGTTGTATTTTGACCGATGTTGACTGATTTCGCAGATTTAGAATAACGATGAAGTTTTCCAAGCCTACGAAGCGCGCTGGCAAGTATGAGGAGCTTACACACGATCTCCGTGCCATTATAGATGTTCCTGTCAGCGATGGTTTCTCGTGCAACATTAGCAAGCTTCTTTCGCCTCATTTTCAAGTAGGGCACTCCATTGGCTTCGGCCAGCGCCAGGCGCCCCCGTCATACATGTTTAAGCCGATGTATGCCAAGAACAACTTCTCTCTCATGGGCGGCGTGGACCCCAGCGGAAATGTCAGCATGCAGACCAGATACGTCGTCGGTTCCTTCGGCGCGGTCTCCGCCACAGCGCAAGCCGTGCCCTCCCAGAGGGCGTTCCAGTACGGCGTGGAGGCGGAGGCATACGGCCCAACGACGACTGTCGCCGTGAAGGCCCACAGCACGCCATTCTTTGGCGCCGGAATGACGCAGGCGATTACTGACAACATCGCCATCGGCGGAGAGGTCCTGCATGTCGTGGCCCGGAAGATGACGATCGGAAGCGCCGGTGGCCGCGTTTCCTTCCCTGCGAAGCCTGCCAGCGAACTTCTCGCCAAGTACACCAAGCAGGGCGAGAACCTTCCTCATCCTGCTACTCAGAGCCCAGCACTCGGCCAGGTCGTTAGCGTCAACGTCAACAGCATGAAGACTGTTACTGCCGGTTTCGTCCGTCAGCTGTCGGAGCGCTTCACGGCGGCCGTCGAAGTGGAGGCGAACATCGCGAACAAGAAGATGGTCTCGACTGTGGCGTACGAGGGCCGCTTCCCCGAGGCTGTCGTCAAGGCCTCGGCCAACAGTCAAGGCCAGGTGATGTCCAGCGTCAGCCACCAGCTCGCACCCGGGGCGACACTGAGTCTGTCTGCGGGCCTCAGCTTCAAGGACAACGGGTACGTCACTGGCATGGGCATCAGCTTCGGGCAATAAACCTTGACCTGAACTTGAAGTTATTACTGTTATTAGATTGAGATAGCGATTTGTCAGACCTGGAGGTGTCCGCCTATCCAAGCTGGACAGCTGTAGACTGGCTATATTGGCAAGGACATGCGATACCATCAATGAGATCTTTTCCAGAGCTTGCGATCCGTCTCATTTCAGATTTTTCCGCAGAGTGACGTCGATGCAACCACTTCTAGATTTCCCGAACGAAGTGAGCGTTGGCGATCCACAAAAAGCCAAAGACGACGCCTTATCGGCGTTTAACACAGAATCCCTCGACGCCTCGTCGTTCGAGGAGAGCCGCCAAGCTGAGCGCGACATGACGCTCTTGCGCACTCTCGCGGCTTCGTGGTTCATAATTCGTCATGGATTATCACCTCTTGCGATCCTCCTAGCTTTCCTCTCATTGGTTAGTATCGCGGGCAACATCTTCGGGAACATCATGCGGAACCATGCGTTCACCGACCTCTCCTGCATATGCTTCGGCACATGCCAGCAACCGCACCACTGGAGCTACTACCTCGCCCGCCTTTTGGCCTGGGACGTCGTGAATATGGTCACGAGCCTGTCAACTTTCTCGTGGCTTTGCGGTCGAGAAGTACGCGCCCGTCTCACGCGTCATTCCGTCAAGCAGTTCTACCACAAGGGCGTCCCATATCGCGTGCTCTCCTCCAACCGACGCATCGACAACGTGGACCAGCGTATCGCGGCCGACATCAAGTCCTTGTCCGCCCTGTTGTTCGGGTCACCCCATCTCGGCGTGGTTGGACTGCTCACAGAGAAGAACGGCCTCGTAAGCTCCATCGCCCAGGCCGTCGGCTTTGGATACGTCATCATGCAGGCCGAGGGCCTCCCAATCCTCCTCATCGTCCTGGTGTACTTCGCCGTAACCTCTGTGTTCGCCGTAGTAATAACGCTGCCGCTCTCCCGCCTCACGTACATGCAGGAGAAGCTCGAGGGCGACCTGCGTCGAGTCCATTCTCGAGTCCGGGAGTTTGCAGAGTCCATTGCCTTCTTCACACCCAGCCCGGCAAGGGAAAAGGACCTGGCCAACGCTAGTCTGAAAGCCGCGGTCCACAACCAGTCCAGGCTTGTCCGCTGGGGGCTCCCATTCGTCCTCTTCAAGCAGCTCCAGTCGTTTTTGTCCAGCATGCTCCCCATCATCATCCTCTTCGCGAAGATGGCCCTGACCAACTGGAAGTGCCTCACATACTCTGAGATCCAGTTCTTCCAGGACACGCTGCCCCTGCTCCTTGTCGCTCTGTCCAGCCTCCAGGGGCTGCTTGAGCCCGTCGCCACGCTAAGGGGGCTCATGGGCAGGGTCCACACTATGGGAACAACCTCATACGTCGCACGGAGAGACGTGCGGGCATTGAAACCATCCACGGGCACTGCCGACGCTCTCCGGATGTCTGGAGTGACAGTGTGCACCCCCACCGGTCGGACCCTCATCTCCGGCCTCGACCTCGAGGTCACCCAGGGCAACTCGATCGTAGTCATGGGCCCCTCCGGGTCTGGCAAGAGCTCGCTGCTGAGGGTTATCGCCGGCCTCTGGCCGCCGACGAGTGGGAGCATCGAGAAGCCGGCGTCGACTTTCTTTTTGCCCCAGCGGCCCTACTTACCTGTCGGCACGCTCTTAGATCAGCTGACGTATCCGGAAAAGGGGAAGGGGAAAGATGCCAAGGAGCGGGCGGCGATGGCGCTTCAGCTGTGCGAGCTGGGTCATCTTCTTGAGGACCATCAGCTGGAAGACACTGAGCCCTGGGCTGACATGCTCTCAGGGGGCGAGCAGCAGCGCCTGGGCTTCGCGCGTCTCTTCTTCCACAACCCGCGCTGGGCCGTGATGGACGAGGCGACGTCCGCCCTCGACGGCCCCCTCGAGACGCGGCTGCTGACTGAGTGCACCCGCCGCGGCATCACCATGGTCAGCGTCGCACACCGCCCTTCTGTTGCAGAGCACCACAAGCTTGTCCTCGAGCTAGACCAGTCTGGCTCCGTCGTCCGTCTCGAGCCTGTCAGCGAACGCTTCGCCCGTGACCCAATCCCCGAGCCCCCTATACGTGAGATAATCCGCGAGTCGACCCAACCCGCAGGACCCTTGCCGCCGCTGAAGTCAAGCCTGTCCTGGCCTAACGTGGCCGGCCTGCTCCTCGCCCTGCTCCCACCCCTCTTCTCGCTTGACACCCTCCTCGTTGCCGTCATGCCTCTCTTCTACCTGGGCCGGAGCACCATCGCTGTGTTCGGCACCAGTCTCGCTGCCCACTCGGCGGCCATGATGGCTTGTGCGGATAAGCAGACGTACGCCAGTCCAGGTACTTCCCTCGCCTTCGCCAAGAGCATGGGGTCAAGCGTGGTCAACGGAGTTAGTGTTGCTGCTCAGATGATCGCGCTGCTGGTGCTGGGCTACAGGACCCGAGGCAGACTCACCGCTCACTTCCACGGCAAGTACTTCAGCAGTAGCGTGTTCTACAACGTCCAGCGTAGCATTTCAGACGCTGATCAGAGAATCACGGCGGACACTGCAAACATGGCTGACGCCGTCTTCGGTTCCCTCGCACCACCGGTCACGGCAATCGTCGACAACGCCATGATGCCCGGCCTCCTCGTAACATTCGCATTCGTTGCTCTCCGTGATGAGCTCTGGATCACTGTTATCCCGGCACTATGCGCGGTCGCTATGATCGGTGTTTTGATTATCTCCTCCATCCCCAGCGGGGCTGCCACACGCCGACTCGAGAAGGCGGAGGGAGAGCTCAGGTACCAGCTCGCACACACCATCGAGCACGCAGAGAGCATTGCTTTCCACAGCGGCGAGAGCCGCGAACGTCTGCTCGCGATCCATCGTCTCGAGCGGGTTCTCAGGCGCGAGCTCCACCTCATACTGGCCGGGACCGTCTCCCAGTTCGGCGCGTTGTTCGGCAAGAAGGAGCTGGGGCACATGGGCGGTCTCGCGCCCGTCCCTGTTCTCAAGTATTTGAATTACTCATTTGAGGAAATTTATGCCATTACTCTCTTCACCGAGTTCATCGGCAAGAGCTCCCCCGGGATGATTCTCGACCTCGTCCAGCGCTTGGCACCCATTCTTGGCTCTTTCACTCGTCTCGCTGAGCTTTCCGGCAACATGAGTCCGACTCCCCCAGCCGTGGTCGAAAAGTCACACCCGGCCGGGTACCAATCAATTGATGACGGTGAAGACAAGGGCAGGCTGGTCATCGAGGACGCCACGATCGCCACCCCCAGCGGGCTGGTACTCGCGTCAGACCTGAACCTGGTGCTCACCGCCGACAAGCCGCTGCTGATTGAAGGGCCGAGTGGCAGCGGGAAGACATCCATTCTCCGCACTTTAGCCGGGCTCTGGAAGCCCAGGTCAGGACGCATTGTTCTTCCCAGCGATGCTTCGTTCCTCCCACAGACCTCATACATTTTCCCAGGGTCGTTATCTGAACAAGTGGCTTATCCTGCGAAAGTTGACATGAAGGACGCGGAGCAGACGAAGACGCTGATCCAGGCCCTTGTGGACGCGGGTCTCGGCTTCCTGCTGGACAGCCACGACATTCACTCAGTGGCGCCCTGGGCTGACATGCTCTCAGGGGGCGAGCAGCAGCGCCTGGGCTTCGCGCGTCTCTTCTTCCACAACCCGCGCTGGGCCGTGATGGACGAGGCGACGTCCGCCCTCGACGGCCCCCTCGAGACGCGGCTGCTGACTGAGTGCACCCGCCGCGGCATCACCATGGTCAGCGTCGCACACCGCCCTTCTGTTGCAGAGCACCACAAGGTCGCTCTTCAGCTGCGGCGGGACCATACCTTCGCCATCGCCGATATCCGCCCGGTCGAGCAGTAGGGCAGTTATAAATGTATTGTATGGGGTTGATCGGCGATGTGACTCAGTCAGTTGTCCAATCCTCGTGCTGTCATTTTTGGTCCTTAACCTGCTTGTTGACACGCCTTCGAATGGGCCAGTCAGAAACCCCGATAGACGAACTAAGAGTGATTGAAGAAATAGGAAGAGGTGCATATGGCACTGTCAGTATGTTTATTCCACGCCCAGCTCGCTACTTACCAAGAACTAGTGGAAACCCCCGATGAACAGCAATACGTCCTCAAGGAAGTTAATCTCGAGGGCCTAAGCCCGGTAGAAGTCGCAGGCGTGCTTCTTGAGGAGAAACTAAGCCGCTCAGCCATCCTGAACCATCAAAACTTGACTCGCTGCGTTAACACCGACGTGAAAGGCAACACGCTCTGCTTTCTCCAAGAATACGCAGACCTCGGTGACCTAGCCCAGTTGATCGAGCGCAAGAAGCAGGTTGGCCAGATCTTCACGGAGATCGAAGTCCTCGACGTGGCCTCGCAGGTCGCAGCCGGTCTGGCCCACCTTCACGCACACGACATCATCCACCGCGACATCAAGCCTGCCAATGTCCTATTGTTCAGCCAGGATGTCCCAATCAACGGTGTCGGCTTGACTGCGAAGATCTGCGACTTTGGTGTGTGCCACAAGAAGGAGAAGGAGAAGGGGAGCAACGAGGGCTGGCCAACAGTATGCATCGGCACGCCGCACTACCAGTCCCCGGAGATGATCAGCGGCGAGCCAGTGGGCCCGAAGTCAGACATATGGGCCCTGGGCGCATTGATGTTCGAGATGTGCAACCTGAAACCACCCTTCGACTCGAGCAACAAGTCCGCCATCGCTCTCATGGCCAACATCATGGACGGCAAGCACCGAGTGGTGTCCACGAAGTATTCCAAGTGGATGCGGCACATCATCCTCGACCTCATGCTCAACCCTGACCCCGCCAAGCGCCCCACAGCACACAGCTTCGCGGAGAGCATGGCTAAGCGTAGAGACGACCTGCTCTCCCGGCGACACACGCCGACTCAGGCCCGGCAGGTCCGGCCAAGGAGTGCAGGGCCGGTGAAGGTTGGCGGGGCAGGGCCGGTGGGGCTCCGGCAAGGGGCGGGTGAGAAGAGGGCTGAGAGCAAGCCCGAGCACCGCAGCCACAGGCCGGTGAACGTACCCCCGAGCGGGAGTCGGACTGACAGGCCCCGGGAGCGGCGGACCAAGTCGAACGTCGCAGAGTTTATTGCCCGGCAGAGGTCCGTGAGCCAGGCATCGCTGCATGAGGACATCGGCGTGAGCATCTTCACTACCATCCCGGAGGATGTGCTCGAGGCCATGGAGAGTGAGAACGGGTGAGGACGGTGTGTTGATCATGGACGGGCGTTGACATGGTTGAAGTTACTCATATTGGTGGATAATAATAAAGGTAATGCTGACCCACTTTTTATTATTGGCGCTGATCCTCAGTCAACATGGGTTCGAGGTCATTTGATCCAATCCGCCACAAGCCACACCCATGGACCTCGCTGTGAGTTGGCCTGACTTGAATGTGAATGCCGCACTTGCAAATAAGTGTTCAATGTCGACCGTGATCAAGATGGCCTCACCGAGTTCGGCGCCACTGAATTCGGATGACACTCAGCCAGAGGCTGTAAGTGGGGCAATAGCCTTAGATACGTCTAAAACAAAGATTGATGTGGTCATCTTTCATTCTGACACTCCGATGGGTCTACCCACAGTCGATATAGACAGACTAGACTCGACTTGACTCGAGCCAACACCCCGCCACCATGAACAAGCCCTTCATCTCACCACTTGTGAGTTCATTCATCCATGAGTCTCAAGATGCGTGAACTCATTCCAATGAAATCAGGGGTTGACTATACTCCAACCTCATGAATTCAGCGCTGGCTATTCAAATGTTCTGACCGAGTCAGCCTCGTCTTCTGGCAAGCCGTGGCTCTGACTGCACACTTGTTCCAGGATAGGGCCCGAGCTGGTCGACCATGGGCATGGGTTTGTTTCCTTTCCATGCGACCAAGCGGCTCTGACAGAAGAGCAGCATTGTCAGTCACGCATGTGCTTCATTGCTTCACGCATCTGCGTCCAGTTGCCCTGGCTCGAACTTCACCCCCGACAGGATGACGGCCTCATTTCGAGCAAATTCTCGAACCCGATAATGAAGCCAGAAGCCACCACGGAGAGCATTGGTGGCGCATTAGAGAACAACAGAGCAGAAAGTGATAGAACAAGGTCTGAAATCGGCGATATACCCGCTAGCGTGCAGGATTCAACGATCCTACCTGATACCAACGCTACAGAGCAGGAAGAGAAGCAGAACCGCGCGCACGAGCTATTACAGAAGGCTACACATCATTCCCGCGCCGGCGATCATTCTCGTGCGAAAACCTTTGCTTTGAAGGCGATCGCTCTCCTTGAAGAGACAGATTTCCACGTCGAGCTCGCTGTAGCGCACCACAACCTCGCCGTGGAGCACGAGTTTCTCAAGGCGTACCATCAGGCAATAGACGAGTACGACAAGTGTGCCAGGATCCTCCACAAGCACACGGACGTCACCGACGACGTTCCCGCCCAGTTGCTGCAGGCAAGGAAGGATGCAAGAGCACTGCTGCTGTCCAAGATCACATACACAGGCCCAGCACGGCGAGCGAAGTCACCCGACCAGACACAGAAACCGTCGAGCTATGGCTTGAAGCGGATGACCGTGCAGCACAAGGTGGTGAGGTCAGCAAAGGCCAGGCCTGGGTCAACTATCAAGCCGACTCGACCCAGCAGCGGGGGTAGGCCAAGACCACCGAGGACCAAGCGCTCACTCACCCCGGTCCAGGGGTTCTTCGACTCGAACCCGACTCTGGCCCGTTTCCAGCTGTCGACCAAGCAGACGCCGACCCCGACTGGGCGGAAGTTTGCATTCCCACTGGCTAAGGGTAGCTCTTACGAGCCGCAGAAGGCGTTTGACGTTACCGTGCCGCTGAATGTGAGTTTGCCAAAAATTGATCGGACGCCGAAGAAAAGTACCGTCAGAAAGCCAGCTACAGCTGGAGCTAATGGACGAGCTGGCCGTGCGTTACCCAGCGTGCCTAGACGATCGAATGGAGAGCCCGATGAGAACTTCCCAACCCCCAAACCAGTGCTTATTGGGAGAAAGACTCCAATCAAAGTCAGGGCATGCTCGCCAGTCGTCAGAGACCGTCTTAAGGCCCAACACGAGAGAATAGAGGCCGAGCTCGAATACGGTGAAGAGGAGCCCCAAGATGATTTGACTGCGTCATTTGATAATTCCCCGAGACCACTCACCGCCTCCCCCGGCACTCCAGTACCGTTGACGAGCGATCGCCCAAGTTTGAAGGGGACGCCGGTTACTGATTCAGACGCTGATGAC
Source organism: Carpediemonas membranifera (assembly GCA_019828565.1). Taxonomy (NCBI): domain Eukaryota; phylum Fornicata; genus Carpediemonas; species Carpediemonas membranifera. The sequence goes on from JAHDYR010000009.1 coordinate 292,483, forward strand.
AAGTTCACATGGACGACCACAATTAGTGATGTAAGGGAGGGAGCTGAGACTCCGGATAGACTCAACAGATTGCCGGAGATTGGAGAAGTGACATCGTCGGTCATTGAATCTGATTTCGAGACTGAGGACGAGTTTTCTGAAGGGATGAGGCAGACACCGCACTTTGAGGGGCAGTTTGAGCTCAACTTCGAGCGGGTAGCCGAGGGGTACGACCTGGGTGACGCCGACGAGAAGATCGAAGCTGACGCTGAGCAGGCCGACGCCGACGAGAAGATCGAGGCCGACTCCGACGAGAAGATCGAAGCTGACGCTGAGCAGGCCGACGCCGACGAGAAGATCGAAGCTGACGCTGAGCAGGCCGACGCCGACGAGAAGATCGAAGCTGACGCTGAGCAGGCCGACTCCGACGAGAAGATCGAAGCCGACGCCGACGAGAAGATCGAGGCCGACGCTGAGCAGGCCGACGCCGACGAGAAGATCGAAGCTGACGCTGAGCAGGCCGACGCCGACGAGAAGATCGAGGCCGACTCCGACGAGAAGATCGAAGCTGACGCTGAGCAGGCCGACGCCGACGAGAAGATCGAGGCCGACGCTGAGCAGGCCGACTCCGATGAGAAGATCGAAGCCGACTCCGACGAGAAGATCGAAGCTGACGCTGAGCAGGCCGACTCCGACGAGAAGATCGAAGCCGACTCCGACGAGAAGATCGAAGCTGACGCTGAGCAGGCCGACTCCGACGAGAAGATCGAAGCCGACTCCGACGAGAAGATCGAAGCTGACGCTGAGCAGGCCGACGCCGACGAGAAGATCGAGGCCGACTCCGACGAGAAGATCGAAGCTGACGCTGAGCAGGCCGACTCCGACGAGAAGATCGAAGCTGACGCTGAGCAGGCCGACGCCGACGAGAAGATCGAAGCTGACGCTGAGCAGGCCGACGCCGACGAGAAGATCGAAGCCGACTCCGACGAGAAGATCGAAGCTGACGCTGAGCAGGCCGACTCCGACGAGAAGATCGAAGCTGACGCTGAGCAGGCCGACTCCGACGAGAAGATCGAAGCTGACGCTGAGCAGGCCGACTCCGACGAGAAGATCGAAGCCGACTCCGACGAGAAGATCGAAGCTGACGCTGAGCAGGCCGACTCCGACGAGAAGATCGAAGCCGACTCCGACGAGAAGATCGAAGCTGACGCTGAGCAGGCCGACTCCGACGAGAAGATCGAAGCTGACGCTGAGCAGGCCGACTCCGACGAGAAGATCGAGGCCGACTCCGACGAGAAGATCGAAGCTGACGCTGAGCAGGCCGACTCCGACGAGAAGATCGAAGCCGACTCCGACGAGAAGATCGAGGCCGACGCTGAGCAGGCCGACTCCGACGAGAAGATCGAAGCCGACTCCGACGAGAAGATCGAAGCTGACGCTGAGCAGGCCGACGCCGACGAGAAGATCGAAGCCGACTCCGACGAGAAGATCGAAGCTGACGCTGAGCAGGCCGACGCCGACGAGAAGATCGAGGCCGACGCTGAGCAGGCCGACTCCGATGAGAAGATCGAAGCCGACTCCGACGAGAAGATCGAAGCTGACGCTGAGCAGGCCGACTCCGACGAGAAGATCGAGGCCGACTCGACGAGAAGATCGAAGCTGACGCTGAGCAGGCCGACGCCGACGAGAAGATCCGAAGCCGACTCCGACGAAGATCGAAGCTGACGCTGAGCAGGCCGACGCCGACGAGAAGATCGAGGCCGACTCCGACGAGAAGATCGAAGCTGACGCTGAGCAGGCCGACGCCGACGAGAAGATCGAGGCCGACTCCGACGAGAAGATCGAAGCTGACGCTGAGCAGGCCGACGCCGACGAGAAGATCGAGGCCGACTCCGACGAGAAGATCGAAGCTGACGCTGAGCAGGCCGACGCCGACGAGAAGATCGAAGCCGACTCCGACGAGAAGATCGAAGCTGACGCTGAGCAGGCCGACTCCGACGAGAAGATCGAGGCCGACTCCGACGAGAAGATCGAAGCTGACGCTGAGCAGGCCGACGCCGACGAGAAGATCGAAGCTGACGCAAAGATCGAAGCTGACGCTGAGCAGGCCGACGCCGACGAGAAGATCGAGGCCGACTCCGACGAGAAGATCGAAGCTGACGCTGAGCAGGCCGACGCCGACGAGAAGATCGAGGCCGACTCCGACGAGAAGATCGAAGCTGACGCTGAGCAGGCCGACGCCGACGAGAAGATCGAAGCCGACTCCGACGAGAAGATCGAAGCTGACGCTGAGCAGGCCGACGCCGACGAGAAGATCGAGGCCGACGCTGAGCAGGCCGACGCCGACGAGAAGATCGAAGCTGACGCTGAGCAGGCCGACGCCGACGAGAAGATCGAAGCTGACGCTGAGCAGGCCGACGCCGACGAGAAGATCGAGGCCGACGCTGAGCAGGCCGACGCCGACGAGAAGATCGAAGCTGACGCTGAGCAGGCCGACTCCGACGAGAAGATCGAAGCCGACTCCGACGAGAAGATCGAAGCTGACGCTGAGCAGGCCGACGCCGACGAGAAGATCGAGGCCGACTCCGACGAGAAGATCGAAGCTGACGCTGAGCAGGCCGACTCCGACGAGAAGATCGAGGCCGACTCCGACGAGAAGATCGAAGCTGACGCTGAGCAGGCCGACTCCGACGAGAAGATCGAAGCTGACGCTGAGCAGGCCGACTCCGACGAGAAGATCGAAGCCGACTCCGACGAGAAGATCGAAGCTGACGCTGAGCAGGCCGACGCCGACGAGAAGATCGAGGCCGACGCTGAGCAGGCCGACGCCGACGAGAAGATCGAAGCTGACGCTGAGCAGGCCGACTCCGACGAGAAGATCGAAGCCGACTCCGACGAGAAGATCGAAGCTGACGCTGAGCAGGCCGACGCCGACGAGAAGATCGAGGCCGACGCTGAGCAGGCCGACTCCGACGAGAAGATCGAAGCCGACTCCGACGAGAAGATCGAGGCCGACGCTGAGCAGGCCGACTCCGATGAGAAGATCGAGGCCGACTCCGACGAGAAGATCGAAGCTGACGCTGAGCAGGCCGACTCCGACGAGAAGATCGAAGCCGACTCCGACGAGAAGATCGAGGCCGACGCTGAGCAGGCCGACTCCGATGAGAAGATCGAAGCCGACTCCGACGAGAAGATCGAAGCTGACGCTGAGCAGGCCGACTCCGACGAGAAGATCGAAGCCGACTCCGACGAGAAGATCGAAGCTGACGCTGAGCAGGCCGACTCCGACGAGAAGATCGAAGCCGACTCCGACGAGAAGATCGAAGCTGACGCTGAGCAGGCCGACTCCGACGAGAAGATCGAAGCCGACTCCGACGAGAAGATCGAAGCTGACGCTGAGCAGGCCGACGCCGACGAGAAGATCGAAGCCGACTCCGACGAGAAGATCGAAGCTGACGCTGAGCAGGCCGACTCCGACGAGAAGATCGAAGCCGACTCCGACGAGAAGATCGAAGCTGACGCTGAGCAGGCCGACTCCGACGAGAAGATCGAAGCTGACGCTGAGCAGGCCGACGCCGACGAGAAGATCGAAGCTGACGCTGAGCAGGCCGACGCCGACGAGAAGATCGAGGCCGACGCTGAGCAGGCCGACGCCGACGAGAAGATCGAAGCTGACGCTGAGCAGGCCGACTCCGACGAGAAGATCGAAGCCGACTCCGACGAGAAGATCGAGGCCGACGCTGAGCAGGCCGACTCCGACGAGAAGATCGAAGCCGACTCCGACGAGAAGATCGAAGCTGACGCTGAGCAGGCCGACTCCGACGAGAAGATCGAAGCTGACGCTGAGCAGGCCGACGCCGACGAGAAGATCGAAGCTGACGCTGAGCAGGCCGACGCCGACGAGAAGATCGAGGCCGACTCCGACGAGAAGATCGAAGCTGACGCTGAGCAGGCCGACGCCGACGAGAAGATCGAGGCCGACGCTGAGCAGGCCGACTCCGACGAGAAGATCGAAGCCGACTCCGACGAGAAGATCGAGGCCGACGCTGAGCAGGCCGACTCCGACGAGAAGATCGAAGCCGACTCCGACGAGAAGATCGAAGCTGACGCTGAGCAGGCCGACGCCGACGAGAAGATCGAGGCCGACTCCGACGAGAAGATCGAAGCTGACGCTGAGCAGGCCGACTCCGACGAGAAGATCGAGGCCGACTCCGACGAGAAGATCGAAGCTGACGCTGAGCAGGCCGACGCCGACGAGAAGATCGAAGCCGACTCCGACGAGAAGATCGAAGCTGACGCTGAGCAGGCCGACTCCGACGAGAAGATCGAAGCCGACTCCGACGAGAAGATCGAAGCTGACGCTGAGCAGGCCGACTCCGACGAGAAGATCGAAGCCGACTCCGACGAGAAGATCGAAGCTGACGCTGAGCAGGCCGACTCCGACGAGAAGATCGAAGCCGACTCCGACGAGAAGATCGAAGCTGACGCTGAGCAGGCCGACGCCGATGAGAAGATCGAAGCCGACTCCGACGAGAAGATCGAAGCTGACGCTGAGCAGGCCGACGCCGACGAGAAGATCGAGGCCGACGCTGAGCAGGCCGACTCCGACGAGAAGATCGAAGCCGACGCTGAGCAGCCCCTCCACCCACGCATCCTACAGGTGGACGGCAGCCCGACCCGCATCTACAGCGACCACATCACGAGCACCATCAAGCTCACCGCCGCAGTCGGCACCGCCATCACCCAGGCCGAGCAGGCCGCAGAGCAGGCCGAGGCCATGACGAGGAAGCTGTCGCACCCCGCCTTCCCCACCCGATCCTACTTCCTCCCCGCTGCTGACGAGAACGCCGGTAACCACGGAGTCAATGCGGAGTCCCCCGAGCCTAGTGCCTCAGTGCTCAGTGGCCGGAGCTCCACGATGAGCCAGCACGAGGGATCTCAGTTCATCAAGGACCAGATCCGAAAGACACTCACCAATGCTGACAAGCTGCTTGAAGGGACTGACGCCAAGGTCACATGGGGCCGGAGTATCGCTGTGCCGCCCCTGCCTGGAAGACTCACTGTTGATTAGACGTGCATTTTACTTATTTTACTCTTTTTTAAAGATCTCTCTTTCCTTCCTGAACGGGTCGTTGGAGACAGTGGAGGTGATACTGGCTGGTCAACTGGAGTCAAAGTCGCTTGTGGAGTTTTTACACGAGCACCAGAGCATTGCGTTTGAACATCAATCCAGGGTGGTCTGGTCGTGGAACCCATCAAATCTAGTCTTGACCAGTGGAGACGGCTACTAGGACTGTTGATGGGATCACTCGGCCGGGCCAACCATGACTCAGGTTGCTGTGCCTGTGAATGTCCTTGCTCTTGGCAATGTCCTTGTTCCTGGCGTTGCATTGCTCAAATGTCGACCATCCGTGAATCCGATGAGGTCAACCTGTCAAAGTACCACTAATGAGTGCGTGGCATTGGGCCAGCGCGAGCGTGGTGTTATTTATTTATGAAGACCTGCATTTACAGGCCAGGACTGCGTGCAGCTGGGGCGAGAGGCGACGCGGGCCATGATGATCAGAGACAAGGCTCTTGGAAATCTTTATCCCACGCCCCGTACTCCTGTCCCGATATTCACTCACGTAGACGCGGCTATCCATGGGAAAGGCTGCACCTGGATCAGGGAAGGGGGTCTGCAGTACAGTCGGGCAGAGTCGTCACTCCGGCCGGGTCGACGTTACCAGGCAATTCACAAAAGACGTCCCGTTTATCCAACGTTCCATTCGCTGATGAGTTGTTAAAGGGAGCGTTAGTCGACCCGTTGGCGGCGCTGTAGGGCGTCTTCCGACCTCATTCATTGCTTACATGCAACTTCTCATGCGTGGCCACCCAACCCGCGGCAACCCTTTGCCCAGCCGACGTCACCATCAGTCATCACACTGCCAAGGAACAATATCCAAGCCACGTTCCTCCCGCCAAGGTGATCTTCCTTTTTTTCGCGCATTTTTTCTCACAACTCATCATGGCATGGTTGTGTGAATTGTGTGAACTCGCGATTCATGCAGTTAGTGATGCTGATTTCGTACTCTTTCTCTCTTCTACACGTCTAGATCGCATTTATTCTCGCTATCTTTGTTTCGGTCTCTCCACGGTGCCGAACTAAACAACATCAATCAGGTGCGCCGACGGGACCCTGGAGCGGCAACAAGGTAAGTCCGCCACCATCATATGATGTCAGAATCCTAGCTGTGCGCCACGGCGTCTTCGGACCCGTGGGATTGCATTGGCCTCTGGCCCTTGCTGCACACCGGGACAGCCGCGCCACTTTGTACGGCGTGGAACCCGAGTTAGTGCTAGGAACGTGTGGATAGTATGAGACTACCGCGCGACATCAGATGGACCTGGGACATTGAGCCTAGATGATACACTTGGACAACCCCGCAGCTGCTGGGACTGGCGAGTGTATGCGGGAGGGCAGCCCGCGGCGTGGAGCCCCCATTGGAGTCATACCCATGGGGGGTCATTTTCGTCCGAAATCCAGCACGCCAACTCTCTGCCCGGCTTCAGCAAGTCTGCCGTGAAGTAACAACGAGTCATGATATGTGCTATCGCCACGACGACAATGCGGAGTCATTTATCTCTCTAAAGATGATGTTACAGCAGAGACCACCATCAGCCCGAGCGACCAGCGACCCCTTTGAAACGCCCATAAACGCTGTATTTATGGCGTGCAATGCTGTTTCGCAGGTCTGCGGTGCCAGGAGAGCGTAGCTTAAGGTGCCTCGCCTGAGTCGAGAAGTCACCATTTTTCGTTTTCCAGAGTGCTGGAAAGCTCGAATGTTTGTCTCGACACCGAAGAACATCCAAGTTGTATTCAGAGCTGGTGCTACCAAGCTGGACAACAAGGATATGGCCTACGTGAACAAGATCAACCAGGAGAAGTCTAAGAAATCCTTCTTCGACCGTGTGCTGTTCGTATCTCTCGTTTCAAGCCTTATTAAGCGACGAATTTGCCAAGATGGAGCGTGATCTCGGCCTTGCACAGCAAGCTACGATGCTGCTCGGCATGGCTCGCGTGCACCACCGAAACACCGAGGATCTCGCCAGTATGTGCCTACCACCACCAAGCTCACACAGAAGACTCCAATGCCGCTCTCCGCAGAGCTCTCATAGGCGACCAGAACAAGAGGAAGCAGAAGAAAAAGGCCGCTGTGCTTATTGAGAAGGCTGCCGACGAGCTGTTCGAGTTGATGGATGATGGCATCGACGACCTCAGCGCCTTCGCCAATGCCGGCGACGAGGTGTACCACGGATTTGCCGCAACAATGCTCAGCTCAAACTACAACGACAAGACGCAAAACACTTCTTCTTTCAGCGCCACTGACCAGAACCCCGGCGCTGTCCACCAGAGGCTGTACGAGGATTCCATCAACAGACCTAACTTCGATCTCCACGGGGCTGAGCGCGAGTTCGAGGAGGAGGCTGCCCGTTCCACTGTTGGCGATGATGAGTACGTCAACGACTTCCTCAACGACCAGATAGACGGTATGGATGACCTCGATATGGTTGGCGGAATGGCCGATCTAGGCGATTTCGGGGACGCAAACCCCCTGAGCGGTGGTTTCGAGGACCCCGACGCTGATGATGGCACGCAGCCTCTTCCTGCAGAACTTCAGTCCGATGGCGAGGCCGGCGATGGTGAGGCACCGGCGGCTAAACCTGCGCAAAAGAAGAAGAAGCCTGCCAAGAAGAAGGGGAAGGTGACCAAGGACAAGGCGATCAGCCTGACAGACGCCGAGTTCCGGTACCAGCTCGCCCACTCCCATCTGACGACGGTGCGGCGCCCCACCATCCTCGACTATGACCCTTTCATCGAGGACAGTGGAGACCTCGTGCCCCTCGAGTATGACGACTGGCTGCACAACAAGCTCGTGGCCCGGATGATCGCGTTGCATGACCAGCAGGCCGAGCCCAAGATCAAGAGCACCAAGAAGAAAACTCAGAAGGACAACGGCGAAGTTGCCGCCGGGGAGCTTTCGGAGGACGCCGCGCTCGACGAGATCTTCGGTGCCGCTGCCGTCGACGGCCCCGATGCCGTCCAGGACTTCGACCTCCCCGAGGACGACTTTGGCGGCTTTGCCCCAGCGATGGACGAGCCTGACTTCGAGGACAACGGCCTCCAGCCCCTGCCCCGCACTGAACGCCCGGCCCCGGGCATGTTTACTGATGATGATCTCAAGGCGATGCCTCTGCCCGTGGCGACAACTGTCTTGAGCGATAAGGCGTTCCTCCGGTATGCTAATGTTGTTGAGACGGAGGACAAGGCAATGGCTGCGGAGATCCAGGAGCGTGTGATGGAGAACGAGGGCAAGAACAAGCGCCATGAGGATGACCGGGCCGGCATGTACATCGCCGCCGTGGTGAACAGTCTGAAGGATGGCGAGGCGGTCGAGATCGAGAAGATCATCCGCCGCGACGAGATGAAGGTGACCTCTAAGGAGCAGGCCCAAGACAAGCGCCATGCGACGGCCGTGCTGTTCATGCAGTCACTTCATCTCATCCGTGATGGCACCGTCGGGTACGAGCAGGGGAAGGGGCTCAGCATGAAGCTCAAGCGGAAAGCAGCCAATATGTAAACGGTGGGAGACTTGGATGAGACCATCGCCCTTGCCGTTGCACCATGGGCTGTCACCCCAAGGCCAGTGCCACTTCCAGATGTCGCCGACTGGGACCTAGCGCGACCTCTTCAACCCTTGTCTGGGCGTGTGGGTGTACAGCATGGCCGTCGTCTGAGTTGATTCGGATGACTGCAAGATTTCCGAGATCGATCGTATCGATCACAGTTTCTTCAACGCATGCCCGAAAGAAAGGCAAGCCTTCGCGACGCAGTTCGAGCTTGGGGTGGTTTACTGCTTATCACAGCCCTATGCTTCGGCCTGTTCTACATTGGTCGCCACAACATCCCGTCGTCGAGAATTCAGCGATTCTGCATCATTCTCGCCGGTGTTTTCCTCATAGGCCTCATATTCATCTCCATTCCCAACTGCTGGTACGCCAACTGCCTCTCGATCATGAACTTGATGTGCGGCGTCACCGCCATGTACCTCATGGTGGAATACTCTGGCCAGATCCCCCCACAGCACCCGGACGAGCTCCTGAGGCATCCCCCAGTGCTCTCGCACACACGTATCATGCTGTATAAGAAGGAGCTTGTCCTTCTCCTCGTGTTCATCGGCCAGTTCTTTGACCTCTTCGACGGCCGTGCCGCCGAGCAGTGGGGGTCAACCCCCAAGGGTGAGTACTTCGACGACGTCGCCGACGGTACAAGCTTCGGATTCACAATTGGTGCGCTCATCTTTGTATCAACAGAGAACCGAGTCGTTGGCCTCTTTGCCGGCGCCACGCATGCCATTAGCACCCTGTACCGCCTCGTCCGCTTCATCGTCGAGAAGCACAAGGCGGGCCAGACCGGTGGTGTCCTCCAGTTCGACGGCATGCCGTCCCCCGCTGCCGCTCTCCTCCTCGGCTCTGGCGTGATCGTCTTCTCCCGCTTTGGAAAGCCCGGAGACCTCGCCATTGCCGCTCTCACCGCCCTGTCCTCCGCTCTCCAGGTCTCATGGACCCCCTACCCCCACCTGTCCCGCGCATTCTTTGCCTGGGTCCCTCGTCGTATGCTCACACTGTGGTTCATTGCCGGGGTGATCGGCGCGACAGTATGCACTGCCTTCCACCGGGTGTGGGTCCCCGTGTTTGCCGTGCATGTCCTGGTCATTATTTACGCCATTTCACCGCTCATCAAGGGATGGCCTCTGTTCAGCAGCCCGGCACTCATCAGCGTGCTCGAGGCGCTGTGGCTTAGATCCAAGGATGGCTCCAGGTACCTGAACAAGATGGCCAAGCAGGAGTAAACATGATTTTTTTGACCTCGTCAAATTGAGACGATCTGATCTATTGATGAAGTTAAGACTCTGCATCTCCAGCTGAGATTTATTGAATGCACTCTGGATGAAGATCGAAGCTTTGTGCCCACTCCTGTAACCCGATACTCGCCCCCGTATTGTGCTGTACTGACCAAGAGTTTGACTGCGTCATTTCACGGGAGTCAGGGGAGTCGAGGACTAAAACCCGCCAAATGGCACGAGAGTTGGTGCTAGACAGCAGCCAACGCCATCTGGAGCGATATGAGAAGTATTCCGACAGCCTCTTCGGAGTTGGGCGCTTCAAAACGGTTTATCGTGCTTTCGATCATGAGGAAGGCATAGAAGTGGCTTGGAACGAGATCCAAGTTGCTGAGAAGAGCGATGAGGAGATTAAGCGTCTGTTGAGCGAGATAGAGATCATTTCGTCCATCGAACACCCATCCATTATCAACTTCTACGATGCCTGGAAGAGCGACGACGGTAACCAGGTGGTCTTCATCACAGAGGCGATGACCAGTGGCACCCTGACCGAGTACATCAAGCGTGTGACCCGTGTCAAGGCTATCCGCCCCCATGTTGTCAAGCGGTGGTGCCGCCAGGTGCTCTCTGGTCTCGACTACCTGCACAAGCACAACCCGACCATCATTCACCGCGACCTCAGCTGCGCGAACATATTTATCAACGGTAACAACGGCGAGGTGAAGATCGGCGATCTGGGCCTCTCCACATATCTCACGGGATCAAACACAAGCACGAGTATCGGGTCCCCTGGTTTCATGGCCCCTGAGCTGTACGAGGGTCCATACGACGAGCGGGTAGACATCTATTCGTTCGGGATGTGCGTCCTCGAGATGGTAACGGGGCAGGTTCCATGGGCCGAGTGCACAAACACAGTGCAGATTTACAACCGAGTCATTAACGACGAGAAGCCCGATGTGTTCGACACCATTCCTCCAGGCCCCTTCCGCTCCATGATCGAGCTCTGCCTGATGCCCCAGTCCGCTCGACCCACGGCCGCAGAGCTCCTCGCGTCACACTTCCTCGACGACGACCCTGGGTCACCCTGCTCGCAGGCTATAGCCTCCCCGACGTACCAAGTAGTCAACCTTACAGTGCACATTGAGCGGCAGGAGGATGGTGAGCGTACGACGAGCGAGATCTCTTTCCCATTCGACACTCGCCAGGACACACCGCTGTCTGTGGCCGGGGAGATGGCGAGAGAGTTCGAGCTGGACACCGGCACCCCCATGACGCTCCAGTTCGCCGAGTGCATCCAACACGCGCTCCGCAAGACCATTGAGTTTGTCCGCCTTCACGGACCCGACGTCGAACTACCCGACTCCTGCTGCCCGACCTTCAGGATCAGAGCAGGGTCGCCCACCGGGTCTGAGGCCGTGTACTCCCCCGGCAGGGGCCAGAGTCCTGTCAACGAGGGCTCTGACCGCAACGGCCGGGTCATCTCACCCCAGTGCCTCTTCCCGGTCGACACGCTGAGCGGCGGGGGGAGCAAGAACCCGTCTGGGGCGGTGTCGCCCGTGCCACTCTTGCTCCCGGTCGCACAACACAGTGAGTCACTGTCCTCGGCCGTTGCGGCCGCGGTGAGCGCGATGGAGCGGGAAAAGCTTGAGAAGAACCACAACCGTAGTCGGAGCGAGGTGCCCTCCCCCAACCGGTCGCTGCCACTCTCGCCGCACCTTCTGTCGCCGGCGGGGTCGGACAAGATGCGGGTGGCGAACAAGGAGGTGAGTAGCAAGATCACACATCTCGAGGAGCGTCTGCTGATGGGGCTGCCATGACGGTGTTTAGACCATATCTGTATACATACTGCATACTAGTCATATAAATAAGAGTAGGGCTACAGGACGACGTTTTCGTTCTTGAAAGAGCAGTTTATGGCTTAATCTGCACGAAGCTCGAGTTCTCTAAAACTGGTCATGGAAGGAAGGAATGAGGGTGCTTCATCAACCATTAACGCCGTTGCCAACATCCTTATGTTTCCATATGGCGTTCGGCCGCTGGTATCAGTTCTGGACTCGTTTTTGACACAAAGGAAGTTTCTTATAAGCAGTCAGGACAATCCATACGAAATAGACCCCCTATTCTACCCCAATCCACTAGATTTCTTCAACGACGAGCAGCGGAAGATCTACCTTCAGGTTATCAGAACGAAAGACAAGCTTCGTTCGCCGCTTGGGATGAAAAACATCATAGACCGCATCCAGAACTTCAAATACGTCTTCCTCTGGGAGGTTATCCGCGACATCTACGAGCTGTGCGACAATGCCCGCACGTACAACGCCCAGTTCCAGAACATGGTCGACCACGCCAACCAGCTCGAGGTTGCGGCGTATAACACGCTCGTTCGGAACATGCTTCGTATAATGCAGTCCAAGAACCTCCTAGACAGTGTGGGTCTGAGTGATTTAGACATTTCAGCGCTTTCCGATGACATGCTGCGGTCCATCGCCCAGGGCTACTTCCGGAAGATGGAACCGAAGATGCTGCCCTTCACATACATCAGCAACTTCATCATGAGCATGTTTGTGTGGATCGAGAAGCGGTCCGACTTTACTGCTGAGGTCCTGATGAAGGTTATGAAGCTCTCCATCGCCGAGGCAAAGAAGCTGATCAACGCCGAGAACGCCATCGAGGTGGACATCGGAAAGTACAACCACGACCAGTTCATCCAGTTTATGAACATCCTCCGGGAGTACTCGACGGACGCCATGTACAAGCACCTCGTCAAGATCCAGAAGCCCGGGCTGCCCAAGACCAAGGGCTGGGTCCACTACAACAACCAGACCATCGCCAACTTCCTCGGCGAGGGGCAGCCTGACTTGCCGCCGGCGGATTACACGGAGAAGAAGGCGTCGACGAAGGCCAAGAGGCCAGTGTCGGTCAAGACCGTGAAGCGGACGTCGACGAAGCAGCCGAAGAGGGTCAATATCAAGCTCGGGGCCAGGATCTAAGGGCATTTACTCTGGCTTTAGTAAACGGCTTGTGGTATCTGTTGCTCAGGCTGGGCAGAGCGTCGGCGTGGGGGATCTGTTCGACCAGAGCTCTGACAGCGACATTCAGATTCTTCTCAGCATGGGCCAGGAGGTCATTCCAGTGGCGTGAGTCTCCAACGCTTGGCACAGCGAAGCTGGTCGTTGACGTCCCTGTTCGCACGTTTAACGCGGCCGTTGGCTTTGACGATACGGAGTCGTCACGTGGTGTACAATGTAGTGACGGAGGCAGAGCTGCTGGAAGTCAGCGGCAACGAAGCAAGCAGAGTAGGCTGGGTGTGCAATGTTTGATTAGTCGACATACAGCTGGAAAAGCTGATACAGCTCGCTGCCGACACAAATTCCGAGTGAGTCATGACCTGAAAGCGCCATTACACGAATCAATATCGGAGAATACGCGGACTCCGTTTGACTGCTTAGGGCGCATGACGACGAGGGTGAGCTCACTGCCCGCCACATGACCAAGCGAGGGGACCCATGATTTATGCGATTACACGAGTGTGATAAGGTTGATATGATGCCGCGACAGCCAGAATCTTCAGACTTCTGTTGACCAATCTCGGCTATTCGAGTTCCAGAAGACAACAAGCGATGTTCTGTGTCGGTGCCGGTTCTGGTTCTGCTCCCAAGGCTGCTGCCGTGACTTCTTCTAAGAAGGGCGAAGTTAAACTCACCGAATACGCCCAGGGCCTTGGCTGCGCCTGCAAGATGCCCAGTTCCATGCTCACGCAGGTCCTCAGCGCTGTACAGCGTGAACAGGGCAACGATCCTAATCTTATCATTGGCAATGAGACGAACGACGATTGTTCCGTCTACAAGGTCTCTGACGATCTCGCCATCGTGAACACAACGGACTTCTTCCCCCCAATTGTCGACGATCCCTACGATTTTGGCCGTATTGCCGCCGCAAACGCGCTCTCCGACATCTATGCGATGGGCGCCGAGCCTATGACGGCCCTTTCGATCTGCACCTTCTGCCCCGACAAGCTCGACATCTCCATCCTCACCAAGATCCTCCAGGGCGCCAACGACACCGCCACTGAGGCTGGTATCACCATTGGTGGAGGCCACACTCTCCGCGACGTCGAGCCTAAGTTCGGGCTGGCCGTCACCGGCCGCGTTCACCCCGACCTCATCATCCGCAACGTTGGCGCCGAGCCGGGCGACGTCCTTGTGCTCACCAAGCCTCTGGGTGTAGGTATGCTCACCCGCACCGCCAAGCTCGGCATTGTTCCCGACATTAAGGACGCCATTGCTCAGATGACCACGCTCAATGCCGCTGCTTCCCGTGCTGCCGTCAAGGTCCACACGGACACCAAGGCCGTCCACGCCATGACCGACGTCACTGGATTCGGCCTTGCCGGCCATCTGACCGAGATGCTCGGCTCTGCCCGTGACGCCACCGTCACCCACCTCCCCACCCTCCCCGCCGCCGTCCAGGCCCTCGCCGACCACGGCAAGCGTGTCCTCTCCGGCGGCGCGTACACCAACAGCGGCTCCGTCGGCGACCGTCTCCTGGCGCCCAAGGCCGGTCCCTTCGACCTGGCCCACTTCTGCCTTGACCCCCAGACCTCTGGCGGCCTCCTCATGTCGGTCGCCCCCGATCAGAAGGACGCCCTCCTCGCTGCTCTCGAGGACGAGGGCGTCTCCGGTGTCGTGATCGGTGCCGTGTCAGCCGGTACCGGTGTTATCCGTCTCCCTGGCGCCGACCTCGCGCCCTACCGCCTGACCCGCCCCTACACGGCCCCGCCCACGCAGGAGATCGTCAAGGGCCGCGCCATCTTCGTCAAGTCCGACCTCACCGGGCACGTTAAGGATCCTAAGGACCAGGGTCTCGGCTACAAGCTCATGGTTGGCGCTCTCATGAATCTCTCGAAGAAGCCGAAGCTGCCCGAGAAGATCATGCTCGTCGGTAGCGCTGCACTCATGGCATGCGAAGGCCACGAGGGCTATGAGGTGGCCCTTGATGCGCTGAAGACCATGGACGCTGCCGGCGTCGACGTCATGGTGTGTGTGACCTGCACGGATTGGTTCAAGGCCGAGAACGCGGTCGGCCGCATCGTTACGGCAGTGGATGTGACTGACGTTCTGTCGACCCATGACGTTGTCACTCTAGCTTAAATTAGCTTAGTGTTTTACGTGCAGTTTAAAGCGGTGGAGGGGTACCCACATCAATGCGGGTGAGGATATACGTGTGTCCTTGGCCCGGGGACGATGAGGTCTATGCAGTGGACTTCCAGCAGTTGGGCTGAGTCGATCACGTCTGGAGTGAACTCCACGTTTGGACGGTTTCGCTGCTTAGCACAAGCCAAGGCAGCCCGCGAAGTCGTCATTGATTCACGCCTGGCGTCCTCACGACCTAACGATTACCTTATGATCAGTGAGCTGTCGCGCATCACTGCCTGATAGCTTGTGGCAGGGTGATCATGCTCCACGCGTCTATCTAGACGCACCACAATGGTCGTCCAGGCGACGGTTGGTGAGCTACGACTGATGGTTGAGCGGGACTGGCTACATGCGCCGACTCCCGGAGACTCGCCATAAACTGCACGTTCCAGACGAAAAATGACCAAAATTCTCTCAGCCTCTGCTGAGTCTGAGGACTCGTATGCCACACACACAACACATAGAGCAGTAGAAAGTTCAGATCTCTGTCCTTCAGATGTTTCGATGCGAATGCAGATTGATTCGATCATGTTCCCCGTGCTCTCGTTCATCAAGCATGCAGGAGTAGGAAACCTCGTCGATCGGCAGAAGAGATACCTATCTGATAAGACTGGCATTCCTATTTACAAGCCAAACGCCATCGACATCACGAAATCCCGCATCCCGCACCAATCCACCCCGATGGGCGACCGTATGCCCGAGGACGTCGGCCGGCACATGTACAACAGACTGGAAATAGCAGTAGATGACATCAAGGGCGGGCTGGACTGGACTGTGGCTGATGGGTGTGTCCTGTTTGACACAAAAGTCTGATGTGCGCAGGTTTTGGCTGAATGGATACATGCGGCAACGAATATGACTGGTCGCCATCGATATGCCCCCCTCCCCAAGCTGACATGCCCCGCCCTGAATCTGACCGGACAGGATAAGGCACGACGATTCGCTCTTTGCGCCGACATGCCAATCCAGGTGACGAGACGCAATCAAGCTGCCACTATCCATGTATCCGGACTTGATCCGAAGGTTACCGAGGAGCTTTTGTGCGAGCTCTTCATACAGGCCGCTCCCGTCGTCTCGGTTAACATTCCTCTGCCGGACAAGATCACTGGCAAGCCTAGAGACTTTGGTAAGTAAGATTGAGTAAGATTGAATTCCGCAATGAAGCCGATGCAGAGTATGCGATGGATATCATGAACGGCATCAAGCTTTTTGGCCAACCATTGAAGCTGAACCCAGCTGACCGCGACAACACGTCCGCATCCTCCGTACTCGGCGCTAACCTGTTCGTGGGCAACCTGGATGCCACTGTGGACGAGAAGATGCTGCAGGACCCCCTTCTCCTTCTCTATGTTCGGCAAGCTTCTGGGCAAGCCCCGTATCATGCGGGACGACTCGATGCGGACGAGGGGCTTCGGGTTCGTCGTGTTCGAGTCGTTCAAGTCAGCTGATGCGGCCATCGAGGGCATGAACAACCAGAACCTGGGGGGCCGTCGGCTCACCGTGTCCCACTCGACCAGGAGGGACGGCAGGACGCGGCACGGGACAGAAGAGGAGCGGAAGCTGGTCGACGGATGAGGGGCGGGAAGACCAGGGTGGGTTTGGGGTGGAGGATGCTTGGGAAGGGAGGGTGTTGAAGTGATCATTGCAGTGTCGCCACTGGCCAGGCTATAGCATATTTACAAGGTAAAGAGCACTTATCCCCTTCCTTTCCTTACACACCCCTGGGTCGCGCCATGAGCGACCCACGAGACATGTTCACCGGCTTTGGCGGCCAAGAGACGACAGGGAAGGTATCTGATGATTTCGTTGAGACCACCACGGAGAAGGACCGTGCTGCAATGCGAGCAAGAACAAGATTTACCATGCACCTCATCACCCGCCACATTTCCGGACCCCGAGTTCGACTGGATCGGCCGGACAACACTGCGGCCCCAGCCACCCGCCTCAGAGGCCAGGGAGCCGCGGGCAGACCCCCTCTCGCACATGGGCCCTGGTCTAGGGGGTCATCGATTGATCAGGTGTCATTCCTATTCGAAGAACGAAACAATGTTTGGAGGCTTCGGAGCTCAAAACAGTAATCGTGCGTACATTCCTAAGCCTTTATACAGAACCTCCGCCTGATAGCGGTGAGACTATGGTTATCTCTTCTCTCGCACTCTTGAAAATGCTCAAACACGGCCGTGCTGGCGTCCCCATCGAGGTTATGGGCCTCATGCTTGGAGAATTCGTTGATGACTACACAATCCATGTCGTGGACGTCTTTGCTATGCCACAGACGGGCACTGGCGTCTCCGTGGAGGCCGTCGACGAGGTATTCCAGACCAAGATGCTCGAGGCGCTCAAGCAGGTGGGCCGCAAGGAGTCTGTCGTCGGCTGGTACCACTCTCACCCCGGCTTCGGCTGCTGGCTCTCTGGCGTGGACCAGCAGACGCAGCAGATGTTCGAGCAGCTTCACCCCCGCGCCGTCGCCGTCGTCGTCGACCCGATCCAGTCTGTCCGCGGCAAGGTGGTTATCGACGCCTTCCGCCTGATCCCCCACATGGTCATGATGACTGGCGCCGACTACCGGCAGACGACGTCCAACCGCGGCTTCCTGACGAAGCCGTCTATCCAGGCCGTCGTGCACGGGCTCAACAGACAGTACTACTCCCTCCCGGTGGAGTTCAAGAAGAACGAGCTGGAGCGGCAGATGCTTCTCAACCTGAACGCTGAGTCGTGGGACAGCGTGCTCTCACTGGGGAACACCAGGGAAGACGGGAAGGACACCACGGCTAAGCTCAAGAGCCTCATCAACCTCGCCGGCGTGTACACAGCGCATCTGACGAAGGAGAAGAAGGACGCCGAGGAATACGCCAAGGAGAAGGCCGAGAAGGAGGCCAAGGGCGAGGAGACGAAGGAGGAGGAGGCTGACGTCGACATGGACGCCGGACCAGAGCTCAAGGACACGGACGACGCGGACGAGCGGGCGGACAAGGTGAAGGCCCGCAAGGAGGCCAAGCTCCGCCAGCTGAGGCGCACTGTCGGGCGGCTGGACCCCGTTCGCCACCTCGAGGAGGAGAGCGACGACCTCGCCCTGACGTCGGTGCGGCGGGCGGTGACGATGATCATGAACATTGCCAGCATGTAAATGAAGTATATGGGCAGGGTCCCGCTTAAATGGGCGGGCGGGTCCTAGGGAACTTCTGATTCGAGGCGCGAGACAAGAAGTAGCTTGCGGATGTCCGTCTTTCGGGCCTCTGCAAGGTCTCCGTGATACTGATCGACTCACCATCGAAGTCAGCCCAAGACGCATTCCAGTCGTGCCGCGTCTGACACGCGCTGGGTTACCCAGAGGCATATCTGATCTTACCCGATTCGACCTGCGTTACAGAACCCACGCAGAAGACATGATCCGCCCATTTTATAAGCCAAGGTCAACCTCCCTTCCATGCCCGTCTTGGCACGAGATCGAATCATTTGTGCCGACTTCTGGACGTTCAACCACGGTCAGAGGCGATGGCGTATGCATCATTTGTGGAGAAGCTGCAGCTCCTTGCTGTCTACGCCGATATATTATGCAATGAAACGCCCGGTGACGTTCCCGGCTTGCTTCGTAATGCTCTCAGCCGGTTGAATACGAAAAAGGACGTGGTGCAGCCGCCCTATCAGCTCCAGCTCCCCGATGACTACACGCTAGACAACCTTCGCTCAGATATTCTTGAAGTGATGGCCACAGCGATGTCATCGAGCTCTCTGGCGGACCGCATCCTCCAATCCTCCCTTGCTTCAGCGGGAGGCATCCTCTCCACAGGTGCCAACCTCAGCATGAACATCCCGGACAACAAGCTGCCAACCGCCATCTACACCCTCCTACAGACGACTATCTGGGCCATTCTGATGCGAGCTGGGGCTGATCCGGCCATTGATGCCGTTGACGACGACCCCACAGAGTTGGACCAGACCTGTCCGCATGAGGACGCTGAGGCCATGAAGTCCAAGGCCGCTGACCGCAAGATCATGTGGTTTATGTGCAAGAAGTTCCTGTCTACGGCCTTTGCCGCCGAGAGGGATGGGAATAACAGGAGATCGCTGGACGACACCGTCATGTGCTACGGCGGGCGTCTCTTCACGAACGAAGAGGAGAACGTCGCTCTCGTCTCCGCCCCGTCCTCGGAGCGGCACTTCCACCGCATTCGGGTCCCGGGCGTCGTCGACTACCGCTGGGCGAACGGCTTCCTCATATCGACCTCCCAGGGCCTCTTTGCTGTTGGAGACAACGACAGCGGCCGCCTAGGCGTTCTCGGCGAGCGTCGTCTCGTCTCTACGCCCGCCCGGATCACCTTCCCCGCCGCCCCGGACGTGTCAGCCCACGAGGCGTCCCTCCCCCGCCACCGCAAGCACGGCCTGGTGATCGACATGTGGCTCGAGTGGAACCACTCTGTCATCCGCACCCCGCTCGGCCTCCTCGGGGCGGGGTCGAACAGCAGGACGGAGCTCCACACGGACGCCCACAGACGGGTGCTCCCCTCGTACATCCACCTCACGTCGTTCCCTGCCTGCCCCGAGTCTGCCACTGTCTTTGTAACTGTCGGCTCGATTGGGATCAAGCCCACGATCGCAGTCGCCTCCAACGGCCTCTGTGTCGTCCGGGCCCAGGGTCTCCGTCTACCCTCACTCGACCACTCGGGCGAGCTTCCCTTCCACGTCGACCGGATCCACTATGTCCACGGCTCATCGGGCATCGCGGCCATGTTCCTCAACCATGCCACGGCCATCCTCTTCGGGCCCGTCCCTGACTTGTTTGTCCCGTTTGTCGGCGCTGAGCTGCTCGGTACACCCACCCCGCTGTCGTTCCCTTGGCCCATTCGACGCCTGGCCTGCGTCGGGTCATCGTTTTACGCCGAGAACATTGTCGGAGAGTGGTATGCCATGGGCAGCAACGTT
Organism: Carpediemonas membranifera; assembly: GCA_019828565.1. Classification (NCBI taxonomy): domain Eukaryota; phylum Fornicata; genus Carpediemonas; species Carpediemonas membranifera. The sequence continues at coordinate 312,464 of JAHDYR010000009.1, forward strand.
AAGGGCAGGTTGGGCGTCGGGGTGGGCCAGACCCATGTCCCGTGGTGGAAACGCCTCGAGTTCGGCCCTGGTCTCACTCCTGAGGAGGCATCTGTCGAGTCGGTGTGGAGTTATAACTACAGCATGTGGTTTACATTCAACAACGGTACCACTGTGGGGTTCGGCGACAACATCTACCAGTCTAGACCGACACTCGGCTGTGGGGCAGAGACTGACACAGTTGCTACCCCCATGAGCGTCACTGGGCGCAGGGTCGTCATCCCTCGGCGTGTGGTGCTGTGGGAGTTGGACGCTGACAAGCATACTGTGGTCGGGTGAGGGACGCGTGTAAATCATGTTACGTGGCGCACTGGTCTGAGTTTCAGTGGTTGAACCTGCTGCAATTGGTCCGACAGAAGCACTCACGAGCACCTGCTCAGAAACGGCGCGGGTGGAGGGGCGCGGCTCGTCACAGGAATACATAGTGTAATGCTCAGTACTACAGCCACTGCGCTCAAACTCCTCAGTTCTTGAGTTTCACTTTCGTTCATAGCCGCTTTACGTAATTACGTGAAGGCGCATAAAGGCATTTGGAGACGCCATGGATCTGTACCGTGTTCACGGAGTTGTGACGAATGAGCTCCCATTCTCGTTCTTCAATCTCGGTACGGAGCCGTTTGTGACGGTTTCCACCGGTCGTTCTTTCTCCATCTACAAGGTAAGGCTTCTTTCTCTCATTCTTACCCAGATCTTTGATCAGAGCCTCCAGTTCGTTTCTCCTAGCCATGAGAAGCCCATCGAGACATTCCAGAGCTGCGGTAAGTTCGTCGTTACCTCTGTAGGCGCCACTCTCCGTGTATTCCACCGCACGACCCAGGTGAATGAACTATACCTGCCAAACTGCCCCAAGGTGAAGCATATGCTGGCTATAGGCGACCATGTACTCACTATAGACACCAACAACCGCTGCAGACTCCACTCTGTACCCGACCTCGAGCCTGCCACCGACGATGACGCCGGGTTCCTCTTTACTGGCGACGTAACGAGCATCTCCCACCCCAACACCTTCGCCAATGAGGTCGTCGTGGGTATGGCCGACGGTACAGTTGAGCGCTGGAACATGGTGACCGGCGCCATGCTCCACACGGTCAACTTCATTCCCCCGGGCCCCATTGCCGTCTCGTGCCTCGAGCAGTCTCCCTTCCCGCAGGTCTACGCCATCGGATTCACCTCTGGACACGTTGTTCTCGTCGACATTGTCGCCAACGGGACCATCGGCACTGTCCGACACGAGGGCGAGGGCGCCGTCCTCTCGGCGTCCTTCAGAGACGTCGGCACCACCCCAGTCTTCGCTACCTCCACCTCCACGGGCGCCCTGGCCGTCTGGGACCTCAGTGGACCTCGCCATGTCTACTCGCAGCCCGCCCCAGCAGACTCTGGCGCCATTCCCTCGATCCAGTTCATCAAGGGCGAGAGCATCCTTCTCACCTCCCACGCGGACAACGCGTTGCGTCAGTGGGTGTTCGACGACTCCACATGCGCCCTAGTCCCCCTCAAGGAGCGGGCCGGCCATCGGGGCATCCCCTCATTGGTGCAGTTTTACGGTGCTGATGGTGCCGTTGTCGGCCAATCGCTGCACTTCCTGATCACGGGCGGCAGCGAGGGTGTGCTCAGGGCTACTAACACCATCCTCGAGACCCAGAACGTGGAGTTCTCCCAGGGGCAGGGGCTGCTTAAGAAGGCCGTGGCTAGAGGCGTTGGCCGCGACGATGTCAAGCTACCCGCAGTTACAGCGGTAGACACCAGCAGACTGCACGAGCATCGTGTGCCCTCCGTAATCACAGCGCACCTCGGCCTCAACGCCGCCAGGCTCTGGTGGTTCGATCGCAAGGCCAAATCTGACAAAACCCTCCGCACATCCGACCGGAAGCCCGTCTCCGCCGTCTGCTTCACGGGAATGGGCGACTCGGCGCTTGTGGCCTCTGTCGGCGGGAGTGTGGACATGTACAACGTCCAATCCGGCCGCCTCGTGGCGACTCTGCCTGGGTCAGTTCCAGTCGTCGCAGTCAGACCCGGAGTGGATAACCGCGCCGTTGTGGTAAGAACGGATGGTACTGTCGAGGTCTACGCTTACTTCAGGAAGCTGGATCCGGTCGCCACTGTCAAGGCGGGCGGAGACGGTGTTACTGCAACCCACGCTGCCACCCACGGCAACCTTGTCGCTGTTGTCACGGGAGACAGACAGGTTGTGGTCATTGATACCGTCCTCAAGGGTGTCGTCAGAAGATTCGAGATTTCTGCACCAGCATCCGATATTCACTTCGCTCCCCGTGGATCTCAGATTATTGTATCAGACATGGATGGCGGACTTACCACATTCGATCTCGCAGAATCTCGTGTGGTCACTCAGATCCAGTTCAATATTCCTGTCACCTCTTTCGGCTTTATCAACAACGGGTACCTCGCCACCACCCATGTCGGCGAGCAGGGAGTCTTTGAGTGGGTCATCAGACGTGAATTTGTAAGAGATACGGAGGTCGTCAAATCTCCATACTTCATCGAGCTCCCAGTCCCGACCGTCGATGTCACCGACGACGACGATGAGGCCCGGCCCCGGTTTGACGGCGTCACTGCCGATCCTAGCATTCTGTGGGCCCGCCTCGCCTTTTATGACGAGATCAAACGGACTACGAAGACGAAGAAGGCCGCCACAGCCACCAGTGCGCAGCTCCCGTTCTACCTTGTCGCGAAGGAGAGCCTCTCTCGGGACGTCGAGTTCGACACGACTGATTTCGTCGAGGCTCTCGCAGCCGAGGAGCTCGCCTCTGAGCAGGCAATCGCTCAGGCCCACAGCAGACGTGTGGCCGCTCGTCTGGGCAGAGGGGAGTGGTGTGGTGCCGTTGTCCCGGTATTCCTGGCCAACGTCTACGCCGCACTCGACTCCGGCGACTTGGGTCCGGCGCTCCAGATTAGCAACCCGGCTGCCGTTATGGAGGCGATTGCCGCGTTATCTTGGGACGATTCTGTCGAGATCGGTGGCGATGAACTCTCCTCGGCCGAAGCAGTCGGCAAGTTCATCCTTGCGGCACTGGAGCTAGGCCAATCCTTCGACTTCGTCCAGGGTCTGCTTCGCGTTTATCTGGCCCGACTGGGCGAGGAAGGCATGGTTGAGGCTGACCCGGACCTGATGTCACAACTGGCTGACGCCCAGGCTGACCGGTGGGATGGGCTGCGGGACCAGGTGCAACGGTGCGGTGTCGGCCTGAGGTGGGCGATCGACTTGAACTGAGTCACTGTAAATGATGCGGATTGGTGCAGCTGGTGGAACCGTTTTCGCCGGATACGGGAGGGTGGAATATGAAACTGTGATTGAATAGTCAGCCAGAAGGCTCCCACTGGTCAGTCGACTGGGTGGTTACTGGGACTGTCTGGGACGGGGTCCAGCGGAAAATGTTGAGTTTAGCAAAAGGCAAGCGGCGAACCCCTCGCTGCAGCAACTGCCTAACTAACCTCGCAGCCGCCTTGCTCACCGAAGGCAGCAGCAAGAGCCACTGGCAGACCTTATGTAAACACGGAAATTGATGTCGTCATTCCGTCGTCGGCTTCAATGATCTTCGAGAATGAGTGCAGCGCCAAGACCCTCGCAGTGGTATTTCACCGTGCGCTCAAAGGGGTCTGCGTGTACTTCGTACCTTGAGGCCCTCACGCAGTACTACATGCCTTCTCACATCGCCCTGTCGTCATCGATCAAAGATGAGATGGTCTCCTTCAGCGAGGCCAGCAAATACGCACTGATCGACGAACTGCTCATGTTTGAGATCACGCGCGTTGATTCCCTTGAGCCTATGCGCTTCATCAACGCCTTTGTGAACTACAAGGCGATCCCAACTCACCTCAACGCTGTCCGCGCCACGTGCTTCTTCACTCTCGACGAGTCCCTTCTCATACTCCATGGAGACTCTCGCGTGGCCTCGTTTTCCGACTTTATGGTTACTGTCCCGGGTTTCGCTGCCGTGCTTCGTCGTGACATGGACGGAGCCGCACTAGCTGGCATGCTCGACCCCCGCCCCGTTCCTGCAGTCACCCGCCTCCCCCAGATGATGGAGAAGGAGCTGTCTAGGGGCAAATTCGTCCTGCACCGTACGATGGCCGACCACAACTTTACTTCGAAGATGGAGCATTTCTGCGACGGGAATAATGTGTCTGAGGATGCAGTGTTTACTGCAATCATTGCTGCTGTGCTGAAAGACATGTTCGAACTGCCCAGAGTGCCTATCAATGTCGTCGACGATGAGTCGATTGCCGAGCTCAGCCTCAGGCCGGGCCCAGTCAGCGTCGCTTCAATCACAGCGCTGAGCAGAACAGCGACCAAAATGCTCAAGGTGGAAAGGAAGCCCGCGACGATTAGGATTGAGGTGGAATCTGGCACAGCTGCTGTCGTCCGCATGCTTGAGTCGACCAGGAGCAGGGCGCCAGTTACTGACGTGTACGCCGGTATCCTGGTCAGTGGAGCCATCAGTGCCACGTTGACGAGGGTCGATAACAACATTTATCTGTCCGTCGCGTCTGACGTGCTCAGTGAAGAGCAGGCCATGGCGCTGGCAAAGCTGACTATTGATAACGCCATGGGGGTGTTCCAAGGCAGTGTCGGGGACATTGAGGGTGCTTTGTAGGAGAAACCAATTGATTGATATTTGATTGATGTGCAGTTTGTCACGAGGCAGGTAACTTGTCAGTTCCTCCAGTTCTTCACCGTCATGCCCGAGACTTCGTTGATCTTTGAGAAGTTTTCCATTGATTCTTCTATTGTCATATTTGAAGACGAGCTTGCTTTCTGCACGCTGTCATTCAAGCCCATCACTCCTGGCCACATCCTGGTAATCCCAAAGCGAATTGAGCAATATTATGATAAGCTTTCTGCAGATGAGGTTCGCTCAATGGCAAAGCTCGTGACTAGATGCTCAGGCGCCCTTAAGCGAGCCTTAGGCTGCAAAGAAGTCACCTTTGGTTGCCAAGACGGCCCCCATGCGGGTCAAACTGTGAAGCACGTCCATATCCACGTTATCCCGGCCTACGACGGGGGTCTCATTGATGACGATGACCGAAAGCAGTGGTCTGTTGAGAAGATGGCGAAGATGGCCCGGCGCATCCAGGGCGTTGAGGTTGAGCCATGAAGCAATGGCGTTGGATGCTCCTTGTATTGTAGTTACGCATTTAAGGTTAGAGTCGGGTGGTGCCATATGTGCGCGGAGGCAGGCACGACCATGCCCAGTAGCGTCTAATCGGACTCTTGGCCATCTGATAAAAAAGTAAAACACTCTGTCAATGAATAAGCTCGCCAACAGGATGGACATTTAGTGGAGGGCCTTGGTCAGCTTATCCTTGCCTTGGGGTCCTGATATCTCCCCTGTGAGTTGGTCCAACACCTTGAACATGACCTTGTCCTTGCCGACCAGAATCTTTCGTCGCGACCATGGTTGTCGCATGTGAGGTAGGCGAGGAAGGCGTTGGACGCTGGTTACGTCCACCCCGAGGAGAGTGGTGGCTGCGGCCATTGACTTGACAACGGACAGGTCGACCCCCCCCCGGTCCTTGGCCTTCGCAGTTGCTTCTGTCCTCTGGTCTACGAGTGTTCCCGATCAGGCGGGCTGTTTTCTTGACCTTGGCCTTCTGCCAGCCCGCGCCGTGCCGCGCTAGGTCGACCTCTGCCCCCGATTTCCTTATCAGGTCGCTCTTGAGACACTACTGGCGGGCATCGAGCCACTCCTCATGCGTACAGTGACGGCTCGGGACTCTGGTTCCGGCTCATCGATCTCGGTGTCCTCGTTGTTGACGTAAAACACAGCGGCCTCTTCTCTGTGCAGCAGGTCTTGTATGGAGACTGTCGCCCCGAGCTCCGGCTCGGGTGACTATGGTGCGAGCAACTGGTGAGTCTATCGCCTCAGGGGACATGACTGCCGCCGGATGCACCATAGTCACGCCCGAACCGGAGCTCGGGGCGACCGTTGCCATAACCTGCGCGACTCGCCCAGATGAAAAGCCATGAGAAAGAGTGCAAAACAGCGCAAGGCTGAGCTTAAGCAAGCCAGACAGAAGAAGCAAGAGCTAGATACCGAGGATCCGTACAAGGACATCCGTGTAACGGAAACAGGACAAACAGTGCGCCGTGTTCACACAATCAAGGCCAATGAGCGCGCATTCATGCGTTTCATCCCCGAGGAGGCATTTGAAGTCGATGCCCGCAAGACGGAAGGCACTGAGGTCCCCTTCTCCCCCTCACCGTCTTCCTCCATCGTCCGCATGTACCTAGACCGTGAGCACACGCCAGCCATCCCCTCCCGCCCCAACTGGTCCTGCGACATGACCAAGGAGGAGCTCGTGAAGAACGAGACTGACTACTTCCGCCGCTGGCTGCATCAGTTTGGTGTTTACGAGGAGGGCCAGGAGATCGACTACGACGCCCAGCCAGCCCTGCCAGCAGCCGAGTTTAACTTCTTTGAGACCAACCTCGAGGTGTGGCGCCAGCTGTGGCGGACGGTGGAGCGGGCCGACGTCGTTGTCATCATCGTCGACGCCAGATTCCCTATCGCCCAGCTCCCTCGGAACCTGTACACATATGTATGCGAGGATATCAACAAGCCTGCTATATGCATCCTGAACAAGGCAGATCTGATCGAGCCCAAGTACTTCAAGGAATGGGTTCGTGTCCTCAAGCAACTCTACCCCAACCTGCTTGAAGTCATCCCCTTCAACGCTTTCGACGTGGTCGACGGCCGTAAGCAGGCCACATACGAAGACGGCGAAGAGCTCCTCCATACGATCATTGAAATCGCCCAATCGTACCATATACAGCCGAACCCGCTCAAGAAGAAGGACGGCGAGCCTGCAGAGCTCGAGTTCGGCTTCGTGGGCCACCCTAGCGTGGGCAAAAGCTCGGTTATGAATTCTGTGCTTGGTTCTAAGAAGGTCAGCGTCAAGCGGACACCGGGTCACACCAAGCACTTCCAGACCCACCATATTGTCAATAGAGGGGATAAGGTGGTGGTTTGTGACTGTCCAGGTCTGGTCATCCCTGTCCACGGAATGCCCAGAGCACTGCAGGTCATTACTGGTGTGTATCCACTGGGGAGGGTCCGAGAGTTTTATAGCAGCATCAGGCTGGCTGTGGAGCTTGTCCTCGGCAGCTGGGCAGAGCTACGAGAGGGATTCTTGGCTAACCTGACCCGGTTGGCCGGTGCGGAGTTCAGCAAGTTGTTTGCCGAGCAGGCAGACAGTGGAGAGTTCACTATCACTCCGTATGATCTTATTGCTGCTGTGGCGGAGCAGAAGGGCATGATGACCAAGGGCGGTCGGCCCGACGTCCACCGGGCAGGCAGAATCGTGCTCCAGGAGGTCGTGGACGGCAATATTTATGTGTTTATCAGACCGGAATGGGTGGCTCAGTAAATGCTCCGACAGATCATCAGTTGAGTGGCCTTGGCAAGTTGTTTTCTCCATGATTCCATCACCATCGAGCTGACGTCATTGCAAGGTTGGAGTTTTTTGGATTTATTAAATTCGGTCGGGTCGACCGAATGCAGTAGTGCAGGCTGTCTGCGCCGTCTTGCGGGGGCAGCACGACCCAAGTTCAGTTTGCAGTTTAAGGTTTTTGCTTCGTTTTTGCGCTGATGACTGGAAGAGCGTCAATGCGGCTCCAAGTATATATTGATGGGGAGTATAGCTACATCTCGGAAGTAGAGAACCTGAATATGACTGTTAAGGCGTTTATCAAGCAAATTGAGAACGAAATGAGCACCATCTTTGACGACTCGATCCCCGTGAAGATTGCAGCGTTACAGACGCAAGAGGTTAGTTCATCAACATCACTGTTACACAGAGGTGCGATGTGAATCCCAATTATCCCGTATCCGCAGTCTTTAAGGACAACGACTTTGTCTTCATTCTCCGAGCCCTGACGAGGACCGTAGACGACCGTGTCGAGCCCATTATCCTAGAAATACCCGAGCGCACCACAGCAATGCACGTCAGCGAGCTCTCTCAGATGGATACGCTCGACGGCGACCAATCCCTGCGCCTCATCTCTGACGACATGTCCCCAAAGGCCTCCCAGCCCGTCCCTGTCCAGCCCCTGGTACCTAAGCCAGCCCCTCCCCTCCCCGCACAGTCGGATCGTGCCCCGCCCTGCCAGCCCTACTGCGAGCTGACGGCCTTTGGTCGAGGCACCGACCCATGTCCCAAATGCGGGGAGATGCGGCCCTACCTTCCCATCGAGGGCCAGTATTGCACCGAACTCTGCGTCATTCGCGCCAAGCAGGGCACCGGCTATGTCCGTAAGATGAAGTCGCAGGGTCTCGACTTCTGTAGCATCTGTATCTCCCGGTACCGCCACAGGAAGTACACGGCGAGACAGCAGCACCAGTGCGCTGAGTGCCACAGGCCTTGGCTTATCCTCAACGAAGCCGGACTTTGCAGGACGTGCCACGTCAAGCTCGCCGGGCGGCCGAGCGCGAGGAAGAGAAAGAACGACGGCTATTGAGCTGCACGCCGAACTGCTACTACTACTGTACATAAACTGCCGCAAAGCGGTTGAGCGATTGACTCGGCGCAGTTTTAGACCGATCGCGAGCAATGGCGCAAAGTGAAACCGTCGTGGAAATTGCGCCGAATGATGAACAAGCATCAGTTAATACTGAAGATAATATCAAAGAAGAGTCTGCAGCCGCGCCACGCCAAAATTCAGCCGACAACACCAGTGAGGAGCACGCACAGCCCGCTGAAGCGCCAGAAATGGATATGAGTGATGATTGGATCAATATTAGCTATGGAGCAGCGGATAAGGAAACGCACAAGTTCGTAGCGAAGCCTGGGGTCATTGTCCGCAACCGACACAGCCCCAAACGGGACGAACAGGCCTACGAAACCGCCATTGAGTACCTCACGGCACTATCAACATCAATGCACTTCGCCTCATTCGACGAATTCTTGAAATCCATGCAGATTCCCGACGAAGTGAATCGCTTCCGAATGGTCGAGCTAAAGGGGGAGATCATCAAGCAGCTGATCATAATCAACCTGGCTGTGTACGGCGTCAGGTTCAGACTCAGCCTGACTAAGCCAAACAAGCTCAAGGCGACCAAGTCTGAGCTGATTGACATTATTGTCTATCTCACAAAATTCTTCGTTAACCCGACCTCGGTAGGCCATTTGCCCAGTATACACCTTTGCGACGAGACTTTCTGTGACCTTGACGGGAATTATCCAGTCTCTCCGCAGTTTAACGGGGCTGGGTACATCAGAAAGTTTATTAGAAATGGCAAGTCGCTGGATAATCCCGAGCGACAGAGGTTGCAGTTTTATATGCGCAACGACGCTCTCCCGTTTTTCAACTTTGCCATGGAAATGGACGAGCACCACAGCCAAGACTACTGGAACTACAAGCGCTGGTGTTGAGCAGAGCTGGCACGGGCAAGGTCATTGAGACTGCAAATGCTCCGATTTACCTATGTAGCACATCACATAAATTTATGGATCGTTGTTAGTTGGACGAAAGCAATGGGTAGTCCGCAGGTCCTCCGCAAGGCGAGTAGGCTGAGCCCGCACATTAATGGGCTGCTGAATCCCTCCTGCATCGCGCACGAGCCTAGAGGGCCACTCGGACCAGGTCTGGATGATTTACGTTTACATAAACGGCAGAGATGCAGAAAAAAAAGAATCTAGCATTCGACGACCCGATGGCGGACGAATATGCCTTCTCGTTTGCAGAAGTGCATTCCATCGGCAACCAATCGATCATTTCAACGTTATTTTCCGTCATCAGCTGGAAGCGGCTCTTCTGCTGCTGCGGCTCGTGCGGTAACAGGGCCCAGTTCAGCTACGTGACCTCCGATCAATCTACACGAGCCAAGAGAGAAGAACATCGCAATGCTCAGAAGAACCATGGCCGTTTCATCTCCCTACTTCAGTTGGCGAACCGTGACCTCTGGCTGATCACGCTCGGCACGCTCTTCGTCATTTTCGGCGCTGCTTTTGACACAGCCAGCACAGTTTTTCTTGGCAGCACGCTCGACGTGTTGTACTCGTACAGCGCGTCGAAGTCTGTCCAGCTTGAGGAGTTCATCGACCTGCTTCCGTACTTTGTGATCTTCTTCTTCATTTACGTCTTCGAATCCGTGATGAGCTTCTTCAACACAGTCTGCTTTGGCCTAGCAGCGCGGCGTATGATCACCCGCACCCGCATCCGGCTTCTTTCGTGGATGATGATCCAGGACATCTCGTTCTTCGACAAGAACAGCACCGGCCACCTCATCTCCCGCCTCAATGTGGACGTGACGAAGCTCAACACCATCGCCACTGCCGCTGCTTCGCTCCTCTCCGCCCTATTCCGCATTATCGTCGGCATCGTCGTGATGATGGGCATCTCCTGGCCACTCACACTCCTCTCCATCGCTCTGGTGCCCCTGTCCGTGCTCATCTCCCTCATATATGGCCGCGTCATCCGCTCACTCAGCAAGAAGATCGTGGACGGACTTGCAGACTCTAGTAACGCGGCGACGTCCTGTCTCCAAAACGTTCGTACCATCAGGGCGTACGGCCAGGAGCAGACGCAGACGTCGAAGTACAACCGGCACATCAAGCGCGTCTACCACCGCGGCCGCCTCCTCACGTTCCTTGGCGCCGGCTTTAGCTCTGTGACGATCTTTATCGGCGGGCTGACGACTATCTCTCTCATCTTCGCTGGGTCTCTGCTCATCAAGTACTGGGACTACTACCGCCCCTTCGGCCTCTACATCATGACTGAGCTCACCGTCGGCCGCCTTATTTCATTCCTCAACACGGCACAGACGGTCGAGGGCGCCATGAGCTCACTCTCGTCGGTCTACACGACGCTGATGGAGGCGTACGGCGGCACACACAGGCTCATCGACATCCTCAACCAGAAGCCCACACTCCTTGTCGCCGGAAAGGGCGGCGGTACCTTCCAGGAGGCCGCTGCTATACAGCCGACGATCCAGCTGGCCAACGTCCACTTCTCGTACCCCACCGCACCCGACCGGAAGATCCTACACGGCGTCAATCTCAAGATCACCCCGGGACAGTCTGTCGCCCTCGTCGGCTCCTCTGGCAGCGGCAAGTCGACCATCTTCCAGCTCCTGCTCAACTACTACAAGCCAGTAGACGGCAAGGTGCTTGTCGCGGGTGCGGACGTCTCCCAGGTCGACCCGGCTCACCTCCGATCCCTCATTGCATACGTCCCCCAGGACCCTGTGCTGTTTGAGGGGACGATCCGGGACAACATCCTCTTCGGACAGGCCCCGGGACACTACTACACACAGACGGACATCCAACGCGCCGCTCAGGACGCGTTCGCCCACGACTTCATCATGAGCCTGCCCAACCAGTATGAGAGCCGCGTCGGCGAGCGCGGAGCCAACCTGAGTGGCGGCCAGAAGCAGCGGATCGCCATCGCCCGTGCCTTTCTCCGGCAGCCGAAGATCCTGATGCTGGACGAGGCTACATCCGCCCTCGACACTCATTCAGAGGTTCTGGTGCAGAGGGCAATCGACCGGTTCATCTCCCAGGGCAAGAGCACCGTCCTCGTCATCGCCCACAGGCTGTCAACCGTGGCCAAGGCAGACGTCATCGTAGTGATGGACCGCGGCGACATTGTCGAGCAGGGAACCCACGACGAGCTCGTGGCCAAGGGCACCGTGTACGCCAGGCTCGTGCACGGGCAGCAGGTTAAGGGGTAGTGTTTTTAAATATTCATAGGAGGATTTAAATATTCATTGGAGGACCGGTGCCGTTGGCTGCATCATTCCTCCTGTGAACCAAAGAACCCGCGAGACGGGCATGCTCTCACCCAATAGACCATCAGTCACGATGCTGAGGGTCACGATGCCGGCCGTGACTCCGGGCTGGAGTCACATCATCATAAGCCACCGAATGACGGTTGGTGCCATTAAGGAGCAATTGGCAGTAGTACTGGATGTTCTTATGCAAGATGGTGAGGGAACTATTGAAGAATTGATCCAGAACCTCATGGACGGGGCAATGGGGATTCCTCCGACTGTTGTCGGGACGCTAAGCCAGATCATGGCCTACAACCTCGTCGGTGGCAAGTTCTGGCGCGGTGCTTTTGCCTTCATCGCCACTGCTGAAGCCGCGGGCGTCGATCTCACCTCCAGCACTCTCACTCCCTCCGAAGAAGCGCTCAGGCACCGCGCCGTCCTCCTTGCGTGGGCCCTCGAGGCTCTCCAAGCAGTCTTCCTCGTAGCAGACGACATTATGGACAACTCTGACCTTCGCCGCGGCAAGCCCAGCTGGTTCAAGGTCCCCGGGGTCGGGCTCCGTGCCATCAACGACGGGTTCCTGCTTGAGTCTACCTGCCTGGCTACAGTTGCCAGGATCGAGGAGGAGATCGAGATGGGCGGCGACCTGACTCGTTTGATCCAGAAAGTCATCAGATATACCGAGATTGGGCAAATGGTCGATATTGAGTCGGATTTGGACGGCGAATCTTCGATATTTGACTCTCTCGAAACTTCCATGAAGTTCCGCGATGTCTACGAGTCCATACATCAGCACAAAACGGCCTACTACACAGTCCACCTGCCCATCGCCGCGGGCCTGATGCTCGGCACCCACTACGCCACCAATAAGTCACTTGTGCGTGGGTTCGAGTCCCAACTGGCCAGCGCTACTTTGCCGATCGGCAGATATTTCCAGATCCAGGACGATTTCCTGGATATGTTTGGATCGATCGAGAAGCTCGGCAAGCCCGGTATGGATCTGGCTGAAGGCAAGTGCGGGTGGACCCTGGTTGAGGGGGTGATCAAAGCCCATGAGCTGGGCGACTCGGACGGGGTGAAACAGATCCAGGCCAACCTCGGCCGGCCCGACGCCGACTCCGCCTCTGTCCGGGCTGTCTACACCAGACTGGGCCTGCCCCAGCTGTACACGGAGACTTCTTGCCGGTTAGAGACAGTGATCGCCCAAGCTGTGAGCACCCAGACCCCTGTGGCCCGGTCCTTGTGTGATAAGATGATGGCAGCCCTGGTTGGGCGCCAGAAGTAGCGTAGGGATGGTGATAAAACATGTCATGTTTATGTCCTTCGTTCGGCCGATGATATGTGATGATATATGCGGCAGACTTAGCTGCATTTGAGTGACTCAGAGCGCCAGACAGACTCATTTATGGCTGCCTCATGTAACAATGTTTTCTGCGACCCACATCGGCATTGACGACGAGAAGGGTTCCTACAGAGCTTTGACGCCAGAACATGATCATTAACAACATATACGACCGTTTTACGCAATATAGGCAATCAACACAAGCGCCAGCACTGCTTGGGGATACAGAAAGCGAGGATGACGCCAGGTTCATCTCCAAGTACCCAGAATGGCACGACATCGTACTGGAGATCAGAGACTCCATTCAGCAGCACTACAGCGAGATCGAGGCGCTCCAATCGGCCCAATCGAACTACATTAGCCGGCCGTCCATGACAGACGAGGATCCCCTCGCCGCGGTGGAGGAGCGGAGCAAGCGGGTCGCACGGAGGCTGCAGGACACACACAATAAGGTGCTCAGGCTCAGTAAGAACCACTATAGCACGAACTTCCCGATTGAAAACACGATCATTCTCCGAAACGTCCAGACGAAGCTGGAGGGCGAGATCAAGGTTACCATTGGCCTGTACAGGGTCGTACAGAACGCATTTGCACAGCGGCTGAAGGACCGTGACGATCGGCTGGGTCGGTTCTCCATTGAGCCCGACGAGGACGACTTGTCCGAGCAGGAGGGCATGGTCGACGTACACAAGGCCATCGCCCACGACAGGAAGCAGGGCATCATGACCATCACACAGACTATGCATGAGCTGAACGAGATGGCGAAGGAGATGGCCGTGATGGTCGTCGAGCAGGGCACCCTCCTTGATCGGATCGATTACAACATGGACGTGACCGTGGAGACCGTGGAGAAGGCCGTGAAGGACCTGGCCAAGGCGAATAAGCACCAGAAGCGGGGCTGGATCTTCCAGGTCATCATCTGGGGCCTAATGATCGTGGCCTGGGTACTCATGATTATTTATATCCTGCGGGTAGCGTAAATATGGACCAACATATGTAACTAGACAGGAGTGATGGTCTGCTGAGGGTCTGGTAGCGTCACAGATCCTGGCATAATCTGCACCACTATGAAAAATACTGTCGCCACAATGGACTGATTTTTGAACAGGTGCAGTTTATCTCTCACTACATTCCCCTCCAGAGGAACTAGTCCAGTCTGTTGGCACGTCTGTGACCGGACTGAGGCTTGGCCTCGAAAGCCTTGATCGCACGGTCAAGGTCAGGGTGAGATGAACAGTAGTGGGTGAGAGCGGAGAGCGTCTTGATCTCAGTGTAACGCCGCTCGCTGTCCTCATCTGATTCATGACCAAGCCAGTGAACAGTCAAAACTGGCTCGAGAGTGTCGGCTTCAAGACGCCAACCCACGATAGAGTCTACGACACCCCAGACAGTGTCGGACATGAATGCAACCTTGGCCTCTCCAACAGAGGGCTTATGAGGAAGCTTAGCGAGTCTGTTCGCATGACGCTTGATGATGACCTTGGTCACTGGATTCATCAGGCTGTAGGTATCAGGACCGTCAGCTGATCCAGTCACCAGATAAGGTTGTGGTGACCAATTGATTGGGTCATAATCCCCCTGCACCCCTGAGTCAATGTGCAGTTTATGTAAAGTAGTTATCGGAACTGCAGTATCACAGATGAATTCATCTGACAACACTACGAAAAGCACCGGAGAGGTTAAGCTATCGATCCCTGCCATCGAGGCAGTGGAGAGGCTCGTGCTGGGCCGCGATCCCGTGGGCGTGGAGCCCCCGAAGCTTACCTGCCTCAAGGCCGCGCAGGTTGCGGCTTTCTTGCGCGCTTATGACGAGTATGTCGCAAGAAAGGGCGTGCGAACCCTCGTAGACTGTGTGCCGTGCCTTTGGGGCGTGCTAGCAAAACCTGGTGAGGAAGTATTTAATAGATTGCGATACGGTGCCGCGGGCCAGCCGGGACCGTATCGTATCGGCTAAAAATAAATACTGATCGAGCCTAGAGTGGCATCAGCCATGACACTACCCCTCCCAGAGCGTCAGCTCGCATGTGCATTGGCATCTCTGGGCGCGTTGGGCTGTTACATGTTTTGTTGTTGGTTAGGCTAAAGTGCAGGCTAAGGTTTCGCAACGGGGGGCATACGAAGGTGGGGACAAAAAAAATGAACAGCAGGGCAATCCGTCTAGGCTTGTGTTGTAGTGCTGTGGTGACGTAGATGGTTCTTGGTTGGGCCTGTAGCTCGAGTGAGTGACGCTAGCGTCGTCGATGATGAGTGAGGTGAACTCCTAGAAACCTCGTGGAAGTTGAAGTAGATAGTTCTAGTAAAGGTACTGTATCTAGTTGCTTTGGCGTATAAAGCGCTGTGGATGGTACTTCATTTAGATTAAATACACACACTAAATACACATCAACTGATTACGAAATCACAACACCTCCGTCTTCTCCAAAGAGCTTGCCGCGCAACTTGTGTGCGTCGATATACGACTCAACTTGTTCGTTTCCTCTCACATCCTCATCATAGCACTGATAAGTATCTTCTTCAGGCTCGTAACCGCTCCAGCGTAGTCTGAAAACGATGTTCCCGTCCTCATCGGTCGAATGGCTCACTACTGATTCGACAACGTATAATTCATCATCATCATCAAACTTGGCGAGCTCAGATATCTCCTCCTCAGTTAAGAAGGATCGATGGAACCTCCTCAGACGGTGTACATGTGACACCAGCTCCGCCCTCCCTGAAAAGGCCTGTAAGGCGTATTGGTTGTTCGGAAGCGAGTCTTTCACCATGAATGGGCCTCGGTAATTCGGGAGCGTCTTGCTACGCGGACCCTTAGGTGGGCCAGCAGGACATAGTCGCCAGGCTTGAAGACATCAGGCTCTACTGAGGGGTAGTCCAAGGCAGAGGACTGGGTGGCTCTGACTCAATGAGTCGAGCGCGAGTATCCACAAGGACGCGAGCATCTTCGAGTCGTTCCTCGTTGGCGACCATGTCTGCCAGGATTTCATCGAAAGCAGACTTGCCTAAACGGGCAATCCGGGACCAATGGGCTTGTAGGGTCTTCGGCAAGGTGGCCTTGATAACAGAGGAGAGAGCCTTCTCGGAGTAGGAGTCTCGCATGCCTAGGATGCGGACGATGAGTGATACACGGTGCGCAAACTTCGCAAGGGCGATCGAGTTGGCGGTTGCTGAAGGCTTAGCGGCTTCCAAGAACTTGGAGAGCCAAGCCTCGACGATGAGATTGTCGTCGGGCAACACGGCCTGAGAGATAAGGGAATTCAGAGCTTCGTTCAGACTGTCCCGAGCTTGGGTGTAAGTGACCTCACTCTCCGGAGTGACGTAAGCCTCTTTGCCCTGGGCGAGCTTAAGGACGGCAGAGACCCTGGTGAATTGAGGCAGTAGGGAGATGGTCCCCAAATGAGGGAGCAACGAAGCGGCGATCGAAGCAACATTGGGATGCTTGATAAGGTGTGCGTCATAGTCGAGGATCAAGCGGAACCACCCTTCCTTCGAGGAGGGGAGAGCGCAATGGAAAATCTGGCGTTCGATCGATCCCGGCTTGAAGTCGCAGGGGAAGAGCTTAAAGATAGTCTCGAAAGACTCAAGGCATGAAGAATCAAGCGTGGAATCCGAATCAGGGACATCATGGGCACGAACATCGGGCTTCTTCGCGAGAGAACTCACGAGAGTGACCAGATTACCTATAGTCTCTTCTAGTGCCGCTATACGAGCGTCATAATCGGACTGCATAGCTCAAATTGATCAATTTGGCGTATAAAAATGAGTGGAATTGAAAACTCACCACAGCGAGGGCAAGGCGAGACGAATGCCAACGACAGCAGGCCAGTATCCGAAGCAGCACCGCTTCCCGAAGGATGGGCCCCGTGTGACGATTATTCACCGGACAAGCTTGAGATATTCCTCGCTAGGCGCCGGTACTTCTCCAACCCGCCAGCTGATGCCCTGCGAAACTTCACCGACAAAGCGCTGATAAGCCTCAGAGCCGCTGGCCTGATGAACGACATCTCTGACCTATTTGAGAATGTCGTTAACAATATCAGTCGCTCGAGAGCTCTTAGCGTGCAGGACAGGTTCGTGAAGGTACAAAAGATGCGCCCCATCCCCAGAGGCGCTCTCAGTACCGCTAACACAAGGTTCGTCACCGACCTTCTGACCGGTGGCGATCCTGCCCTCGACGACCGCCAACGAGGCGACATGATGCTCCTTATGTGCGGGAAGCTCAAGTCTAAGACTGCCGCGAGCAGTCTATCGGCGCTCGTTCATGCCGAGATGCCCGAGGCTACGCAGTTCATCGACTCCCCTACGCTCCGCGCAGGCTAGGGACGAAGAGCTACTCACCGCCGAAAGGCAGACGAGCAAGCCCCTCCAGGCTGAGATCGAGAGCCTGAAGGCCAAGAACAAGGCGCTTGCGGCCAACCAAGTGGGCCAGCGGCGTCGTACGCGAGGAGGGAGGGGCGGTCGGAGCCGGCAGGCGAGTGGGAAGGATGTAAAGAGTCGTAAGTACTGTTCCTTTAATAGTCAAAGCGGGACTCAGACTCCCCCACCATCCCCCCGGGCTTCGAGCAGGTAACCCTCGCCCGCCTGACTCAGGTGGAGTCCGCCCGGAGGCCGGAGTCCACGCCCGCACCCGCGCCCATGCCCGCACCCGCGCCTGTGCCCACGCCTACGCACGCGCCCACGCCCGCACTTACGCCCGCGGGAAACAATGGCGCGCCAGGAAGCCCAGCGGCAGAGGCACCAGCCTCTGCTCAGCGAGCACGGAGACCGGTCCGAGCGAGGAAGGTCAAGCTCCCGTACACCCCACCCTCGCCCCGCCGAAGAGCTCCGCGGGCGGTTGGCATCCCGGTCGCCCGGTTGACATCGAGGGCAGCAGAGGGCGACCAGGCACACGCAGCCCGTGTCGAGCTTGGGGCGTTCCTGACCCCATCGCCCAGGCCAGACCTCCACCGCATGTCCCGCACATCCAGCCCAACGTCGGATTACGAGTCCTCGTGGGGCGGCGAAGGTGAGGAGACAGACTCCGAGGCCACGGTGATAGACCAGAGCGCATCATCAGAGGACCCTGACGATGATACGGAGGAATATGAGGACCCCCAAGCCTCCCGGTCTGGTCCTGACGGAGAGGCACACACGGGCGGGAACCACACTGAAATGCCGGAGGAGCTTGAGTTAAGCCCCGATGAAAGTGACAGCGGCGATGACGGCGGACAGGAGTATTACCCTACTGACGACGCCCCCTCAGAAACCGATGAGGTGAGCGTAACAGAGCCTGACGCTGCAGGCTCGGCCACCGAGGCCCCAACCTTCATCCTTGGCTCTGACGAAGACTACGAGTCCTTGTCGGGAGGCGGGGCAGAGGGGTCCAGCGATGACGAGCCCGACTTCACCTCCGCGACATGCCCCATACGCCTGCCGGGCGTACCAGACGCCGCAACCGGCAGGGACCTCCGACACCTGCTGGTGGCTGCGACGGCGGACCAGATTAGCAGATACTGCGGGTGCCAGGAGTTACCACGCATCTGCAGAGAATGCGGGATGGTCTTCCGCCATGGCGGCCACGCAATCTGGCGCCGGCACGTCAATGTGGATCAATGTGACGACAGCAGGCTCGCCAACCGCATCACAGCAGCGTCCATACAGCTTGAGATGGCGGCGAGAGTCGGACACCGAGCCCCACATATGGCCCAGACCCACCTGCCCCAGAGACCACGCGGCGTCGTCCCCCACAGCGAGCTCGCACCAGCAGGCACAGCGCTGGCCGGGAGATCCCTGGGTAGAGCACGCATGCTCGGGAGCATGAACCTGTCTGCAGACAGCAGGGCAGTCATCACCTCGAAATTGAGTCAGCTCAGAGCGTTCATGGCGGGACACCCACAGGAGGGCGTCGACCGCGCGATGGAGACGGTCGCAGTGCTCATCAGGTGCCTGCCACACAGCGGGAAGTTCGCTGCGGTCGGCTTCCGAAATGCCATCAGACGGGTAATCCGCAACATCCCTGCCACCCCCCGCACCGCCGCATCCCGGCAGAGGAGACAGGTTGAGAAGGCAGTGGACTCTTTCATGCTTGGACAGGTCGGAAAATCACGGAAGCTTCTGGCACCACGCCATGAGTCGGCATGGTCGGAGGACCAAATAGTGGCGGAGGTCCACAGGCTCTTCCCGGCAGACCGTGCTGATGAGATCGTACCCCTCCCACGCACAACGGTGGCTCGAGCGGAGTCCCTGAAATGGGCCAGCCCACCGCCCACACTACCGAGGGACCTGCCGACCCGAGAATGCGAGGAGATCATGACCGGCCTGGACGGCACCAAAGCGGCGGGACTGTCAGGATGGTCGAACAAACACATCTTACAGCTCCTGGGCCGGCATCTCGCCACCGACACGAGGAGGAACGCCCGACGTCTGAGGCCAGCCGACTCCAACAAATCGGTAGTCAGCGCAATGACCGAGATTGTCTCCTGCATCGTGAGGGGTGAGTCGTCCTGCAGACCGTTGACGCAGGCATACCTCTCGATGCTGCCAAAGCCGAACGGTAGCCTGAGGCCAATAGGGGTGAACGAACCGTTCTACGTGATCGCAGGCAAATACCTCGCTAAGCTTGCTCTCGGGCACCTGAAGCCAGACGACAGCGGGGACGACCCGGCCGGGGCACTGCCGGACTGGCTGCCGGAACAATATGGCCTGGGCGGCCGGAGCGACGTGGAGAAACTGATCGACCGTGTCGACAAGGCATACCGGGCTGGGAAGTATATCGTCATAGCGGACTTCACGAACGCCTTCAACGAAGCGAACCGTCACACGATGAAGGCCATGGTTCATGAGTACGCGCCGGCCCTTACTGACTTTGTCGACCAGTTCTACGACGACCCGCGCCTCTACTACGAGACATACGGCGCGGCTGGCACAACCGCGCGGTGGGTGGACGTCAAACGCGGGACCATCCAAGGAGACGCTCTTGGCCCGCTGCTGTTCTCCTTCGTCATGCGCTGCATACTCGACGAGCTCACCGAGGCGGCTCCAAATGAACGCTTTGCGTACCTGGATGATGTCGCCAGTATCCACAGCACGGCTGGCGACGCCACGGCTGAGATCGCCACGCTCACGCGCATCGCGTCGAAGTATGGTCTCCGCCTGAACATGGCGAAGACGGTGATCCTCGCCCACCCGGACGTACACGACGCAGGACACCCATTCGTACATGCGTGGGAATACCTCGGGGTGACCATCGGCCCGACCACGAGCCGCGTTACAGCGGTGCAGGTTACGGCTGAGAAGGTTATTGACGAGCTCAGCTGGCTGTGTGGAATTATCGAGCAGTCGACGGGGCACGCGAAAAACCAGGTGTCCTGGATGTGTCTGCACATCATCCGCAAATGCATCAGCGCGGACCTGAATTTCATGTTCAGGACGAACGCACCGAATGTAGCCATCGCTGAGAGGTTAGAAGCCAGCCTCATCGAGGTGGCGAGGGTCATAGCGAACTCCCCAGCCGGCTGGGAGAGCGCGAGGTTAGATGCACTGTGGCAGAAGCCGAGTGACAACGGCTGGGGCTTCAGGCACCCACTCGACCACTGGGTGGCAGCATACCTTGGCGCCAGGAGTGATCTCATACGCATGGGCGGCCCTGGATACACCCCTGTCTGCGACACAGTCCCGCCCATCCCCCACATGGCAGGCTCGGACCCGGAACTCATGATGCCTAAGGCGGACCGGCCGCAGTGCGTTTTCTCCGAGCACATATACCGCGCCCGTCACAGGACGTCGAGGATTCCGTACGGCGAACTGCTGGCGGCCTGCCTCAACACGGCGGTAGACGACCAGTACGCGACAGCACGACCGGTGATAGCAGCCTATAGGGCGGTCCTCGGGGTTGGCATGATCTCGGGGCTCCCCAGCCCAGTGGCACGGCGCCTCCAGGACGGGAACACGGCACTCTTCTGCCCCTTCTGCGGCAAAGGTGTAACTAGAGGCACGTGGGAAGACCATGCCATGCTCTGTAGCGCGAAGCGCTGGTTCCCTCAGCGGAAGAGGAACCTTTTGCACCGCCACGACTTGGTGAAACACGGAATCGTACAGCTGCTTAGCACGACCTCGACAGAGGTCCTTCATGAGGAACCCCTTGATGATGGGCTCCTAAAGGACGAGAAGTACCGAGCAAAGGTTGCATACGACGAAATGGAACGCCTGCAGAAAGCAAACAGGCCTATTCCGCAAGCAATCGCTGATCAGGCAAGTAAGATCACGCAGGCACGCGCAGATATCCTGATTAATGAGCCTCTGCTCCGGAACGGCCGTCCTCTAGTGATTGAGGTCACAGTCGGCAAGTCTGACTCGGACTCATTCATCCAGAAGAAGAAGGACCAGTACGCCGACTACAATGTTGACGTCATCGTCGTCGCACTCACTCCAACCGGCAGCCACATCGAGTCAGCCGCCAGGAGTCTGGTTGAAATCGGACAGGAAATCTGCACGATCACTGGCGCAGAATGCTTTACTGACCGCCGAGCTCGGTCGGTTCTCGCGATCGCACTGATGGGCTGGCTACTGAAGAAGTCATTCGAGCTCCGCAAGGCACACCGCCTGCTCCATCTGGCCACGTCCGTGATCAATCCTCCACATCTCCCCCCACCCCCTCCCACCGCCGCCATCCAGCGGAGTCAGCGTGGAGGCGCTTCGGCGCCCCGCAATGGCTGAATAATGGTATGTACATGTTTACATACAATCGAGTAAATTCATAAAGCGCTGTGGATGGTACTTCATTTAGATTAAATACACACACTAAATACACATCAACTGATTACGAAATCACAACAGTTGCGTTGTTGTTCTCGTGATCCGAAGGGTATTTGCTGAGATATTCGACGTTTTGTCAAATTTTGCTGAGAAAATGGGAAGATGAGGTCGCTATGAGGTTGGTGATGGAGATAGGGGAAATGTGATCGTGGATTTGAGAAGTAATTACTTTGTTGTACGGTTCTCCATGACCTTTTCCGCGTCAAAGGGCGTATAGCTTGTGGGGTGATGATCGTTCGATTCTGGAAATGAGCTCGTCATGCGTCAGAGTCGATTCACGATGAGAGCAGTAAGAGACCGGGGCATACGAGCTGATTGCCGGTCCTGGACCGGTTGAGAGCCCCTTTGGGGGGTATTTTGACCAAGTCGAAAAGCTTCGAAATGGTTCAATGACGGTGGTGTAGTGCGGTAATGTGGCTTAGAAACCGTTGTTGAGGGTGAAACGTCTTGATTAAATGACATTTGTTGTGTTTGTCTGCTTCTGGATGGTTCTTCAGCTCCAGAAATAAAGTGTTGTGTGAGTGAGAATAAACGAGGGCCTTTGGGGCCGTTTCATGAGTGATTTGTGATTGTTTTGGCGGCTTTATGTACACTTACGCTTGCCAGCCTTTCTTTTTGATGTATCTGTTGATCTTTGGTGCCTCTGAGGGGTGGGACTTGAGATATGAGTCAAGGGCCTCGAGACGTGAGTTTGCGTTGTTGAGCGGGATGTCACTGTCCTCGGCCGTCTCGTAGCCGAGCCAGTGGACTCGCAGGTTGTAACCGCGGCTCGTCTTGATCACATCCACAATGCTTTCGACAATGTACTCGTCCTCGCCCTCGGCTTGGAGTTGGAGTAGCTCGGCGTCGCTGAGCGTGCCGCGTATGAATGGCTTCAGGCGATGAGTGGCGACTGTCATGGCGGCCTCAGGGTCAGATAGGGCCTCAATCGTCGTGGTGTTCGAGACAGTGCCCGGGCCACGTACCTTGAAGGGGCCGCGGTAAGGCCGTTGGAGCTTGCTGAACTTGATTCGTTTGAGCAGGACGAGGGAGCCAGCCTGGGGTGCCCAGTGTCCCGTGGGTGCTGTGGTCATCCTACGGCAACTAACGAGTGTTAAACCATTTAGAGCTGAAACTGAGTCTTATCCTGCGGGTGCAGGATAAGTACCCGATGATAAATAGATGAGCGGATGACACTGCCCCTCCAAGACCCGATAATGGCTTGTGACAGGGGAGGGTCTTGACAACTAAATGGATGTGCTGGATATCAGTCCTTGTGTGCTTAGTAGAATCAGAGTTCAGGCTGAACTCTCACGTGCCTCATGCGTCAAGGCGATAAGATTTGCCGCGGTGTGTTCCACGCTTCGGCATTCGACCTAAGTGAGGTCAGGGACATGTGGCTTGCTCTTGTGAGGAAGAAAAACCCGGTGGGAAAAGACTCTCAACCACTGCCCCTCCACGGCCGCATCAGTGAAATAACGCGCCGTATCCAGGTAATGTCACGGGTTGACATTTGTGACACGATGCTTGATCGGCGATCAGAGGATAAATGTCACGTCAGGTGCTGCGACTGTGCCTAGCTGCGAAGCACTGTGATACTGTGATACTATGTTAGATGACGCGACGGCACTCCGTCGACTTGAAAGACACTCAGCCTCGTCTCAAGTGAAAAGCTTAAGATGACTGCAGCCCTCTCGCATTGCTCTGCGGTACAGGGACTTATCGAAGCTAATCCAAGCTTCATGAAGACAACTTGGCATCATACCGTCGCCACCAAGTGAGAGCTTGGGGCCGGTTTGACCGTCCAGCGGACTGGGACCGGGTCGACTCGACTGTTGCTAGTCGGTATAAACACTATAGAGCCTGACAGGCTCACCAACCATTCGCATGATGGTACAATTAACACACAACCGTTTCAACGGAATGACGTGTGATCGTGGGACTTGCTCCATGGCCTACTGACATAGTGAGGCCATGTTCTATCACATTATGCCTGCCGTGTACCAGGACTTATTTGATCAGGTCGCAGCGAACGCTTCTCGACCTCTCCACCAACGAGCATCATATATGACAAGGCTCACAACTGGCTGAGACAACTACTGGACAACGAGCACCCGTGCGGGTCTGGCTCTAACTCGTCCGTAGCGTGACCTTTGCACCGTCGCCGCCAAGGGAAAGCTTGAGGCCGGATATGTATAACGAGACTCGTGATATCTCACTGACGTCTCTCGCTTTGGTGTACATGCGCCCGTCGGCACGGCATCCAAGACCAAAACCTTCTGACAAGCTCCATCAGTCTCAGATCTGCGCGTCGATGAGGATTGGTTGGCCGGCCGCACCTACACCATACACAGAATCATCAACCCTTCTGCAAGTCAGGGACTACTCGCTCTCCTCCCGTCGGATTCGAACCTTCGAGCAGCCGTCACACCGCTATTACCGAGCGGTGCCCTCGCTGGACTACTGCCAGATGCGCAATATAAACTACGGGATCCCTGTGTGAAAGAAACTACTAGTGGCTACTGCTCACTAGACTCGGTAACGACCGAACGGTCAGACTACCGTCATGCTATAGCTTACCCGTCCATGCAACCCACCGTCAGCCTACTCGCCGCAGCGTTGTTCAGCGACCTGGTGGCTACAGGACACGTTCTTATGCCAGAGGACCGGACACAGCTACTGCTGGCTTTCTCATGGTGTTCGATGAACGATGAAGGAGCGACCTCCATATGCTAAACTCACTCTAGACTAGACATACTAGACTAGACTCAATTGAGACTTGAATTCTTTGCGGTATACCTTGGCACTAGTGCATAGTGATGACTTGAGTGTCCTGGGACAAGATACAAGCGTTTCGGTCCGACCATTTCGCGATGGGACGGCTCCATGTCGATGTGCAAGCTGCCGTGCGAACCATTGCTACGGCTCGGGTGTACGAGGAGAGATCATGCCGATCGTGCATGATGGACTTGCGACACAGGTAAGGCTTCACAGGGCCTGTCTGGGCAGACCCTGAACAGGAGGTTTGGATCTCCAAACATGTGTTGTGGGGTGGTACTCTTGTCAACCCACAGTGTCAAATGTTCTACGTGTGCGCTTGACACGCCTCTAGGCACACTGCCGGGCACCACCACACGGTGTTACGTCGATAATACTCTTACGGTCGGGGCTACTGGCACCGTAGACCTGGGCTGTGATGTGTCTGAGTCTGGCAACGAAGCCTCATTGTTGCTCAGGTATGTCTGCCAGGGAGAACTGGCTAGCTCACGCGATCATGTAGGGGCGACACGGGTATATCGTACATCTAGTACGACTAGCAGGGGATGTATCGCGTCAATGTCAGTGTCACTACGACACTGCTCTAAGTTACGGAGTTAGTAAGCCGTGGGAAAGACCACACTGGCCCTTTTGTGTGTGGGTCTGAGTCGTGCAGGAAGCAAGCAACGCGGGCTGGACCCAGCTGGGGTAGCACGACCCACTACAACAGCTACCTTCTGAGCGCACACGACATGCGTCGCTCGCCTTCTAGCAGCATGGGGTAAGCTCATGCATCGATCGTACGCGCTTATGTGCCGTTAAAGACAACTGTCGATCGTGTTCGACAGGGTGTGCGGACATGGTGACCACCATGGCACGATCTCGGACAATGAATAGGTGCCTATGCCATCATGGCATGACGGCGTTAAGGACACCAGTCGATGGTAGGCTCGACCACCTTCGGTCGGGCTGAAGCTGTCGTTGAGCAATCTCGTTCAGGCAACGTATCCATGGGGGGAAGAAAGGGCCTCTCCAAAAAGGGTACTGTGCTACATTCTGTGGGAGAAATCAATATGCATTGGCTGTTATAGATCTAAGTCACAACCCCATGGGGTTGATAAGCGGTAAGGCAGACGGTCTGTCTGACTTGGCACAGCAAGGTTGACAACTAGGTTGACTGGCCTGTCGGGATAAAGCTCATCTCGGTGTACATTAGACAGTTACTAGGCGTGGGGCGTCGTCTACCTCGCCCTCGGCTATGTTATGCTTGCGTAGCTTAAGCAAGACATCAGACCTCTACTCTAAGGCATGTGTCGTTAGGCCTCGCCTTGTAGAATGGACAGGCTCACACTGTCCTCGCACCGGGCTGACACTAGGGCAGACCTTGCCCTGGTCTTGGCAAATGTAGTCAGCGCGGCTCTTGTATTCGGTAGATCAGTTTGACACCTGGCAGCAGAGCCGCCTTGGTTCATTGGGGGAAGCTAGTCAGTCAGCGACGGTAGAGGGACCGTCGCTATATGTGTACAGCTTCAACAGGGAGTTGACAGTCATCACTCCTGCCTGCCGGCTCGTAACACCTTCAGGCACTACTGTGTGCTGAGACTGGGCATGATCTAATAGGTCTACTGCTGACCCTAGAATAGAGGAGGAATACGGTTGTGGAGGTCGTGATGTGGCACGAGTCTCCCTCGGCACACGATCGTGCACGATCTTGATGGTACTGTTGATACACGAGCTTCTACACTCGCGTGAAATGACAATCTTGGAGCCCTCATAGAACAAGTTACTGGATGCAGGTCCTCGCCTAGGCCAGGCATGCGAGCTCGGACTGGGGCTCGCCCTGAGGTGCCTTACACTCGGCCTTGTTACGGCAGAATCGGGAGAGTTCCCACCAACCACAATACGTTGGGCTCAAAATGCAAAGTAGATGGTGGTAAACGCATTATGGCATTCAACGCTCGGCTAGCGTTGCGGTGTAGCATGGCTTCGATGTGTGGATGTCGTATGATGATGGCATGCGCTCTCCTGCAGCACCCTAGATGCTGCGGTGTCGCGGCGAACAGCGCTACGTGCCGCCGTTCGAGGATCAGGTGATCAGAGGATTCATCGTCGCACCTTGCGATGATGTTATAGCTAATGTAGTGTAGGATTTGCAGCGCGCGGACTCCATGGGCGCGACCACACAGCGGTGAAGATGCTTGAAGCCTGTGACGGAGTTACGCGAGAGGGGTTACGCTTGGACAACCTGTACGAGCAGTCTAGTGAAAGAACTTGTGATCGGTAGCTATAGTTGCTGCTGGTAGGTATGGGTTAAAGAAGGCACAATGAAGCTACTGTTGATGATGTGGACAACTAATGATGGTGGGTACCGGCCGATACAGGCTCTGTCCTCTTGATGATCAGGGGTCACACTCAGAGTGAGCCCCTCAGGGCCATTGCTGATCGAGCTGATCGAACAATACAAAAAGCGTGGGTCAGCTCGGGCCTGTCTGGCTCCGGTTGACGTGTGGATTATAGGCCGAAGAGGTCTTCTGTGGGTTCCTCAATCGTCATTTGAATGAGATCATCATTGGAGTTATCAGTTGATGAAGGTGGGGTCGACTCTGGCCGCCAGGGCTCAGGTCATTAGATGATCGCCGAGTCTCCTGCGCCTGCGGCGCAGGGCCCATAACATCTCTTTGTCGTCTTCAGGCTTGATGTGATCAATTGATGATGATGCGGGGGCGGGTCCGGCCTGCTGAAGGGTCGTCATGATCCATACGCTCTGCGGCGCGGGTCTATAGCGACGTTTGTGGAGGTAGAGGTTGACCGACTGTTCGGGAGTTGTGGCGACGAAAGACGTCCGTCGACGCCCGGTCGTGAGAGCTGGTATGGCGCCAAATGAGTATGAAAACCCCTTAGGCATCGACCGCTGGTGTCGATGTATCAATTAATCGCGTTCCGATTCGCAGTGATGCTCGGAGCCGTCGGAGCTTACTCAGTGTAGCTGGCTCCATGAACTGACAAGAGAAAGCGGTATGGTGCCGTAATCTGGATAGAAAATAAGTTGTTTTGGCCGTGGAATATCGATTCCAAACGGCGTTTCTACCAAAACGTTCTATCTGGCTCGTTCTGAGCACATAAAATGCTCGCGACTGGTTCATGGCCTTTGGAGGCCCTAGCGCGGAATACTCTACTAATATGCAACCTGCTGTCGCTACTGGACATGTTGTGCGCGGTCTGAGACATGTTTTGACCAACCAAGACACGACAAGAATTCGTTTGTGTTTGAGAAGACTGATGTTGATTATATCACTCGCTAGCACCGCAGGACGTTTGATTCTCATCTCCCCGGGAGAAATGATATCATTGTGGTCATCCTACGGCAACTAACGAGTGTTAAACCATTTAGAGCTGAAACTGAGTCTTATCCTGCGGGTGCAGGATAAGTACCCGATGATAAATAGATGAGCGGATGACAGTGCCTTGCGCTTGGCTGCTGTGGTGTATTGAGCGATGTTGTCGCGTACCGCACGCAGTATGCCCGTCAAATCCTCTCTTCTGGCCTCATAGTGCGTGTGTTCGAGGTGGGGGAAAAGGATATTGAGTGGAGTGCGTCCCGTCGTCGATGATGCGGTGTTGTTGATGATGAGCTCGACTTGGGGAAGTAGATCAACCCAGTCGCCGTGGTTGAGCAGTGGTGTGAGGTGCTTGACGATCTCTGCGTTCATTCGCTCTACTATGCCATTGGCTTGCGGCCTGTATGGAACTGAGAAGCGGTGGTTGAGCGTGAGCCTCTTCGTCAACTCGGCAACGAGCTTATTGTCATACTGCGGGCCGTGATCGGTCTGGATGGCGCTCGGGACGCCAAAACGGCCGCAGAATTGGTAAATGCTCTTCGCGGCACTCGCAGCATCCGTAGTGTGCCGTGCACTCCCGGGTCATTGCTGTCAGGGTGGGGTCCTTGTGCTTAGCTGCACACTCGCTACAGGCGGCGAACGTGGCTTTTCTTATGGTCTTCTGTACCTCCTCTACCCAGATGGCGGTGAGGTTGTCGGTCTTCGTTGTACGGGCTCGTGCCGCAGTACTGGCAGAGCTTGTGTTCGCCGCGCGGCGAGCATCGGAATCGGACAGAACGGTTCGTTGTAGGTCCTCGAAAGTGTCAAAAAGAGTGGTTGGGCGCCACTGGGCGCGAAGTTTTTCTGTTGTCTCGGGGGACAATGTAGCCTTATGGCTAGGGAAAGATTGTTTAATATAAGAAAACCCATGATGTGGTGAATATGGTCAATACTATATAAATCTATGAAATGGTAATCCTATGTAACATTGGGTAAGACCCACTGCACTGCCCCTCCAGTGCCTGTAAGGCACGACCTCAAGCAACGCATATATATGGTCGGCAATAGCCGATGAGGATTAGTGAAGTGACAACCGCTTCGAACGTACGAGAGCCACCAAGTACGATCGAAACAGTCTACTCTATTGGCGGTAGAGTAGGCTATGTCTGCCCTTCAGGCCTTGATCTACGAGCTTAGCCAGTATTATGTAAAGATATGGTTGATACTATTATTCGAATCTGTATCTATAAAAATCTTGTGGTACCACTATATAAACGCGCGCGCTAAGTTAGGTATAGGGTATCTTACATGTCCCTGCCCCTCCACGGCCGGAATACGGCCGTGATTGTGGCGGTTTGGTTCGGCTGTGCATTTTATGGCACAATGAACCGCGGTTTCGAAAGTTTCACTATACGCGGTATGCAAAGCGCTAGCCAGCGTATAGTTGTCAAAAATGGGGTTTTCAGCCCTCAACGACGACTTCGTTGGCGAGTTCTGGACGTTTTTCTTTTTCGGTGCCGAATGAAGGTGCTGCTCTGCGCTACGTGTGTCCTTCATGAATAACAACATCAATACTTAGTAAAAGCCTTCGTTGCTGCACTGTTTGTGGGATATTGAGGAGTATCTTCACGATTCTCCTCAAGGCTTCATGAGCGTCATCGAATCGACCTCCTGCGCCCAGGCTCCGGTCATGATCATGGCTGCTATGGTCTGCGGGTTAGTCAGCTAGGTTGCAGTAGTTCCCATAAAAGTACGATAATTACGTCAATGCATGTAAATGCTGCTTTGAAGGATTTCAAAGCAGCCGTTTGAGGATATGGAGAATTATACCGCCGCAATGAAGGCTATAATCGAGGAACTAAGCGATGACGATGACATTGCCGCCCTCAATCGCGTCTTCCGCCACGTTATTCGCAAGCGTGCTCGTCGACGCGTTGGATCTACCGCCAACTCCGACAACACGACTAATCAGTCCTCCATTGATGCTTCAACAACCGCTACGGGCTCCACAGTCAACGATCAGGAGCGCCAGCCCGATTCCAGCGTGGTTCCGGCAACCGTCGTCGGCGATTCGCGTCCGTCTCGCCGTGCTAGAGGCAAGCGCCGTATCGGCGTCCGTGATCGAGTTCTCCCGCCGGCAGTCACGGGCGCGGACGTGGTGTTCGAGCCTCCCCGCATTGATCGCGCCACACGGCTGCGGGGTGAGCTCGATCACGTCATCTCGACGGTCACGGCGACGTTATCGACATTCTCATCGCATCTAGAGCTGTCAGTGCAGCCGTTCCTCGATGTGTTGATGAGCGGTGCGCTTAACCAGGCATCGCTGACCTCCGTTCAGCGCCTCGACGGTGGCGTCATCGCTCTGTCTGGGGCAGTCGATGACTACTATCTGCTTGTCGGCTTCCGCAAGTACTTCGATCTTGGCTCCGGTGTCAGCGACCGGGAGATCATGAACCAGGTATTCAACGGTCGCCGTGCCGGCGATATCCGCCGGGAGGTCCTGGATGAGGCGGCACGCCTTCTTGCCGTTGGGGTCGACACGGCACGTAGCCACGTCCGCCGGCTCTATCTTCTTACGCATCATGTTTCGTATTATGCAGTGCTACAGCACGCGATCTGGAGCCGGGTGCTGCAGGGCCGGCAGTGCCTGTATCGATTTGCCAATGACTGCTACGCCCTTGCCTGCGCCGAGGAGCTGCCGACCCTCAGCCTCCCCCCCGGTAGGTACCCCGGTTTCTTCGTCTTACACAGGATATGACCCGCTTTCAGGTCTACGAGCGCGACCGGTATTATCGCGTGCTGGCTGTGCGTGGTCACTGGTGGCTGTTCGTTGAGCAGGCCTACCGTGGTCGCGCTGGCTCCTTCTTGCTCCTTGTCGCCTACGACGGGTTCCCTGAAGCAAGTCTGACGCCGGTTAACGCAGACCTTGTCCGCGTGGCTGTGGTCAACCAGTACCTCAGGGCTCATTCCGAGCTCTGGGACGTTCTGCCTGAGTCCCTGCAGGTAGAGTTGGAAGAAGTGGTGACCAGTGACGAGGAGTCTGCCGGTGACGAGTAAATGTTCTGATGATCTTGGTTAGCGCCTTGATAGTCCGTTATTTACACGGCTATGTACAAGGGCTATCCGTCTGTATTGTTCGCCAGGAAGATGTCGAGAGCTGCGCAGTCCTTAACGTTCTTATATGGTTCCCACGTGGCTTCTTCGTCCTCAAATCCGGCCCAGTGCACGAGGTACTTCTTCTGCGACATGGTACCTGACCCGCGTGCTGCTGAATGCGGTCGACCAACCACTCGTCCCTGCTAGTTGCAGCGAGTTGCTGGATCTGGTCGTCAGTTAGTGTACCGGGGTTGAACCTTCGCACTCGTGCGGCATCGACCTTGATGGTCTTACCATTCGTGGGTGACTCTGCCATGTCTTGGACTTCATATGCCACGGTGACGCCTGATTGCTTGATGCTCTTAACGCGCCTCATCGGGCCTCTCCACCCTGGTGATAGTTTGTCAGGTGGGCGAGAGGGGTACTTGACCAAGACGTAACGACTCAGGATCTCCGTACGCGACGAGACGGCCTTCGACCACGCGTCCTCCTTCATCGCTTGGATGCGAGCCTTCGCCAGCTGAATTGCCGCGTCGGCGGCTGCCCGGTGTGATTGCTTGGCGCTCGCTGACGCTTGCTTGGTAACGTATATTGAGCTAGGCACGGTGAGGTTATATCCCAGGACGATCTCAGCCGGTGATAGGCGGGTTGGGACTCGCGGCGTGGCGTTGATGATAAAGCTCGCGACAGGCAGGTGATGTATCCAGTTAGAGTCTCTTATGTGGAACTTGCGTGCCTTCAAGATGCGTAACACCTCCTTGTTGGCTCGCTCCACCATCCCGTTTGACTGTGGATGGTGGGCCGTAGTGATGTGCGTATCAAAGCCCAACTCCTTGGACAACCGTTGGAATAGCTTGTTGTTAAACTCTGGCCCTCCATCGGACTGTAACACCTCTGGGCACCCGAAGCGCAGTACCCAGTTGTTGACGAATGCGTCAGCTGCTGCTTCGGCTGTGGTCCCGGAGACGGCAACCAGCTCGGTCCACCGTGAGCACATGTCGACCATGACCGTAATGTGCGTCATACCGTCCCGCGTTGGGAATGGCCCCATAGTGTCGATCGCTACGCGTTTGAACGGGGTCTCTACA
This sequence comes from Carpediemonas membranifera, assembly GCA_019828565.1. Classification (NCBI taxonomy): domain Eukaryota; phylum Fornicata; genus Carpediemonas; species Carpediemonas membranifera. The sequence continues at coordinate 344,598 of JAHDYR010000009.1, forward strand.
GCCGTATGTAACCCGGCCACAGTCTGCTCGGGTGGTCGTTCTAGCACTTGGCACGTGGGGCAATGAGAGATGAACTCGTCCACAGCTGAGCGGGATACGCTCAACCCGTCGGCTCTCAGTCTGTCGATTGTCTGTCTTCTCGAGAAATGAGCGCCTGCCATCTCGTGTGCCTTCTTAATCTGATCAGTGGTCGCCTGGGAGCGTACGGTGAAAACTCTCGATAGTCCGTCGGCTCCGGCGTTGTCTAAACCTGCAACGTGCTCAATACCGAAGTCTAAGTCGGACAGGGTGTCAGCCCATCGCTTGACCTTGGCGTTAACGCTCCGGAACATGAACAGGAGGTTCCTGTGGTCGGTCAGGATTGTGAAATGGCCCCAACTGAGGAACTTGCGCCAGCGTTGTACGGCAGCTATAATGGCGTACGCCTCCTTCTCACTGGTAGACCATCTCGACTGCACCTCATTAAAGGCCTTACTCATATAGCATACTGGCCTACCCTCTTGGAGGAGTACTGCACCGTAGCCGAGCCCTGAGGCATCGGTCATAATAGTGTGCTCCTTAGTCGCGTCGAAGATGGCGAGTGCGTCCGCCGATGTGAGAGCATCCTTGATCTTCTTCAGCGCTGCGTCCTGTTCAGGCTGGCCGATAGGCCTGCGCCCGGCCATTGCCTCAGTCAAGGGGAGGGCGATCTCGGCGAAACGGTCCACGTGATCTCTGAAATAGTTCAGAAAGCCTACTAAGCCCTGCATCCCACGGACGCTCTTGGGCAACTGGAGCTCTGCAATGTCGGCTACCCGGTCGGGGGGCGATGTGTTTCTGCCCCTCGGAGATTACCCAACCTAGGAACTCGACCTCGGCACGGCCAAACTGGCACTTCTCCCTATTGAGCTGTAACTTTGTCTCGCGTGCGCGAAGGAGGACCTTGCGGAGATTCTGGAGATATTCCTCTTCGCTTGCCCCGAAGATGATGATGTCGTCAATGTATATATAACAGGCTGTGCCGACCAGCTTCCCCGGAAGGCGGACTCCATAGCCCGCTGGAAATGGGCTCCAGCATTGCGTAGCCCAAAGGGCATCCGACAGTACTCGTACTGCCCCAGAGCCGTAGTAAATGCGGTGTACTGGCGGCAGCGCTCGGTCAGCTCGACTTGGTGGTAACCGGCGGAGAGGTCGAGGGTTGCGAAGACCTTCTTCCCCGCTAGCTGGGAGATAACCTCGTCAATACGAGGTATGGGGGTAGTTGAAAGGTTCGGTGATGTCGTTAATTTGTCTGAAGTCAACTACGAATCGGGACTTACCCCCTTTCTTGGGTACTGTCATCGCGGGCGAAGCGTAAGGCGATTGACAGGCACGGATAAATCTCTTCGCCAGGAGAGCGTCAATGTGCTCCTTGACGACGGCTACCTTCGCCGGGGGGATGTAGTATGGTCGCGCGTTCACGACCCTGTCACTCTTCAGGATCAAGTCGTACGGTTCGAGCTTGCTTGGCTCGTTGCGATCTTCGAACACTGCGCTGAACTCCTTGAGAACCTTGGCCTGTGTATCGCTCGTAGTGGGGTTCAACTGGTAGACGGCAGCGTCGAACTTGGCGGGCGACGGAATGTCCAGCTCGTCGCTACCCTCCTTGTTCCACTCAGCCTGAGGGAGTATACCCAACTCAACCATATGGGGGTACCCTAGGATCAGGTCGAAGTCGGTGTCGAGTAGAAGTAGCTCGGCGTTAAATGTACAAGTGCGCGGGGTGAACGATGATGGTTGCAGCTTAATCGTAGCGTTGACTCGACCCTGTGACTGTTTCTCGCCGCCTGCTGTTGCGACACGCTCCTGCGTGGTGGAGATGACCTCGAGCTTGGCTGCGTGGCGAGGGTGGATGCTTGACACGTTAGCTCCCGAGTCTAATAACGCTGTCAGCTTCTGCTTGCCTACTGAAACCGGAACGAGTGGTAGGTTGATCTTGGACTTGGACTGATCTGCACTGATAGAGAGAGAATATTGCGGAGATTTATCCCGACAATATCTCTCCAGGTGACCAGTCTTCTTGCAGATCGAGCACGTGTGCTTCGGCTTGGGGCACTTGTGCCATGCGTGCTTGCCGCCGCAGTTCCAGCAGGTGTAGTCGCGCTTCTTGTCAGTGCTACTGGGATGGGGCTTACGCTCTGACTTATCCCGGTTCAGCGTCTTGTTGCTTCCCTCCTCAGACGGCAGCGGCTGGCGATAAGGATGGCCGTTGCGGCCTGCTCTCTTTCTGTTACCGCTAGGATGGCCGCCTGTCGGGTGAATGCTCTTGGGGTGCTTCTGTCCGTCTCCTAGGTACGCTTCTCTCAGCTCTTCGCCGTCCCGCAGCTCGGTGCTAATGGCGAGTACCTGAGGCATGGCATCACTCAGAGTGGAATCTTCGATCAACTCTTGAATGCGGTACATAGTTCTGCCTGTTCCCTGCTTGAAGCAGCGGGCGTACGTCTTACACAGTGTCTCCTGTGATGACTCGGGTTGCAGAATAGCCAGCAATGTCTGAAAGCGCTTGTTGATGCGTACCACCTCGCTAGGCGTGAAGGATGTGGCGTTCAAGCGGAAGTATTCAAGCCTTGCTACCTCGTGGCGTGGTCTAAAGGCCTTGCCGAGACGCTTGACACAAGCGATGTCTTGTTCGCGCCGGCGTGTAGTCTTGGTCTTGATGAGCGCCACGGGAGGATCGTTGTCGTCCGTGCCGAGTACTCCGTCAACGTAGTCACGGACGCAGCTGTCTATTAGGCGGTCTGAGCGCTGTTTTCCGCCGAGTGCTCGATAATCTTGGAGCGCTTCCACGAACGTGACTAATTCAGCCACGGACGTGCCCTTTAGTATCGGCGCTTTGGTCTTCCCGTATACCATGTTGGTGGAATTAGTACTAATGTAGCCTTATGGCTAGGGAAAGATTGTTTAATATAAGAAAACCCATGATGTGGTGAATATGGTCAATACTATATAAATCTATGAAATGGTAATCCTATGTAACATTGGGTAAGACCCACTGCAACAATGCCCTAAAGAACGAAATTGGATTCTTCTCGTGGGGCATCGCCGAGAGGTACTCCTGGAGTGCTCTCTCGACGGCGAACGGGGTGTCAATTGTAAGAGTCTTCATTTGAATCGGCAGTATCGATACTGTGCCGTGCTAGGGCCCAGAAATATGATAAAGACTGTTTTACGAATTCCGCAGGTTAAGGGCACAGTAGTGTGTGCCGGGAATAGTGAGACGTGCTTGCTGAAGCCGTCTACTGCTGCAATGATATATTTTGACCCGTCAGCCGACTCAGGAAGTGAAGAAAGAAAGAAAATCTCGTGCCTGGTATCGGGCCCCGGTTACTTAGGCTGATCTCCCTTATTACTGGAGCCGAGTTCCCCGGGGCGCTGCCTCCTCCCTGCGATTGAACTTGTCAGCTGCGTCCAACGAGCGATTCGGTGCTACTGCTTCCGCTCACTCCCGATTTCACTTCCCCCCATAGGCCTTCGCCATCTCCGTGCGCTGAGCGCTTTCCTGTCTCCCTGTAAACCCGGCAGCTTCCAGGGAGCCTGGGGGTCTGTCCTCGGTGCTTCCACAGGCAGGTTTGTCCTGCAAGACCTTCTCTATAGCACTCCCTGATTCCCTGCAGTCCCTACGGGGTCGTTCAAGCATGGCACCCTCTCCTCTTTCCAGATTCCCTGTTCAGTGCCCCCACGACCCTGTTAAGTGGCCTACCCGTGGGCGGGGAAAGCAACTAAGTCCCTCTCATCTACCCCCTGTTAGGCGGCGTGGGTTAGGGCTAACACAGACTCTAGATCTGCAAGGCCTAGTACCCCTTATGATAGTTCTCTTGTGCTACACTTCCCAGCGTCCCTCTATCGTTCACAAGGGCGGCGGGGACGTCATGTCCCCCCGTATCCCATGCTCAGTCCCTGCAGTTTCCTTAGGTTCACCGCGAGTGGTGCAACCATCCAATTGATGGGTTTCCTCTGTCCCTGGCCCTGCCCTCTCCCTGGGAAACATGGGGGTCTCCCCTTGATCCCAGAGTCTATGCTTCCCTGCCCCCTTTCTGGATGTGGTGTTCCTTATCTATCCATCTATTCTATAGCTATCATAGACCTTTGCCAGGGCTCTCAGCCCAGCTCGCAGTCCTTCCCATATCTCTTCCGACCCTGTTAACACTAGTTGTTGCACCTCTAAGATTGGCCTCTTCTCATACCACCTCCCATTCGGGCCTCTTCTGACTTGCAATTCCCTGGTCCTCTCCTTAGCTGTCTTCCATATCTTTTCCCAGTCATCTCCTCTTTCAACCTCTGGGCACTCACACATAATGTGGGCCGCCGATCCCAGCGGCTGACCCCTTACCCACTCCCTGATTAGTGCCTGCTTCCTGGCTTGGTTTGGCTGCTCTCTCGCTATTTGCCACAGCCAGTCACACCTATGGGTTCTGAGTATGCTCACCTGTATCCTCCCTGATAAGCTATCTGTGATGCCTACGTCCCAGCTCCCTCTTGCTCTTGGGTTGATGATTGTGCCCACTCCTTCTCTAGTACCCCTCGTCCTGGGCGTCCGGCTACTGCTCCCTGCTATGCCCAGCTGGGCATCTATTCGGCGCTGGCTTTGGGCTTCTTTCTTCCTCCTCTCGTTGTCCATAGCTAGCTCCTCCTCTGTTTCCTTCCCTGCCATTGCGTAGTCGAAGTCTATGAAGTTGTGTACCCTCGTATTCGCCGTCCTCCACGTTTCTTGGATGCATACTGCATCTGTGTCGCTCAGTTTCATCCTTATAGCCGTTGCCATTGAGGCCGTGAAGTCCTTTCCCTTCCCGATGTGTCCCTCAGTGTTCAGGGCTCGCTATCTTGATCGTTTCCATTCTTGTACTCCGTCTTTCCTATCCTGCGAATTTTCGGAAATTCCCTGCAATCTGCCCTTGTCCCGTCACGGGGCCTTCGTGCCGGCTCCGGTTACCCATGGCGGGCCAACTATGGGTTACCCTGGTGACCATCCTTACCTTCGGGCAGGGATACTTAGGAGGGGGCGCATTGGCGTGACCCCCCCTTTGGCTGCCGCCACAGCCCACCGGCAGTGCATTTCAGCTAATGCCGGACCCTGGGTGGGAGCCAGGGTTGGATTAAAAGAAAAGAACTCACAACTGTCACTATCACTCTCAAAGAATACCACTTTACCCTGCTTAATCGGTCTCCGTTGAGTTGTCACTGTCACTGCCATCATCGCTCTGGTTCTCGGTTGCCATCCCCTGTTGTTGCTGCATGGTCTTCATCACCGTTGACACGATCTGGGCCACTAGCTCCATCTGGTTTAGCTGTCTCGGCTTGCGAGACCTCTTTGTCCGAGTCCTCTTCTTGTGGCGGACTACCCTGTGCTCCTTGCCGGTACCCTGGTTTCCCTGGGTGTCAGCCGGTGCTGGGGTTGGCGTCGCCTGCTCCTCCCTCCCTGCTGTCCCTGGCCCTGAGTGCGAGAATCAGCTTCTTGGCTTCATCAAGTTCCTTCCTGAGTTCGTCCCTCTCCGCGTCGCTGTCACTCGACTGTCTGCTTCCAGCCTCGTAACGGGCGTCGCCGTCGAGCTTGCCCCTCTTTCCAGCCCCTGTGTAGCTCACCGCCCTGTCCTTGCCACTCCTCTTGCCGGTCCCATGAGGGGGTGAGCGGCGTCTGCTCTCTCCGGAGTCTCTGCCCTGATCGTCCCTGCGCTCTCTGTCCTCATGGTGAGGCCCGTCTTCCCAGCGTCCTCTGACCTCGCGGCGAGGCCCGTCGTCCCTGCGCTCTCTGTCCTCATGATGAGGCCTGACGTCCCTGCGCTCTCTGTCGCACCGATGGACGCCGTTGTTTCTGGGCTCTCTCTCGTCTCTGAGGGTTCCGTCGGCTCGGCGGTTGTTGGTATAGAGGTCATCTCGGCCTACTGGCCCGACCGGCGTGCCAATCATCTCGGTGAGCCGTCTGATAGATCCCTCTATGCCCATGTCCGAGTAATCGACCGTGTAGGGTCTCTCCTCCTTTCCATCTCTTGACGGGATGTACTTAACCGTCGGCCTCTGGGTGATCTTGCAGTTATCCTCTGGCGGGATGGTCGTGGACACCATACGGGTCCCCACCTTCTTCATCCGTCCCAGTGTCGTCCCTGCCTCTCTGACCCTGATACAGCCCCAGTCTCTCGGGATGAAGGCCGCTCTGATGGTTGCGCTATACCCTGGGGGTGCCCTGACGTTCGCTATGGCTTTCTCCTCGCGTCTGACGCTCTCTGCCAGGTCGTGGACTCCCGGCTGACCCTGATGAGCAGTATCCTCCCTTGAGGGCCACCAGCTGTAGACCATCGCGATGGTGACGATGTCCTCGTCCCTAGTAACTGCCCTGCCAGCTCTTCCCTGCAACGTCAGTCTCTGAATGTGGGTCGTGTTCTCATGGATCGACCATATGGGGACTCTCGTGGTGACTCCTCTCTCCATGACCGTGGTTGGGGCCAATAGAATGCCCTTCATACCCTTAATGACCTCGCTGAATCCGAAGCCGATCCCATAGCAGTGATCGTTGTCCGGGACCACTAGGATGCGGTCGCCCTCTTCCCTGCTTAGGTCCCTGCTGTTGCCGTACGGGTGCCCTCCGAAGATGTTGAAGGTCTCACGCCTGTACGCTACTCCGTTGCCTCCGCAGAGGTCGTCTCTGATCCCTGCGTCCCTGACCGTGTCATACATGCTGTTGAAAGCGTTACCCATCGCACTCTCCAGATCCGGCGTGCTCATCTTCTTCAGCATCATGCCCCACACCTTCGCCGCGAACAACGTTGCATCTGCCAGCGCACAATGGTAGCACCCTGCAGTGTGCCTGTGGTACGGACAGGCCCCCTTCGGGAGCTCCCTGCGCTGCCATTGGCTGGCCCATATATCTGCCATCTCCCTGTAGTTCTTGATCTCGTAGTTTGCCCTGTACTCTCTTGCCTTATCCGGGGCGAGCTCCTCGATGGCGTCGGCCAGCTCGCTATCGTCCACCAGCCTCATTCTAAAAGAAGTCCCTGGTGTCCATGTTGAGCCCGTTGACCTCGTTCGTCAGGAGGAACTTCTCCATGTGGACGCCCTTGGCATGAAGGACTAGCTTCCAGTTCTCCCTGGTCTCTCTGTCTCTCAGCTTGGCTGCGAGCCGCGTGGCCCACTCTCTAAATCTGCTGAAGTGCTGCTGATAGTCCATCGGCACCTCCCCTGTGTCCACTTCCACGAACGTCGCTGGGGGAATCCCCGTCACTGCCCACGTCGCGTATCTGCTCTGGTCCACCTTGTTGGCCGGCAGGTTGGGCTCATAGAAGAGGCCGTGGCCATGGCCAACGACCTCCCCCGTCTCGACGTCCACTAGCACGAGCCCCCCCTCTGTCGGCACCGCACTGATCCCTGCCCTCTCACTCCCAGGATCTCCACACTCGAAGTCGATAGAACCGAGGATGAGCTTCTTCTGACCCTGACTCTGCAATGCCTCCGGTAGGCTCCCTGCTGATGCACTTCCCTCTGATGCTCGGGGTATGCTCTCTTCTTCCTGCTGATCAAGCTCGGCTCCAAGGCCCCTTCTGGCGCTCACTCCTTCCGCTTGTGTCAACACGACCTTGGGTTTGGGGTCTTCCTCTTGGCTGGTCTGTGCGCCGCTCTCGTTGTCTGACTCTTCTTCCCTGTCCCTCTTTTGGCGGCGGCTGGTGGCATTGATCACCCTGGCCCTGACGTCAGAGAAGACGAGCTTGTTGCTGAGCGGCGTCTCCTGTCCTTGTGCCCTTATTGCGCCTCTGCCCTCCGTGTTGACTCCTGTCTTGCACCAAGCTGCCTGCCAGACCGCCGGCGCCTCCGGGGCCTGCAACCTGAGGATGTCCCTGCCTTCCTCCATGAATCTGGTGATCTGCCATGCTCTGCAATCTCTGATGTCGATGAGGACCTTGTAGGTGCCATCTTCCTGCTCCATAGCGATCCTGGTGACCAGGCCCTGGTTAGTGGGGTCCCACACCTCCTCTCCTGCGATGGCCTCGACGGCTTTCTCATCTCCATACCCTGATGTGAGCGTGAATGTGCCCGTCTCTCTGCCCTCAATGCTGTCTCTCTCACTGTCCCACTCGATGTTGCTCTGTTCTCTCGGTTGGAGGATGGCCTCTTCGATCTTGTGGTCGGAAGGCCACTTGCTCATGTCCCTGTGCCCTGGTTGGATGGTGACGTTCTCCTTGGCCTCTGCTAGGCGCCGTTCTTCGTCCTCTCTCGGGTCTAAGGCCTCTGTCATTGCGTAGAAGATGTCTCGAAGCCCTAGGATTCCGTTGGGGTTACGGAGGATCTCGTCTCTGTTGTTGGTGATCCCTGCGGCACGTAGCACTCTCCTCGCATTCAGTATCACCTCTTTTCGTGCTCTGGAGCTAGCTCTGAACGATCTCCCTGAAAAATCTTCTGCGCGACGCAGTAGTAGCGTTCTGGTGCCCTTCTCTTCCATCAAGTAGTCCGTTAGTAGCTCTCTAATCGTGTCCCACTCTTTTTGAGCGGATTCCCTGATCTTATCTGGTATCTCCACTCTCATCTGGTTGCCGACTCAGGAAGTGGGCCGAGTGTGTCAATAAAGACGACCTCGAACGGGTTGGCGGGCTGAGTGCTGTGGTATGGGACGTCCGTGTCGGCGCTGCGCCTCAGCTGACAGGTGGGGCACGCTTGGATGAACTTCTTTGCGTCTGACTGCATCCCCGACCAGTTGTGTCCACCGGCGCGGATGGCCTGTACGGTCCGCCGGATGCCATGGTGACCGACAGCGTCGTTGTGCGCACCTTGCAGGATGTGCTGGTGGCTGTCGTCGAGCGCGGAGACCTCTGCGTCGGTCTGAGGAAGGGCGCGGGAGAGAGTGTCCACAACGACGTTCGACGCGCCCTCAATGTGGACGATCGTGGGGTTGTAGTCGCTCAGGATCATCTTCCATCGCGCGATCTTCGCGTTCGAGGCTGACTTTCGGAACAGGTAAGTGAGGTTCCTGTGGTCCGTGAAGACCTTCCAGTCTTGTTTCAACCGTAGGATAGCGGAGAAGTCCGGACGCGTGAGTGTATATAGGATC